>JARHVA010003388.1:880000-1460000 GCA_037957365.1 Torreya grandis
ATATATATATATGGTATTATTTAGAATCTCTAATAGGGATCAAATGTTTCATTCCTTTTATAAAAATATAAAGGGAAGTTAACATTTTCTAATGATGGTTGGTGACTCTACTTAAATGAAGCCTAATAATAGAATATTTAGTCTAACATTTTATAATTTAAAATTTTATCTTGATTCTTAGGGTTTTATTTGACTTTTTAAACATTAGAAATTGTATGCACCTAAATTTTCTAGGGTGCAACATTTCATAAAATCCAATGAAAATGAAATGAAATACCATAAAAAAACTCAAATACAGTCTTTTCCCCTTCTGCTTGTCTCTTTCATCTTTTATAACTTTATAAAATTAATTTTTACTAATTGTTTACCTTCAATTTTAAACATTTGTATTTCATAGTGAAACCATCATGGAGGTTGTATAATCATAGAATTGTTTTACACCACCACTTTAGTGATTATGCAAACCAGTTGATATTCATATAATTACCTCATGCCATGCCAAAAATAATTATCCAAAAAATCTATGTAATTTTTATTTTTAATCTTATTTCAATGATGCTTACTTTTTATTTGTAGTTATTTAGTGGAAAAACTATTGTGTAATTTTCCATTATCAAAGGAGTGTAACACACACAAATAATAAAGAACTAGGAAATTTATTTAACTATCTAATTTTAAACCATAAGGTCTACTTAGGAAGTACAATACAAACATGATAGGATGAGTTAATGATATAAGGTGGTTTTAGAAGTTATTTAATCAAGTAAGAGGGACAAGTCAAAATTATATCTAACCATGAATATATGATTAAATATAATTATAATTTTTTGATTTAAATATGTCAATACACATAAGGAAGGTAAAGGTGAACTAAGGATTCATATTAATTTACAATTGTATTATCACCCCAAAGCTCCCCAAGGGGGAGTCCTTACTAAAAAATCTCATATCTCTACTCCCAATGCACACAAATCAAGGAGGTTTACTAAAAGACAACCAATCTTAATTTTAAGGGTTTAAAAAAACTACAAAAAGATGAAATTAAAATTTTATTTATTTAATATATTATATAAATATAATCAAACCACATGTATAATACCAAAATGGAATATGAGAAACACCCCTAACCCAACGTAAGAACCTAGACTCGATGCCCCAATAAAAAATTGGGTAGCCTACATATCCACTCCATAGAACCAAGGTTATATGTAGTTATCCTTAAACTTATTATGCCCTCCTCTATGAGGATTCATCATCAAAATAGAGTTAGAAATATAATCCAATAAGGGAACTAATATTTCACTCGAGCAAGTCTAGACATCCAATGAATGATGAAACCACAATCTTAACATGTTCACAAAGTTTGAAACATATATAAAAATCAATTATGTGTCTTTATCCTAGCATTAAAAAAAATAATACAAATAAGATCTTGATGTGACCAGGAACCTGTAGGAACTCAATTTTTACATGGTGTGATATTATCAATAGTATAGGTCTAATGATGATGCAATGATCTTATAATAATTCTCGAATGGAACTCTTTAACATCATATAATATTTTTATTGCCTCTCTATTCTAGGCCCCTCAAAATTCCATTTTTTTGTCCACTACATCTTCCCTCAACCTATTTTCAATAAAATTTCACTAGTTATAGAAATTTTGTATTAGGTGACAAAACTTCCCTATGGGGTTACAAAGCTACCCCATTAGTGATAGGTTCATCACAATTGTTGTGTAAACTGTCACGATGGTCCCATGCCAAGAGGGTAGTTTTTTTATTAAATTAATACAATATTTATAACATGGAAGGGTATTTTTATTCCTAAGAGTAGTGGTTATATAACCACACCACTAAAAACTATAATGGTTTTATCATTGTTATTTTGCATTCTAATTATAGATTCTAGGACTCACTCCTTAATGCATTTTTTATGATTATTGTCATGTTTATTTTTCATATTACCTTAATTTAACCTAAAATAATTCCCAAATCACTCCCTCTTCTATTTATAATCATTTTTAGTCCCTCATAAGTTCAAATCCTAGTTTAACTTAGTTCAACTCCTTCAGTTAACCTCCATTGATCCTCTACAAATAATCTAATTTTGGACTAATTTTCAATCTAAAAAAATTAAATTAGAGATTAAGATTTTTTAATATTTTATATCTATATCCTTATCCAATTACTTCTTATATTTTATTTTATTATTTTCATGTTTGACTGCATAATTCTAGACATGGAGAGCCATTGTTCTTGTTATTAGGTCTTTGTAAACGGTGTCTTTAACCAACCATAGTAGACTAGTACTTTTTTTGGATTTTTTTCTCTTATTCTTCCCGATTTTTGATATTTATTTACTAATAGTCCTTTATATATATAAATATTATTTTTGGTAAAGAAGCTCGAACATCGAGGATCATAGTAAATCAAATATCTTACTTTCAACTGGTCTACACCAAGATCCATTTAGAGATTATTATATTAGATTTGTTTGTTATATATAATATATATAATTATATTTAACATTAATTATTATATTATATTAAATATTTATGTTTAATAAAATCATGTTTTGATAGGAAAAATAATTCTTTTCTCCCATCCTTGCACAAAAATAGTAATTGGTTTATTTTTTTGCTTAAGTAATTAAATAAATTTTATCAACATAAAATATTGAATTTATACATTATGTGAATTTTAGCTATTAAACCATAAATTTATATCCATTTCAATAATTAGTTTTCAATTTTTAAATAAGTTGTTTTTCACACTCAAACAAATAACTAGTGAGTATCAAAACCTTAGACAAATCTTGGTGAGAAACAAATTTCATTGTAATTTTGATTCTCATTATCTAAATAAATTTAATAAAAAAACTATATTATATATCATTGATTTCCATTTCAAATATATTGTTCATATCTAATGTGTAACACCTAAAAAGGTTAAAACTTGTTTTTCATTTATTTGGCGACAGAAAACTCTAGGAACCTCATGGTATTTGGTGTTGGTAATTTATAAATTCTATTGAATCATTTGAATGTTAAGAAAACATATTTTACATAATACATCCATTACAATATAAAAAATTTTTTAAAAAAGCACCATATAACTTTCATCTAGGAAAGTTAAAACAACATTAGAATAGCTACAAAAAAACCTATCCCCCTACTTTGCATGCATTGAATATAATTTTAAAAATAAAAAATGAATTTTTCATTCATTCAATTTTAGTTCAGTTATTTCTCTCTAATTTAGGTTATTTCATTTTGACAAGTAATTAGTTTCCATTTCAGTCAAATATTCATAAAAGAAACAAAAACATTAACAAAATCCTTTTCCAACCATACAAGCCAAACAAAACCTTATTCTAAAAACATATAAATTACTCACACAATCTATTTAGACAAGATCATACAAGTACACATTATCTTACCCCTTTTAGATGACACTTCTTGAAACATCTGGTCTTATTAGAGAAGGTATTTTCCCTAGGGTTAGGTCTCTTGGTTCCACTATTAGCATAAATTTTGATATCAATACTAATCTTAAGAGATAGAGGTTTTCCATTCCACTCTAATCCCCCACCTCATCATTAACTCTCTCAATGCTTTAGATTAGTAATAAAAAAATATTTATCCACTAATCACTATATTCCCTTAGAATAGAGGTTGTCAATACAATGTTATCCATACCTAGTTTCCCATTATCATCCCTCCTTCTCAGGTTTATCCTCATCTTATATCATTCACATTTATGGATGATATTGACTATGCATAGCCTAACCAAAAGAGTGGATATTTTCATAAGATTAATTCAACCTAATCTCCCTCATTTCCCTAGTCCTAACATTGACCACAAACTTTTCCTCCTCATAATATTAGATACCAAAAGAACCTAAATCTCTATTTATACACAACTTGATACTCTTAACAAGTACTATGAAATTACAGAAGTATTTTGGTTCCATTAAGAGAAACCATTTCCACCATCCATTTTTAATCTCTTTCCACCTAAAGACCAACCCAATATATATCCCAGTCATTATGTTGGTTACCTTAGTATGATGTCACAGAGTTGAGTTAAAAATTTAGCATGTGTTAGTTGCATGTAGACAAATTGGTAAAACTTGACATGAAGGACTTCCATCTTTTAAATTTTTCCTTTCTTCTTATTCTCCTTTATCCCTTCTCCACTTCCCCTCTTCATTATAGCTATTATATAAGTATTTATATACTAAAATAATTTACACTAGACATAGGTGGATATATTGGCCTATAGGGATATTATATACAAATAACATTTTAAAACTTTTATTCATTACTGACACTTTGTATCTTGAAAGAACCCATTGAGTCTCAATATCTCTGAGTGCATGCCTTAAGGGGTACACCAAGAAAGTGGTGGGCTGACCATTGGTGCTTCATAAGATTTTTTGTCACTTTTACCACTTGACATATACACACTCATCTCCTAAAAACATTAACCCTAATATTATTCTTCTCAATCCTACCCATTCTAGTCATTTTCCACTTTTCATCCTCCTTTTATTTCCTTTATTCCCTTTCAAACCTTAAGATGTACTGTTGACCCTATACAGGTTAGGGGTATTTTTTTAGTTTTTGGGGTTGTTAGCCTTTTAGTTGACCTAACTTAGACCTAGTGAATTATCCCTGAAAACATATTGTGTCAACATGACTGACCCTATACATGCAATGTTTTTAGGAGGATTTAGGGAAATATCCACCTATATATACAAGTTCATTTCTAACCATTTTTAGATAAGTAAAGAAGATTAGGTGTGAATGAGCATCTACTTATTGACCATTCTAATTGAGGAATAAAGATTAGGGTTACATACTTTATTTGGATTTATAGATCTTATCTTATGGAGAAGTCTTTTGGATGCATAGATAGGTTATGTAACCTAGAGATGATTTTTATTTGTTATCCTTACATACCACACTTGTGAAACACATTGGCCAAGTGAGAGATTGAGGCTTGGTGGGTTTGTCTTTAAGGTAAGTATTCTTAACATGATTTTTCCTTTGTAAGAGTAGATAGATAATGTAGGTGTGCTTCTATATTCCATGCATTAGGATTATATATACATTTACATGAATATATGTATTCTACACATGTTTATTTTAGTTATTTTTTTTGTTTTTAACCCCCACTTTGTGCCACAAGCTTTGGTGAGCACTAGATTAGATTTAATTTCTTGTTTATTAAACATAAGTGAAATATCAAACCTTAGGACTCTTTTAGGGTTCTTACATGATTGTGTTAGATTGTAAGCTTTGGAACCCTAACTCACATGGTGTATTATGAAAAATTATCCCCTAATTTGGTATAACACATCCCCATAATGGTCATGCTCTTGCTTAAAAAATGTATCCCTAATTACAAGTGTAGGTATGTTCTATCTTTTCCAAGCCAGGGTTAATTTATAGATATGATGCATTTTTGATTACATACACTCTAGTGAACACAACATGAGACTAAAATTTATAGGATTTATTTCACTTTCTTTCATTCTTTTTATCATATATATATATATATATATATATATATATATCATACTGAATTGACTCTATTCACCTAGTTCTAATCTTTATGAATAGGTTTTTAAGAAAAAGTAACTTTATCAACTCAAATAACCTAGTACAAGATTTTAGACTTCTAGTTTAGATTACTAGGTTGACCTAATCAACCATGTACACTTTTAGGCATCTATTTTAGCATACTAGGTTGACCCTAATCGACACTATATATTTTAGGCACTTAGCAGCAAAATTTTTCAACACTTGATTGACCCAATCAGCCTAGTTAGTAGAGTTTTCAAGAATATTCCAATGTTATTAACTATAAATATTCATTCTATACATCTCTGACCCACCAAGGTTCCTTTATATCTCTCAATCTCTTTATTTTACTATCTTTCCTTTCATAGTTTATAGTATTCAAGACTTCTCCTACATAATTAACTAGATTGACCCTGTCGATCCAATTATGTGTTCTATGTGTTGTTAGAAATAACCAAGCAGACCCTAGCTATCCATGTTCATTTTTAGACCTTACTTATATATTACAGGTTTGACCTTCTCAACCCTATTTTATATTTTGTGCATATAGTGTTAACACTATACCTTATTTCAAGTTAGAATTAATCTCTATATGTTAGTAATTAGTTCACACATTTCCTTTCTTATCACTTGCATGTTTAGAATAGTTCACATAGTCTAATTAAGGGGTTTTTAATTAACCATTTAGTCTCACTATTTATATTTTATACACACATGGCCAAATCACATAATATAAACAAGCACTTTAGCATTTGTCTACCCAAGGCCAACCTACTTGGATTTCATCACCAAAGGGGAAGTCAACTTCATACTCTGGTCAACTATAAACTATGTTTAATGGTATATTTAGGATAATCACTCAACACCCTTATCAATATGGTGTTTGAAGTGAGGGGGTAGGTCCCAATGCCAAGCATGTATCATTACCATTACAATCAATTTTAGCCCAAACTACCTAAAAACATACTTAGATTGCTATGTAGTTCCTTGCTTACAACCAAATTCCCATCACATTTAAAATCATTTCTTAATAATCTAATAAACATTCAAGTTGACCAATTAGTTAGTTCATTACTTTTTAAAGTTGATTACTTGTTTTTTTCTCAATTGTGTGTGAACAAGCATTCATTATCTAGTGTTAGTGTAATTTTTTGTATTATATGTTTCAATTAGATTTTCCAACATTGATCCATTGACTGCTTATTTCGCTTCATCTCTTACTTTCCTAGATTAGCTATAAAAATTATCTTGTTTCAGTTCATAACTTATTATCAACCTTTTCTTTCTCCCTATCTATTATACTAGGTTGACCCAATCGACCCTATACCTTTTTCAAACCTCTGTGCATCATAAAATATTGACACAATCGACCCTATACTATCTACATCCCCATTTACCTTTTTTTCCAAACTTTGTGCACTATATTAGATCAACCCATTTTACCCTATATAGTTTTACAATTCTTATTTTTGTGATAGGTCAGCCTAGTCAACCTTGTACTATTTTAGTCACTTCATGGTTCTTTGTTTTTTCATCTTTCTTCCATTCCCTTCATCATGAACTTTTTTTTTGATAGTGACACTAAGTTTCAATCAACAAACATGATGAATCTTACCAATCCTCATAGGGTCTCTCATTAATAGAGTAGGTATCCTCTCTTAGATGCTATTAATTTTCATATTTCCATTTGCACAATGAACTATGATACCCCTCATAATACCTCATCACAACATAATCCTCCTTTTTCATTAGAAGCCCAACTTGAGTTAGAGTATACTCCCTAAATGCTCTTCTTTATTTCCAAACTTCCTCAATATTGATGAAAGGATCCTTCTACCATTTACAATCTTATGATTAGTGGTCAAGTTGAAGAGCCTCACTTACCTACTCCTACATTCTCAACTATATTTGGCATACCACTTTATTCTATTCTCAACCTCTTCCTTCAATTTTGACTCCTTTTCATACCATGACTTCTTCTCTAACCTCTTCCATCTCCATGCCTAGTATATCAACTAACATGGTAGGTTCTACATCTAGTGGGCATTTATTAAGATCCACTATCCTTAATCTATCTACTAGTGATTTTTTTGCTACCCAAGAAAATCATGCTTTTAGTGCTTCTTCCTCTCAACCATTTACTAGTCCATCTTTTTCTATGCAAGATTTTCATAATTCCTCTCATGCTCCAATAAACACCAATAGTGGTACCCAAGCCACTAATACTAAAACTAATGCCAACTCTAATGCTTCTAATAAAACTACTCTAACACATTAAATTTTACTGCAAGCTCTCAATCAAATGAATACATTTCAAGCTCATAATGCAAATCAAATGATGAGAATGCAAAACCACCTTCTTCACCTTCAATCTCATCCACAACCAATGGCTTAGGGCACACATAACCAAAATATTGCCCCTCCTCTTTGATATTCTCAAGTCAATCTCATTCCTCAACCTCATTTGGTCAACAAAACCATAAAGCATCTAAAAAATGAACCTCTCACTACTCAAAGTACTAACATTGACATATGAGGTATAACACCTATAATTTCTTATAATGGATCAACTGATCCCACCCTTCATCTTAAGACATTTAGAAATCTTAATAAATATTGGGTCAAATTAAACACCTTTTCCACTACCAAAATCCTTGCCAAAACCCTCATAGGTAATTCCTTGGATTATTACAATCAACTTAGATCACATTCTATTACTAGTTTGGATGATTTAGTGAATGCTTTAGTTCAAGAATTCAAAACTATTGATCTTACTGAAAACATGTTGGTCCATTTCATAAATTGAAAACAAAACAAAAATAAAGCCACTCAATCCTTTATTAAAATATTGAATACTTTGTCAAATAAATGCAAACATAACATGGCTAATGATAATCTTTTCCATCTCTTTATCAATGCCCTATTACCTAAGTTATAATATTAGGTTTGTACTCTCTCTCCACATACATTAGAGGAGGTTATTGACCAATATAAACATCAATATTTCATAATTCATCAATTCAAGCCACCCTAACCTTATATGGGACTTCATCTATTACTTTTTTTTAAAAATACAATATTACCAATGATGGTGTTATAGATTCTTATGACACCATTCATAATATTCAAGCTATCGTTCCTAGCCAATTTTTCAAACCATCTCCCCCTTCTCAACAATATACTAATCCTCATTTATCTTCACAAGACAACATCAATGTTTACAAACCTCTATCCTTAGCTTAATTTCTTAAGCTTTTATTGCAGCCTCTTCCATGATAGCTTGACCCTACTTGTCCTATGAAATCTTAGTATGATCCTAAAAAAATTTATTGGTTTCACACTAGTTGGGGTCATTCTCATGAGACCTATAGACAACTTCATAATTTAGCTATGGATTTTCTTCTTAGACCTAATTTTAATCATGATATTATCATTAAAAAGCATCAACAAGCTTATGAAATTACTTTTAAGGACTATAAAACACATGATAAAACTCAATCCTTAAATCAATAAAATGATCATTTAGTTATCTATAAAGACCTCTTCTTATTTACTAACCAATTAGAGATAGCCAAGACAAGCCCACCCCTTCCACCAATAATGTAGAAAGTCTTGTTGAACTAGCTTCTAGAAGAGAATTTGTTAGCATGACTAATATGTGAAGGGTGGTGTCTTTCATTGATTCCCAACCTATCTACACTCCATCTAAAACATATCATGTTATCCAAGATTCTTCTCTATCTCATTTAAATGTCTTAGAGCAAAATGACATTATTACTTTTGGAAATCCAATTTTATATTTTCCCTTAGATAACACTTCCCATCCTATTTCTACCACTCTTCCATCATCTTCCAATACCAATGATAACCAAGCTTCTACTAATACTTCTTATTCCATTTATCCAAATCAACTTGAACCAACTAATTCATCATCCTAAAATGGATTTTAAACTTATTCTAAACCTTTTTCTTTTTCTTCTTACCAACAAAAGTTCCAATTTACTTTAGCTCCTACTTTAGAGGACTTCCTTAACCATTAAACACCTATATCTAACAACATTCTTATGGGATATGATGAATGGGATCCCATTATGGAGCTCACGAATCTTCCATGCCAAATTCCATTCATTGAGCTTATGGGGACTTATCTGCATCATAGAAACCATCTCATGTAGTTATTATTTGAGATGAATGCCCCTCATCCTCTCCTAGTAGGATGGGAGGTAGCTTTATCAGGATTCAAAGATAGTATACTATAATTATGTGAAGAGATGTCTATCAACATTGATGAAACTATAGACACTTTTCTTTATTTAAACTTTCCCATATATTCTATGATTAATGCTGAGATTTTTATTCATGCAGATGATCCTACCTTTTTTATTACCATCCAAAAAGTTGATATCTAAGTTATACATACATTTATTGATGAAGGTTCTAACAATTGTGTTGCCTCTCTCACTTTCACTAAAACTTTTAGATATTCTAAATTCAATCTCAAGTCTACATGTAACACATGACAAGGATATGATAGAAGGCAAATGCCTCTTATAGGTTACATATGGCTTCCCATTACCATCTCACCTATTTCCATCCATGTGAAGGTAATGATATTTAACTTTGCCCTTTCTTATAACATCTTTTTTTCTAGGACATGGACTCACAACATGAGAGCTATCACTTCTTTCACCTGCCAATGCATTAAATTCCCTCATAATGGAGCCATTTATAGGATTAAATGTCACACTAACCCTTGTAATTTTGAATGATTCCAAGATCATGGTGTCTTCAAGATTCCTACTCTTGAGCCTTTGCCAAGCATTCTATTTCATGAGTCTTAATGTCTCAACTTTCTTGTTAATTCAACCTGAGGTTATACTGGGCATATTAATCTCATTGATAACATTCTTCCTAACATCTTAACTCTTATGATGATGAACCCAATGAGATTAACTTAAAGATTAAAATTTTCAATATCTCACCTCGTCTCATCTTGTAGCTTCTTACTTTGTTGCAACCTTGCTATCACAAACCTCCTTGAGATAACATTCTCATAGTCTTAACCAAGACTAGTCATTTTATTCACCATACTTCTTCAAATGACAAGGTTGTCCCTACCTATGTCATTAATTCTCACACCCTAAATTATGATTATGTTTATTAATTAGATGATCCATTATTAGGCAATATTATACATGACTATGATGTTAAGATTGTCCATTATCATTATTCTTTACTGGAGTCTTTTTGTGTATCTCATAATTTTCCTTAACTTATAGTTCTTGATTTTAGTATTTTCCCCTTAATCATAAGGTAGAGATGGCACTGACACATCTAGTTTATAAGTATCCACTTAAAATTATACCTCATGGATTGTGTTATGACTGGGTCTTACCATTTTTATAGGTACCCTAACCCTCATTTTTGGTTTACCCCTAAGGTTAGTGTGACTCTCTTTAGAACTTACGTAGATCTCACTCCTCCCTTATTAGATCCTACTATAGTTGAGCCTATTATTGCTCCTATTATAGTTGATCCTATTTTCTCTCTTATTGTTATTTATCTTACCCCTATTCCCAATTCCATTGCTCCTTCCATTGAGCCTAGTTCTATTATTTCCTCATCATTACCCTCCTTTGGTGATGGTTTGCTTATGATGCCTAAGATGGCTCCTTTACCCAAAAAATAGGATGATGAGTGTTATCCCTCTTCTTCCACTCTTATTTCACCTTATTTTATGAGTGTTTGTACTAAAACCACTCACAAACATATTTGTTTCTTCCATGGGATAGATAATCATTCTTCTACCCATTATCACAAGCTTCAACAATATATTGATACCTTCCATCCTTCTTCCCCATCATTAGGTAAATCCATACCTTCCCCTAAGGTACTTCTTGAATATATACCCATATATGTTAAGGTATATTGTTTATGGAATCTATGTGGCACCCATCATATTGATCATTACCACATCCTTTAACATCTTAAAGATCACCTTATAGCCATACTTAAACCTTTTACCACTCCTCCCATAGGTTATTCCTATAATAAGGCTCCTCATTATTATCCCATGGATCCACCTCATGTGCTTCCCTCACCTCCTATGGTCCCTTCACCACCTTCTATGCATCCACCTGTGATTCCTTTAGCTATTGACTTTCCCTTACCTATGGATCTTTCTCCACCTATGAGTCCTTCACTTGTGAGTCCTTCAGCCATAGATCCTTCTCCACTAGTGGTTCTTCAATATCTCTTAGATCATACTCCCACACATTCTCTTAACCATCCCTTCCTTAATTTCCCTCATCATCATGATGCTTTGAGCATTACTACTTTTTCTATGGAGGAGATTAGAAAAGAAGTATTCACCCAATATTTATTAAATATTGATGAGACATTAGCAGTAGTTCATCTCCTCCTTCATAGATATTTATCTAATGTCTTGGCTAATATGTGTGGACATATTTATCACTATTTATGAGAACATGCAATGGTTCTTTGACTTTTTCATTTGGGTTGGAATTGTGCTCCAATCTTATCTTTATCTATCTATTTGTATCATTTGACATTGTATCAAAAAAATTCTTATAATATATGGTGATATATTACTTTTATTATATCTTGCTTAACTTATCATCTATATTTCCAATATGATTGTCTTTTTTAATCATTATTTTCTCTCTCTTACTTAATTTTCTCTCAGAACTCTTTTCTTTCCTTTTCATGATTATTTACTTTATTGTCTCCATTTTTCATGATTAATTATCATTGTGACTTAGTTATACAAAACATATTCCCTTTGGTCATTTTATCCTTCTTTACCATGTGATAAGTTAGTAAAAAATCCTAATAATTAATATCTCCTTAAATTGCTCCACTTTTTAGATCTCCTTTTTCCCTTCTCCCTTTTTATAAAGTAAGCATATACACAATTGAAACTTGAGGTCACATGATAGTTCATTGTCAAGCCTAAGTATCCTAGTTAGTCTTTGTCTTTGGTTACGTAGCTTCCTTTATCCTTAGTCTACAACTCATTCATGTGTATTGATGCATCTCTCATGATTGGTCATTCCAAGTCCATATGAAGGAGGAATCTTAAAAATCCATCAAAATTTAAAAGCTAAACAATTTAAACAAAAGGCAAAAATTATTCTTAAAAGTCCAATCACACTAAAAGATGTGATTTAAAGCACATCTCCTCCTATTTATAGCTCAAAATACCTAGTTGGCCTTAAAATAGATCCAAGGTCCTTTAGGATGTCATAAGCCAATAGATTAGAAGAGGAGAATAAAAAACCTTTTAGTGCTATCTACTTTATCATGCAAGTTCCCAGTCTTTGCAGTAGACAAACATCTCTATAAGGGGTCCCAAAGAATGAGAAACACATCATGGGAAGGTAGTTCCATTTTAATTTTCTTATACCGATATATCTTCATTATTTGATCTTAGTAGCACACCTATTTACCTACAAAGCTTTGTGTATATAGCAAAACAACTTTCCTTTGTGCATAGTTGACCACTAGTCACTTAGTGTCTTCTCATGTCCTTCATATGCCTCATGTCTCCTAAGGTCTTCTCATAAGATGCCTAAGTCTTGTTTTTTATATTCCATTTTTCATTCCCTACATCCCTCATATTTCCTCTTAATAAATATTATTATTTCTATTGATGACTCCCCTTGGGATTTCATTTGTGAGTTGCTTTGTAAGATCATGGATAGGACCTGACCATCCTCACAAATTACCATATTTTACTTCATATTAACCATGTCCTCAATTACCTAATATTTATTATTTATTCCACCCTAGTGGTGTTCTCTTTATGAATTATAGTATAAGACTGTGGATAGGACCCAACATTCCTCACAAAAGTTTCCAATACCCAAGTCACAATAAAAAATTACATGTGTCAAACATGAGATAAAATTCAATTGATTATGAAGTTACATGTTATTGACATGTTTCCCAGCTTGATTTAGTATGTTTTATGCTTACTTCATTTTTATTTTTCCTTTTTATCTTCTTATTTTTTGAGTGCATGTAGTAATTCAACCATTTATTTAATTTTTCATACTTCCCATCTTGAATTTGTGTGATTAATTTAATACCAATATTTTTCCATATTTTTTTTATATTTTATATTTCCTAACATGATTTAGTAAAATTTATTGACTTAATTTATTTATTTTTATTTCATTTCTACCCTTTTATATATCCTCCATTTTATTACATTGTTTTCATAATTCCCAAAGTGAATTAGTATGATTTTGCTTATTTTCATTTGGTACAAAAATATTTCACTTTGGTTTAAAAACAAGTCCCTTTTCGCCGTCTTGTTTTTCCATTTCTTGGTTATCTATACGTAGTAATTTTCTTGTTATTACGCATTTCCTAGAATGAAATAGTGTGTAGTACATTTTCCTGATTGATTATATATTTCAAAGTCCTTTTTTCCTATTTCATTTTAACCATGCATGTGTTTTTCATTATGCTCACAAAGAAGCCACGTCTCATATATTTCCTATAGCATATACAACAAAGCTAAATTACATGTGCTAGAAAGAAATATATCTAAAGTGTCCATAGCCTCAACCATAATGAAAAAATATAATAAACCATAATTGAAACATACACAACCAACAATAATATGTAAAAATGATCCAATATATATATATCTCATGAGTTTGATATAACAAATACAACCATATACAATGCTTTAGCTCTATGGTTGGGTCCCACACTATCTATCTCATGGCCTATCCATTCTACCTTATAAAGCCTCAATCTAACTCATCTAATTAGTACATTATAAGGAGGGCATCTTATATCTCAATCCATACACTTATCCCTATAGGTGTGCTACCTTCACCTATAACTATGTCATCTAGGTCTGGATCTCTATCATCTATACCACTATGTCCATATGCATAGCTCTCTCCTTATCTAAGGATTACAATGCCTAAATCTCACTTACACCCATCTATATTGGTGTATGCATCCTCTCTCTATTCCTATATCTATCTCACTACCTCCCTATCTAGTCTAAACTAGCTTACCAGAGCTAGGGTAGATGGTACACTAGGGTCCTCCAATGTAGTAGGGTTATATGGATAAGAGTCTCATGTACGACATCATGATGTGTTCCCCTCACTAGAGACCCCCATCTTTCTTCTACATCCTTAACTATGCCTATGAAATCACACTAGATGGATATTAGATCACTATTATATCCCAAAATATCTATCAATACCTACTTCAAAATAAAAAATTAAGGCAATAATTTTAACATATTTTCTTACCTATCTATGTGTCGAATACTATGGTCTCATCATCTGTGAGACCACCTAACACAATCTCCCCATTTATATGGCCTCTTAGTACCTCCTTTTTAGGCCACCTCCTTAGCTCAAATCCCTCTATCATGGCTCATGTCTATCTTAGCCTATGCATAAGTGTTCTCTCTATCATCTGTCCTTCCTCTAGATCCTCTACTAGCTTATTAGGGATGACCTTGATCTCTATTATCTCTTTCTACCTCCATCACCATTTCATCCTCAATGGTCATAGCTCCTCTTATTGTAGAACCAATAGTGATACATTTGATATCTCTACCTTCACCTCTTTATCTTCTTGATCTATTCCCTATTGTGCTCGACTAGTCCATAGTCACTTAGAATATGGTCTGAGTATCAATCTCACTATCTATGGTCATATCCATCTCCTCACCTATGTCTCCCTCACATACTAAGCCCACTACTTAGACATCAGTATCAATGTCACTAGATGTGGTAGGCCCATCTATATTGACACTTGTGCCACCAAATGCGGTTCTCTCTGTCATGTGTAGTATCCAATAACCTCTATCCTCTCTATCACTAGTGAGATTATGTGATATCTCACCCATGTAGTTGTTATGTCTCCATATGGTTGCCACACTATGTTTATACATCTCACTAATTGTAGTGGTATCATGTGCAACATGACCTATGCTACCTAGTCCTCTCTCCATTTTTGTACTCAAAGTGACCTATCATCGATTGCATGGGGTAACACAATTGGTCTATAAATATGAAATATTTCATATATCTAAGATATCAGTAATATGATTGGTTCCATGGTATTTTACCCTTTAACTAGCATCTCATATATATCATGTATAAGCTAGACCTAGATGATAGATCCTAGATCATATAAAATTCACTCCTCTAGCATCATCTTACTTAAGGCTAACACAAATAGTCGTACCTTACTATCCAACTTGTGACAAAACACCCACTACATCACGAGTCCTATCATAGAAATTTAGATATCTAGAATCTATTATGTATATAAATCATCCATACTAAATCTCTATCCTCTTCAAATCATCTATGATCCTATAGCCCACATGGGTAAGGCCCTCCTCTCCTCTATGTTATCTAGTATCCCTATGGTCAACAGTGCTCCTATTATGGGTAGCCGAAAGATTGCATGGACATCCTCTAGTAGTGATGTAAACCTCTATCAAATCCCCATCCACCTCCTATCTGAAGGTGTTAGTCAGTCATTTCTAGTAACCAATGAATATGACTAATAGATTTGAACTCATAGGTAACCTACACATATCAGTTATGCCTTCTAGACCTATGGTTACTAGTATATCCCTATATCTATCTAAGAATTTATCTAATAAAATTGGTAACCAAGCCACATCAACCAATCTCCAGAACCCCAATCATCTCTACGACCAAGAAAAAATAAAGGATGTATCAATTCTTTCATGTCATGTATAGTCACAATACATTCTTTTTACATTTTTAAAATAAAAATAATCCTAATTACTTATAAACTTATTCATTTTAATTCATTTTAGCCTATTTATAGTCATCTCAATCCTTCTTGACCTCCTTTGGTCATTTTTGGCCATTATAGTCCTCTTTCAACCTTTTGAATGCTTAGTAGTGCTTATTCTAGTTCTTTGGTCAAACTAGTTTGACCAAAATTTCCTTATTTTTACCCTAGTTAATTCCAAAATCTTAGTGAAACCTCTTATTTTCCCCTTCATAGTTTTTCATTCTCATTTTGAACCTTTTGAATTAGTTGGAAATTTTCATTAGGATAGTAGCCTGTATAATGAACAAGGTTGACACTATGGATTCTACCCAGTTTCAATCAACTAGGTCGACTGGGTCGACCTAATTCATTTTACTTATTGATCCTTGTATTTTCCTACAAAACTAAAATTTTCTCTCCTTTTTCCTCATTTCTCTAAATCCATTTCCCATATTACTATTTTACACCCCTATAATCTAATTTTATCTCATTCTGATATCTAGAAATGCTTAAAATTCAAAATTACTAAAAAAATTAGTTAATTCAATACAATTTTCAAAAACTAGTTTGAGATTTTTATTTGCATACCTATAGTGCACCTGCTACCACTCCTAGATCCTCTCCCTATATATCATATCATCTCCTCACCATCCTAGCTTGTTTGATCTCCATAGCTCTTTTTTTCTCTCCTTCACAAGTCAAAATAACAAATTACTTATCTTTTCCCCTATTTAAAAACACTTTTCAAAATTCAAATTCTCTAATTATTATCCTACAGATTCCTTATTTTTCCTATATCTTTGTTTTTACTCATCCATTTTTAAAACCATAAAATGCATTAGATTCATGATGTTGTAGATATTATTTTCCACTATCGTATGCTTATCTCCCTTTTTTTTTGGCTATTTTTTGTACTAATTTATACAGGCTTGCCTAGTGTTCTTCACATTAGATGACTTCACTTTTTTGGTAGTCTACTTCTTTATCTACAACACTAAGGTAAGTAAAGGTATATGTTTTTTAATTTTTTCCTTTCCATTATCTTATTTGCTTCTTACTTCACTTTACTTAGCATCAGTGATATGTGTTATCTTGTTCTATTTCCCAAAGCACCATCCCATTTTGCACTTACATGGCACATGATGAGCTTCGAGTGGGGCATATGTATACACATAATATTTTAAAAAAATTATTAATTACTAACACTCTATATCTTTCAAGAACCCATTGAGTCTTAATCTCTCTAAGTGCATGACTTAAGGGGTGCATTGGTAAAGTGGTAGCTAGACCATTAGTGCTTCATAATATTTTTTTCCCTTTTTCCACTTTCCATCTACATACTCATCTCCTAGAAACATTAACCCTAAGCTTATTATTCTCAATCCTACCTATTCTAGTCATTTTTCTCTTTTCAACTTCCTTTTATTTCCTTAATTCCCTTTTGGACTGTCAGTTTTACTAGGTTGACCATGGTCTATCATGTATAGTTTAGGGTTGTTTTTCACTTTTGGGTTTGTTAACATTTTAACTGACCTAGCTCAGACCTAGTGAATTGTCCTTAAAACCATACTAGGTCAAGTATGGCCACCCTATACAACCAAAATTTTTTGGGAAGATTTAGGGCAAGATCTACCTATATATACAAGCTTATTTCCAACCGTTTGTAGAGAATAAAAGAAAAGAAGAATGAGTATGAATGAGCATCTACTTACTGACCATTCTACTTAAGTAATAAATCTTAGGGTTTCATACTTTATTTCAAGATACAGATCTTGTTTTATGGAGAATTATTTTGGATGCATAGATAGGTCATATAACCTAGAGATTATTTGTCTTTGTTATCCTTATGTACCACAACAATCTCTTACAAATCACCTTGGCCAATGAAGAGATTGAGGCTCAATAGGGTTGTCTTCAAGGTAAGTATTCCTAACTTTCTTTCTCTTTTTTAAGAGTAGATAGATAACATAGATGTGGTTCTCTCTTCCATTCATTAGGATTTAGTATACATTGACCTGAGTATATGTATTTTATGTCTATTTAGATTATTTATTTGTTTTATTTATAACCCCCACTTTTTGCCACATGTTTTTATGAGCACTAGATTAGATTTAATTTCTTGTTTATTAGACATAAGTGAAATATCAAACCTTAAGAATCTTTTAGGTTTGTTGCATGATTGTGCTAGATTATAAGCTTTAGAACCCTACCTCACATGGTGTATTGTGACAAGTGATCCCCTGATCGGGTCTATTAGATACCCATATTGGTCGTGCTCCTACTTAATAAATTTATCCCCAATCGAAAGTGTAGGTATTTTTTATCTTATTTAATCCAAGATTTATTTATAGATATGATGCATTTATGATTACATATAAATACAAGAGAAGCAAACTCAACTCAAGTGAGAAATAGTTGATGAGTTAAAATAAACTGACCATTGACACCAATGTATACTACCAATTATATAATTACACTCATCCTATCAACCAAACTAGGGGTGGAGTCTCAATGCATGAGATATAAGACAAATCTAAACTATTGAGTAATCACCTCAACTTTAACACTATGACCCTCAAAATAGGAGGAATGAAAACTATTTATATGGATACTAGGCCATGAATTAGCCTAATAATCCTAGGCATGGAAAGACTTGATAAATATGATCATTATCTAAGAATGATCCACCATTTGGAAGATGGGTTTAATCATATTTAAGTGGCTATGAATCTAGCTAGCAGGAACCAAGACACCCCTAACCCATTGATACAAACCATAACCACTACTCTTTGGGATATTGATCCAAACCAACCTCTTCAATTTAACCCATCTCATGTTATTAATCCTCTTGTGAAGGAGGATCTTATGCTTAACATAATCACTAGACTAGACCAACTCATCAACACCTAGTAGGTCACATTCATGACCTGAAGAGTAACCAACAAATTCTAAATTAGGGTGTGAGTCCAAACACTCTTACACAAACTTATTTTTATCCTTATCATATCCAAATGATGACTCATCAAATAATTCAACATCAAGGTTACATATTTACACCTTGATAAGATCATGAATCCCCACTAAATTATGCTTTTAACAAACTTCTTGGGGACATCCTTGCTCATGGAGTCCCTAACATAGATTCTTCTAAAGTTCCTCCATCCTATTAGACTCTTTCTCAAACTCCAATGGGTACCATGTACACTTATGATTTACATTTATAAAATGATGTGATGGTCAACAATCCACCATTATTTACACCTATAAGTTACATGTCTCCAATCTACACTCCCCCTCTATTAAAAATATATATCCCACCTTATCTATCCTTAAGATATGTGTAAACCATATATAGCCAACCATAAAAATGAACACTCTTCTTATATTTAACAATTTTCCTCATTACTTCCATATGTAATCCAAATCTACTCAACTAGATAACTATTTTCCATCTTATTCCACTCCACCCTATCAAAATTATGCTATCCTTATAGTGGTTATAAAACTAACCCCTATGTGATCCCTACTTTTCAATCTAGTCTTACCCTAACAATAATAAACTTTAGTAAGATTAGTACTAATGTGATGGTAATATGATTGAAATTTATGTCAAAAGGGACATTATGAGCATATCATTGATGTTAAAATGGATATCATTGGCATTTTGGGCGTCATTGATGTTCAAGTGTTAGTATGGTGATTTAAGGATGTGTAAGGAATCCTATTAGAGATCAAGTATAATAGGAATGATTTTGTACATCAGTGGAATTCATCTAGTTATTTATATTGATCATCTAGACATTTCAGTTCTATAATAGGAAAATCTGAGAAGATAATTTATCTTCTCAAATTTTCCTATTACAGAACTGAAATGTCACCATTGTCATGTGTGGACAAGTCTAGGAGAGTTAGTCATATGATTGTGATCAAATTAGTCACTATTTATTATGTAGCAAATTTGAATTCATGTAATGAAGCATGATAGAAGATATGGGGATGCAAAGTTAGTTACTCAAACAAAATTTACTAAGTTTCTAGACTTAGCCAAATTTTCAAAAGTGTTCAACTAGAGCCAAGTAAGTATGTTGAGAAGGTCAACATTTGCACACATGGAGGTATTGAAAAAAAATGATCATATAGGTTTGTTCATTTTTGTGCTTAATTTTATGCACTAAATATTAGGTCACATTATATATCATGACAAAATATATGCATGAACAAAGTTGGGCTCCCAAGCATTTTTATAGTGTCTTCCCATAGTAAAATTTGTAGATGGAAAGAAAAAGCTAAGAAGGCATTTTTATGATGTCATATCTTGCATGTGTGAAGGTTTTTGGAGTAGATGTGCATATATATGGAATACCCTATGTGAGAGTATCTTATGCATGACATTACAAATCATGCAATGAAGTTCATCAAGAGTTATGCAAGAACAAAGTTGGCCTTTGAGGTAGTTCCAAGCATAGTTACCTCTATGGTAGAATTATCTAGGTGAGCATATTAATGGCAATATATATTGCATGAATGAAGGATTTAGGAAGAAATGAGCATATGGGTTTTTTCATTATGATGCCTAGTTTATATGATCCAAATTTTATAATAGGTGGATAATGAAGCAAAATATATGAAGGTGAAAACCTAGCCTTCTAGGTATATTGAGATGGTCACCATACATAATCAAATCTACACAAGGTAAAGTTAGAACAACTCTTGAATATCAATGGATAACACTCAATCATATGTTGAAGATATAATGACGTGAAGAGAAGTCAACATGTCAAAGGCACCTATGAGTGAATGTGGTAGTGATAAGTGTCACATTCATGAGAGCTCATTAGAGATAAAGTTTAAGCTTGTCATAAGATTGAATTGTGAGTGGTTGATCATGAAATGAAGATCCAATGGAGTGAATGAACCAAATGTAATCAAGTGGTCAATTTTTAACCATAGATAGATATAACATTCATGTAACTATGAAGATATAATGGCAAATGAGATCTCAAATCAAAATGATCAACACACACATTTTAAAGTTAAAAGGTTAAAGTTTAAAAGTGTACAAAGATTAAATGAAGCACCTAAGCCTATCAAATATTGATTGAATCTATGAATTTTAAATTTGAGCTATTTGAATGAAGATCACTAGATCATGGTGCAAAAACTAATATCAATAATTAATATTTAAAGGTATGTTCATCCTAATAATCAAGCACAATAACATGTAGGAACTTGTAGTTAATCCATAAATTATGATATAAACAATGTGATTGATTTCCATAATCGATCAAATTTATGTAAATATGCATGTGAATTAAAACTAAAGCCCATTATATGTTATAAATAGTAATAAGACCAAGAATAATGGTGGTGGAGTATGATTTCAAGATGCAAGAAACTTGGTATTCAAGAGATAATGAATTAAGTCCAAAATAGAGCATGATGTGTTTGTCAACAAGCATGATCATAGAGAAGATATGGAACCCTATATCAATTTTGTGTGCGTGCATGCGTTTGTGTGTGTGTGTGTATGTGTGTGTGTGTGTGTGTGTGTGTGTGTGTGTGTGTGTGAGAGAGAGAGAGAGAGAGAGAGAGAGAGAGAGAGAGAGAGAGAGAGAGAGAGAGAGAGAGAGAGAGAGAGAGAGATCTAGGATACAACAAATCATGCTAAAGTTATTATTATTACCATTAAGCAGAGTCAAATTGAGAGAGAGGTAGATAGCAATAGATTGATGAAGTGTGTCAAATAGATAAATATTAGAGACACAAATCCAAAGGAGTAAAGAGAAGAGAAGAGAATGTGTAGAGTGTGAGCAATTATAGATTAGATGTATAATAGAGAATTGAGATTGGATTCATTTATCAATCAAACATTGTAATCTATAGTTATAGCTCCATACTAGATTCAATTTGTTGGTGTTCAATTAGGGAGTGGGTGATTTCTTAGAGTAGGTTACCTTAAACTAGGGTATTAGTGTCTCTTTAGGGTTGGTGCCCTTAAATAATGAGGCTAGATTAAAATGGTAGATTCTAGTAACTATTCTCTTGGTGGTTTTTCCCATATTGGGTTTTCTATAGTATATCTAATGTTGTGTTTATTTATGTGTATGTGATCTCTACATATAGTTTTACTCTACATTAAAAAGTTTTCAAAAAGACTAAGTTAATCAATATACTAATTCATCCCCCCTCTTAGTATATAATTGTGTTCTAACAATTGGTATCAGATCCTTAGTTCCTTAGAAGAAGCTTAATCAACTCAAGTAGATCTTGGATGATGAACACAAATAGCTAGTCAAGAAGGCTCTTCCTCAAACAAGTCACCTCTCTTTGATGGATCAGACTATGTATTTTGAAGCATATGAATGGAATCATATTTATCTTCACTAGGGTTTGATGTATGTATGTCTGTTGTAAATGAATATACATCTCCTGCTACAACTATTGATGATGATATCAAGAAAGCATATGAGGGCAATGCCAAGGCTAAGAATGTTATTTTATTTGTATTTTCTAATTCAAAGTTTATCAAAGTGATACATTTTCAAAATGTACAAGATATCTAGAAAAATTTGAAAATCATCTATGAATTTGATGATAAGGTAAAGCAGGTCAAGCTAAAAAAATTCAAAGGCAAGTTTGAAAGCCTTAAAATGAATAAAAAGAGAAAATTATAGACTACCTCCTTAGAGTAGATGAAATAGTGAATGAAATTAGAGGCCTTGAGGAAGAGATGAAAAATCAAGTCATTATTAAAAAGTTCTTAAGATCTCTGCCATCAAGGTATGACTCAAAAATCTCTACAATAGAGGAATAAAGATATCTAGATAAACTCATTATAAATGAGTTACATGGAACATTCACCACCTATGAGATGAGAATGGGATAAATAGATACCTTCAAGAGAGAAGTTGTATTCAAAACATCCAAACTAGTGAATGTAAAAGAACCTACATCTAGATCTGACTAATGAGGAAGAAGACAAATTTGTTAGAAGATTGAGAAGAGGGCCTAGAAAATATAGAGGTAAGTTACCCTTAAAATGATTTAACTAAGGTAAAGTAGGACATTTAAAAAAAATGAATGCCCTTATAATAAGAAGGATAACTATGAGCAAGAAGAGAATAGTAAAAATGAGAAACTTCACTATTCTAAGAAAAAGAACTTCAAAAATAAGAAAGGCCTATACACAATAGAATATAGTGATTCAATGGATGAAAGTGATAGTTTTGATGGTGATCATGATTGTGATTTTGTGGCTGAGGAAAAGGAATTCCTATTCATGAAAATAGGATCAGCTTTTATGGATCAAGAAGAAGTTGAAGACTTAGATGAATAACAGGAAGGAGAAGTGGATTTAGAATGTGAACTCATCAATGCTCTAGAAGAAATAGAAAATATAAGAAAAGAAAACTCAAAATAAAAAAATCTTAGACAAAAGGAGATTAAAAAATGTCCAAAATTCTTGAAAAATCTGATCAGATGGTGGTAAGACTAAAGACAGAAGTTGAGAAGGCTAAAAGAATAGAAGATCTAGTCAAACTTGAACTACAATCTATATATGATGAGTGCATGAAGTTAGAAGTAGAGATAGTGGCTTTGATAAAAGAGCTTGAAAAAGGTAAATGACAACTAGACAAAAGTCTAAAGTTGATAGGAGGATCAGATATTCTTGATGAATTGATCAACTCTCAAAAGCCTCCAAAAGAGAGAGATCAAGTCTTATTTATGAAAAATGAAAAAATTCCATAACTAGTACATTTGCTAACCCATATGACAATTTTAAAGATGAAGGAGAATCAAGAAAAAAGAAAGAGAGAGATAATAAGGACACAAATTTAGACATAAGAACTACTAATGTGAAGAAATATGAAGCTAAAAACAATATTGAAGAAAAGGAGACAAAGGTAGTTGATGCAAATGTATACATAAAAGTAAGAGACTTGATGATCTAAAACTTAGAAGTTCTAGTGGATGAATATTTCAATAGCATAGAAATAACACGATAACAATGAATTCTTTGAGAAGAGACGTCATATTACTTAACAACTACAATACAAAACATGTGCTTATCTTTGTGAAGAGATGTTTGTCTCCTCTTCTAGGTTACAATACATTTATACATATTCTTGAAGGCCACCTTAGAAGATTGTGTGGCTTGAGGAATTAACAGTGACAACTGAACAATATAATGCTCATAGCATTAAAACAATACCATGCTTGAGGATATAATCACTCACAGCATTAAAACAATACAATGCTCAAGGATATAATTGCTCATAGCATTGAAATAATGCAATGCTTGAGGATATGATCGCTCAAGGACCAAAACAAAATGACAATAATACAATAGTCAAGGAGCTAACTACCACCTAACTGCCATCAAGGACAAAATGAAATGAAAAGAATACAAGAGTCAAAGAGTTGACTGCCACTGAACTGCCATCGAGTGGTCACCTTGAATGGTCTCCTGGATCATTCCTCCCTCCTTGAAAAGCAATGGTCTCCATTACATCAAGATTCCTCGTCAGGTGGGGTGGTTGTGTCTTGATATGATTCGCTATGAGCCACTCACCTTGGTGGCTAAGCTAGCCTCTCCTAACCACTTGATACAGTGGAATAGAGCATCCTCATGTTGTCTTCATCCAAGTATCCACAATCTAATCATCTTCTACTAGAGAAAGACTCCATGGATCAAGCTCATTAATGTCTAGTTGTTCTGCCACAACTAAAGTGTCCAATAGAGGTGGGTGATATGGTTTGAGGAGCTCCACATTGAATATTGGATGCAAACCAAGGTAGGCAGGTAGGTTCAACTCAAAGGCATTTTTTGCAACTTTTTTGGTGATGGTGTATGGACCATATCATAGAGGCTGAATCATTTTGTGTGGGCCTGCAAGCCATTCCTTCTGAAGTCGTAACCAAACCTTGTCACCCATAGTAAAATGGTGTATAATCCTATGTTTTTCATGGCATAGCTTATACTTTTGATTCATCTTCTCTAGGATGTTGTGGACTTATTCTTGGATGTGTTGCATGTGTTCAATAAACCTGGTCACTTTTGCTGCCTCAAAGCTTCCATGAGTTGTGTAGTCCATGGTGGAGAATGGAACAGCTACATCAATTAGTGCCATGGGTTAGAACCCAAAACATACTTGGAAGGGACTATGCTTGGTTGAGTTGTGTAGTGCTCAATTGTATCCATGTTGGATGAATAGAAGTCCCTCGTCCCATGTGCATGGATGTTTGGAGTGATACATCTGAATCATGCGAACAATCAAGTAGTTTACCACCCAGGTCTGACCATCAATCTGTGGATGGAAGGCTGTGGACTTCATCATCTTAGTATCCATCATTTTCCATAGAGTGGACCATAATATGCTTAGGAACCTACTATCTCGATCTCAGACAATGGACTCAGGGAGACCAAAATGGAGCCATACATGGCTAAAGTATAGTTGAGCAGTTTCTTCAATAGATAGATTTTTCTTACAAGCAAGCATAGTATCCATTTTTGAAAAGTGATCAACTACCACAAAAATATATTCCTTGCCATGTTTGGAAGTGGGAAAACCTGAGAGAAAATCCATTGAGATGGACTCCCAAGGCCTGGTTGGTTCTGGCAATGGTGTGTACAATCCTTGCTTCTTATTGGTTGGCTTGGAGATGGCACACAAGGTGCGAGATTTGAGATATCTTTCAACATATTTGCACATATGGGGCTAGTAGAAGTGTTTCTGAATAACTTCCAATGTTTTTTTAATCCCAAAGTGGCTAGTTGTCCTACTGAAGTGTGCTTCCCATATCATCTTTTGTTGTTCTACAATAGGAACATAGATGTGCCCCATATGGTAGAGGACATTATTTTGCAACTAGAAGTTAGAAACATGGTCACCTCTTTGGATCACTTGATATGTGTCAGTAAAGATAGGATCTACTTCATACAGAGCACCCCAAGTGGCAGTCTCATGTGTGTACAGGTCAAGCACTGTTGTGAGTGCAGTAATTGGTGGGTGGCTTAGGCAATTTGTGGCTATATTTGTGCTCCCCTTTTTATGTTTGATTATCAAGTGGAATTGATAAAGACACATGGACCACTTTTGATGCCTCTCATTTCATAGTTTGCTTTGCATTTAGATGAATTCCAACGGTCTGTGGTCAGTGTGGATGACCGTCTCTTTTCCTAGGATGTAGTGTTTCTAGTGTTTGCAGGCTTATACAATGGCGTAGAGTTCCTTATCATATGTTCGATATTTCCTGACTATATCAGTGAAAGTTTCACTATGGTATGCAATAGGATGGCCATGTTGCATGATGATAGCTCCCATGGCATATTCAAATGCATTTGTCATCAACTCAAATGGTTGACGCAAATCTGGCAAGGCAAGAATAGGGGCTGAGTAGAGTTTGTTCTTTAAAATCTCAAATGCCCTTTATTGTACTTCACACCATTGAAATATAGCTTTAGCTCCTCCTTTAGTCACTTGGGTTAGTGGCCAATCAACATGTGAAAACACAAGAACAAACTTGTAGTAGAAATTTACAAGGCCCAAAAAGTTGCAAAGCTCTTTGAGGGTCCTTGGTGTGGGCCATTCTCAAATAACTTGAATCTTTTTTGGATCGACGTGGACCCCTTCCTCATTCACAACATACCCAAGGTACTGAATTTTTGTCATTTGGAATGTGCATTTATCAAGATTTGCGTACAACTTGTGCTCCTGAAGAGCTTGAAGCACCTTACGAACATGATGCAAATGTTCTTCCCATGTTTTGCTATAGACGAGAATGTCATCCAAGTAGACCACCACAAATGAGTTGGTGAAGGGTCGTAGGATGTCATCCATCATTCTCATGAAGGTTTCAGGTGCATTAGTTAGGCCAAAAGGCATAACCAACCATTTGAAGAGCCCCTCCTTGGTTTTGAATGCAGTTTTCCAGACATCAATGGGATTGATGAGAATTTGGTGATAACCAAATTTGAGATCAATTTTGGTGAAGAATTTCGCACCACGGAGCTGGTCCAGCATGTCATTGATTATGGGGAGAGGGTATTGATTCCTCATGGAGATTTTATTTAGGGCTTGGTAGTCAATGCAAAGCCTCCATGTTCCATCTTTCTTCAATGCCAAGACAATTGGGCTACCACAAGGTGAAGAGCTTGGCCTGATGTGACCCCTTTCAATCAATTCTTGAATCTATCTTTTTATCTCATCATTCTCCAAAACTAATCTGTGATACACAGGACTATTAGGCAAAGGTGATCCTGGGATTAAATTGATAGAATATTTTACCTGGCAATGCAGTGAAACTCCTGTGGGTGACTTGAATAAGTTAGCATATTCGCCTGTGATTCATCCCATCTACTTTTTTTTTTTGCTAATTGTGTAGTTAAAAATGCAACATCAGCCTTCTTGGATCACTGTGATTTGACCATCATGAAAACAAATTGCCTTGTCTTGTGTGATGTGGGAGGTGGTACCTCTAGTACTCTATAACACTGTGTTCAAAGAGTGAGGGTGATCCTTTGAGTTTGGGATTCATAAATGTCATGCCACTTGTACATGAATGGTTGACCAAGGAGGACATCACAAACATCTAGATTGACCACATCACACAAGACTTCATCCTGGAATGGTTTTATAACATATGAAACAAGACACTGAAGGGTGATGCAAAGGTCTCTCCCTGGGCTTAACCACCCAATACTTATGGCTTGGGATGAGGCTTCATGGATAGACCTAGACTTCTCACAACTTTAGTCAAGATTAAATTCTTTTGACTCCCGCTATCAAGAATGAAATGCAAAGGCTTACCTTTTACCCATAATTTGGAATGAAACAATCTTTCTTTGTCATTTAGTCTTTCCTCATGAGTTTGTGATGAAGCAACTATGGTGTCAGGCTCAGCATCTATAACCTCTTCTTCGTCCTCTTCGACTGTAGGCTATGGATGAGGTAGAGGAGTAGACATCGAGTATTGTGACTCAGAGATTAGCGACTTGATGGCTTGACATTTGTCTTTGGAGTGAGTTCCAATTTTGTGGTAATCACACCATTTTCTAGCCTTCCCCTTCTAAGATTTCTTATCCTAAAACTCCTTCTGCTTCCAATTTGGGCCTCATGTTTGACCTTCCTTATTGTTTTTACCTTTTGAAGGTTGATTCTTTGTATTCTTCCTACCATGCTTCTGTTCAATCTTTAATGCAAATTTATATGCCTCACCGAGGGTCTCCAAATTGAAGAGTTCCATTTCCCCCCAAATGTACCATTATAGTCCACCATGATATTTGAGAGTCTTATGTTTCTCACTATCTTTAATTCCCATTCATGTAGACAAAGAATGAAAAGTGTCAGTGTAATCTTGCACAGATTGGTCCTTTTCTTGGCAGAGTTGTTACCACTGTATGTACAGATCATCATATGCACCAAGAGGATAGTATTCTTCTTTTACTACTTCCATAAAATCATCCCTGGTGGGTTCCACTCTAAGGCCAATGATATCAGAATTGAATCTCTTTTTGTACACTTCCCACTAGTTTTTCATGGGCAATGATGATTTTAGAAGAGCAAAAGTGATCTTTTCTCCATCGGTGAACTTATTTACCGAGAAGTAGGATGACAGTTGGTCCAACCAATTATCCACCACATCAGCATTGATTTTGGCTTCAAATGTGGGAATATCAAAATTTACCTAAACCTTGAAGGGTGTTGGGGCACTGAAAGGAAGCTCCCTTGATGAGGGGCCTGGTTGTGTAACCGCTGAGCTAGAATTTCCCATTGGAAGTGTTTGAAGAATTTTAGTAAATTGTTGGAGCATCTATGCTTATTACCACTAAAGGGATTCATTCACCATTTCCTTGAAAGGATCAAATGTCTCAGTGTCATCTTCCATTTGAGGTCGTTTGGGGCACGAAGGGGGAGCGTCTAGAAGCTCTGTCACTTCCCACCCAAGTTTTTTGTATCCTAACCTCATCCTTGGGAACATATACTTCTCAAGACAAACTGCTCTGATACCACTGATCTAAAACTTAGAAGTTTTGGTGGATGAATATTTAAATAGCACAAAAATAACATGATAACAATGAATTCTCTGAGAAGAGACATCATATTACTTAACAACTATAATACAAAACATGCGCTTATCTCTGTGAAGAGATGTTTGTCTCCCCTTCTGAGTTACAATACATTTATACATATTCTTGAAGGCCACCTCAGAGGATTGTGTGGCTCGAGGAATTAATGGTGATGACTGAACAATACAACACTTGTAGCATTAAAACAATAACATGCTTGAGGATATAATCACTCACAGCATTAAAATAATACAATGCTTGAGGATATAATCACTCGCAACATTAAAATAATGCAATGCTTGAGGATATGATCGCTTGAGGACCAAAACAAAATGACAAAAATATAATAGTCGAGGAGCTGACTACCACCTAACTGCCATCAGGGACAAAATGAAATGAAAACAATACAAGAGTCAAGGAGTTGATTGCCACCGAACTGCCACCGAGTGGTCACCTCAAATCGTCGCTTGGATCACTTGAAGAAGCCAGAGTTTAGAAGAGTTCTTCATATTCCACAAATAAATGCTACAACTAGGTATTCCTCATATTTTTATGGTTATTATTATCCCTATAATCATTTTGGTCATAGGTCTATTAATTGTAGAGTTGTACCTAAAAAGAGAATAAATTTTGTATGTATAAATTCATTTACTCCCTTGTTAGATACAAATGTAATATGTTATAATTAAAATAATTTTAATCACATAGCTAAACAATGTAGAAGAAAAATTATAGTACCAAAGATATAAAAGAAAGGCATGCCTTCTAGTGTGAAAAAAAGTTCACATGTCTTTGAAAATGAGAAAAATAAGCCAAATAAGAAACCCAAGAATGTGTGGAAAGTGAAATATAAATCTATGATTTATCAAACTACACTCCATGCGAAGGAGAAAAATTTATGGGTAATATATAGTGGTTTCTCAAAATATATGACTAGTGATATGATCAAGTTCATCAAATTGAGAAAATGTAAGAAAGGATCTGTCAGCTTGAGAGACAACACTGTGGCAAATTAGAGGTAAAGGAACCTTAAACAAATATAGAAAACTGCCTACACATGTTGTCCTTTACGTCAAAGGATTAAAGCATAATCTACTAAGTGTCATAAAAATATGTGACAATGGATATAAGGTCACATTTAATTTAGAAGGATACAAATTAAAGAGATATATAAGACTAATTTTAGAAGGGAAAAGAATTGAAAACAATATCTATAATCTTGTTGAAGTGAATGGTAATAGTTTCTTGATAGGAAAGATTGATGCGATTTGGTTATGGCATAGAAGAATGGGTTATGTCAGATTTGATAATATAGTCAAATTGAGCTCAAATAAGTGTGTTATACACATGCCTAAGATAACCAAACCTATAGACACTACTTGTAAGGATTGTTGACCAGGTAGGTAGACAAGTGTCAGATTTCAAACAAAGGAGTATGCAACTACAAAGCCTCTAGAATTAGTTCATACTAATCTTTATTAGTTCATACAAATAATAGTTTGTGTATAAGAACACCTAGTAAAGTACACATGTGATACAGATGATGGTGATAACTCTTTGGCTTGGAGGGAATAACATTCAGATAAAAAAGAGACTAGAAAAATGGGTTATTAGATGGATGGTTGAGTGGACTACCTAACATGAACTAGATTCAAGAAGTGCAAACTTACTAGGAGGCTATCAATTGCCTGTTCATAATAATTAATTCGATATAAATGAAAAAAAGCAAACTTGTATTCAATATTAGGAAAGTAAATGCATGTAAGATAAGATGAAAGTAAATTGCTTTTTAAAAAAAGACTAAATATAGCAAAATTAAGTTAATACTCATGCTAAGATAGTTGGGATTATGTTTAGAAAATCATTAAAAGTCTCTATTAATAGGTAGAACACAAAAAATAGGTTTTGTATGGGGTCAAGGGGGTGAAAATAACTTGTTATTTTCTACCACAATGACTATCAATGGTTGGGTGAACCATTGATGGTTAAGCTAATCATTGATGGTTAAGTGATCATCAACAGTTGAGGTGACCATTAATGGTTGAGTTAGCCATCAGTGGTTACCTATATGATTCTAAAAATAATTAGAAAAAGGATTATAGATTAGGTAATTGGTCAAATAGAGGTTTGTTATAGATCTGGGGAATGGAAAATAATATACAAATGAGTTTGAAAGGGCAGGGAGGTTAGAAATGAAACCAATCAAATAAAATAAGCATGAGATACCTGTAACTTAATGGTGGAAGGTTGAATAAATTTGGCTAAAGTGATAGTACTTTGTCCTTCAAAAGTGATTCTAATAGAGTTTTATGTCTCTATTAATGTTTCTATCTTGTTGAAGGGACACTAGATGCCTATATCAAAGATAACTTGGATGCCAATTGATGGATTTCTATATCCTTTTCACTTCTTACTTCTTTCCTTTTATAGGATGAAGTTACTAAATATGTAGGATGAAGTTACTAATTGGGTAGAGGATAAAGTTGCTAATTATTATTATTTAAATCTACTTTGTATTGCAAACTAGAAGTTAATCAATATGCCATGATTATTTTGTATAGCTAGTAATGCTTTAAAAGAAAGCTTAAAAGACTTGACTATCAATGGCTAGGCTAACTATTGATGGTTAGGCTGATCATTAGTAATCATGATTTTAGAAGAAGATGGGTTAAAAAGGGGTGAATTAAGAAGTTAAATTAGTAATTTAATAAGTGGGCTAAGTAAAATAGGTGGTTAACTAGCTTTAGGGTCAAGGAAGGGTTCTCAGCATTTTGACTTTTAAAATTTTTTAGTTTTTGAGAGTCCACATTTTACCCATTTTTATTATGTGGCTTTGGATTAACAAACTACAAAAAAAAAATAGATTACTAGTCAAGGTCTAACTACCCTGAGTATGGGAGGAAGTATTCCCCCTCAAACTAGGAGTTGATGATGAAAAAGAAAAATTGGGTCAAGGGTTGATAAAACAGTAAATGGTTAGTCACAAGAAGGGTGACACAAAGTGGGGTGGGAATTTGAAATGTGAACTTGCACATAAAATATGACTAAGTGTGATAGTCAAAATCATGAGAAAACTAAAATTGATAATTTTGATAAAACTAAGGTCAGGTTTAGGGAGACAAATGATAGGAGAACTAGTCCACAACATTGGTCATATCTGATCAAGTTATGCCTATCAAGTTACCTAGATAGGGTTAGCATTATTCATAAATATTCAAGGTAGGAAGTGTTATTGTGAAACAACACAAATAGTTTTGTCATGTACGAGGTGGTGTAAAGTTCAAAAATTTCAACATGGCAAGGTTGATTGATACAGTCAAAATTATCAAGGATAGGTCATCACAAAACATGTGAATGTTTAGGTAAAAATGGCCAAAATTGAGGTAGATATGGTCAAATGGGTTGGTAAAAGAAGGGTAATATTTGATAGGTCCAATTTTAGTTTGGTGGAGAGGAGGTGATCTCTCAAAAGGTTAGCACCAAGGTAGGGTGCACAAATTTTTTTGGAAAGAAGGAGGGGGATACTAATCTTTGATAATTAGGGTTTTCCCTTGGGTTAACCATCGATGGTTACCATGACTATTAACAATCAGAAAGAAACCCTAAAATTTGGAAGGTCAAAAGGAAAACATAAAATCATTTTTACCATTTGACTTTTGGCATGTTATGCTTTGGGTTATTTCTGTTGTGCTTTGAGCTTGTTGAGTTGGAGTTAATTGATTAGGTGAACAAGTGTGTAATGTTGATCAAGAGTTATTTCGATGGAGGACAGATGAGGACTTAGACAGGTGGTAGTATAAGGGCTTTGACCACATCATTAGTCATGGAATAAGGTAAGAATTGTCTTGAAATTAATAGCATCTTGTAATTGATTATGTTGTAGGTACATTGTCATTAGTGTTGAATGATTTGGGTAGGGTTTTGAACTAGTAATTAGGATGCCTTAGTTTTTAGGTTTTGGTGAATTAGGCCATGGTGTGGATGAATTAGATAGGAAAAGGGTGTTTTGGATAGATAATTAGGTGGTAATAATGTTAGGTAGAAGAATTATTGAGTTTAGGTGGTTTTGGAGAGGTTTTTAGAGGTTGAGGGTTCAAGTTGCATTGTCAATGATCACACATAATGACCATTGGTGTTTCAACTCAAACATCAGTAGTTGAGTCCTAGGGTAAAAGGTCCATAAGGGACCATCGATGGTTGAATAAATTGTTAGTGGTCAACATACTAGAGGGAGGTTAGTGTAAAAATTTGTAGAATTTAGTAAAGTTGTATAATGTTGAAAGCATGCTTAAGTCTTGTTTATTTAAGGATTGGTAGAGTGTTTATGGTTGTAAAAGTCATGTTCAAATAGGGCGAAGAGGTGTTGTAAGGTATGTGATTTGAATGGTGTAGGGTTTAGGTTTGTGTGTGGTGTTAAGGGAAATCAATGTATATAAAGTGTGGTAAAGCATTAAAGAAATGTTTATGAGGGGGAAAAGTTTATGTGAAAAGGTTTAGATAGGATGAGAGGTCGGTGGGTAGAGTGTAGTAGATAGAAGTGATTAGGAATTGATCCAATATAAGTGGTTGAGGTCAAAAGGTTGAGATAAGGATGGTGGGTAGGGTTTTAGAAATAGAAGTGATATGCTCATCTAGGTGTTGTAAAGCGATATACATTAGTGTGAGAGGTTTTATATATGCAAGTAGGGTAGATGTAATGGGTTAGATTGACATAGGGTGAAAAAGATAAGTGTAAATTATAGTTAGCATGAGGTGGAAAATTAAATGGTCATGATAATATTGTTTCTTTGTAGGCCCATGACCAGATTTAAATGAGGGACCAAGTCTCTCAAATTTTTGTTAAGGTGTGGGATATAATGACCACAAAGGAGTGGAGATATAAATACTATCAAACTAGTCATGATGGTTCATTATCCTCACCTACCATGAGATGTGGGTATGATTATGGCCCTCATCAAGAGATGGGACCTATCCATAAACACATTTTAACTACCGATAGGGGAGATGAAGATTCTCCTAGAGGATGTTTAGTATATCACATTGCTACCTATTCTTGGGGAGCCAAAGTACCATATAAAGAGTGAGGAAATTGACTGTCATATAGACTTAATGTATGGGGCGGATTGGGTCCATATATAGTTTCATTTTAGTATATTTAGTTATAGACCCCTATACTAGAGGGTTCCTGTGAATATATGCCTACTCATGAAGATAATTATTATGGTCATGTCCTACATCATGATTTTAGATTTGAGTAATGGCCACTTTCCATACCTAATATTAGCGGTGCTGGTGGAGATGTTTTTAGGGATGACCATGTATGGATGGGCCCTAGTGCTACTAGTGTAGATCTATAGGGATCTCTATACCTTTAGAGCACATAGGTGATATGGGATCAACATTGGGTTCATGCTCCATTACTAGGAGTATGAGAAAATCTGGGTACTGAGGCCCATGAGGGTCCCATAAGATGGATTTAGCCAAGAGCCATTTCTATTTAGACTCACCAAATGTAGAGGTGACAATGAATTGATAGGTTTTGGTGGTGGTGGCCAAGACATAGAGTGGTTTAAGGATGCCTTAGAGGGTTTGGTAGCTAGTGACGTAGTATGAAGGCCATATATAGGATGGACTAGGTGGACAAGATATAACTACCACATAATATCCCTATAGAGATGGCACTAGATTTACAAGAGATAGGATGGGGAGACATAGCTTATCCCATTAAAGTGATTACAGAGGTAGTTTAGATTGATACAAGGGATCCCACTAGATTTCCCATGATATAAGAGCGAGGATGCTAAGTTCCCACTCCCAGAGCCATAGCCATAGGATGTTTTACTAGACTATGAGGAGTTATTGGCTAGAGCTATGATTGATGATGCTAGTATTGTGGATGGGTATGTGGCATGGTACCAGGCTAGATATGCTATGATAAATATTGGATGGGGTGATGAGGAGTAGTAGCTTATGAATGTGGATCCTTTAGGGGTATCGACATAGGATGGATAGGTAGCAGTGGCACTAGCAATAATGTAGGTCTATATTACTAGGTTATAGGGATAGGTGGTCATGTTACGAGGGTAGGTCATCACCTTCTAGGGTCAAGTTACCACTTTGACTAGAGAGAGATATCAATCAAGGATCTATCTTAGGTTGGTGTCATAGGAGAGAGATTTACTAAGATAGAGGGTAGGAGTGGCCATAATAGCAGTTAGAGGACCATTGAACATAGTTTCAAGGACATGGTACTTAGTCACCATTGAGGAGATGAGATATTACAAGGTGATCCTGCTAGTTTATTTGTCATTAGAGATGTGGTATGGAGAGTATAGGGCCAGTTTAGTATGTGGTCCATCTATAGCTACTCTAGGATAGTAGGCCTCAATAGTGGGGTAGGCAAGGATGTTAGGGAGACTACCACCAGATGGTAGTGTAGGTACCAGTGTAGGTGCATATGGATATAATAGTAGTTGTATAGGTGGTATAATTTTTGGTGCCCAAGTGTTTTAACTTGTTTATTTTGGTAGACATGGATGTACATTGTTTTGATTCTAGCCTACATCTTGATGATGTGATATGTATATGAGAGAGAGACATTGATACATTATGACATGTATTGCCTTATTGATGTATATGATGATTATATGATGATTATGATGATTATATTTTTGAAATTTGATTATATTGATGACATGTTGACATATGATATGATGACTATGTTTTGATGTTTATAGATGTTTATGATGTGTGTTCGTTATGTATTGATATATCATGATTATGATCATGATATAAAGAATGTTACTCATGAGAAGACATGTAGATTGATTATTGTTGTTCATGTTTGGTTCATGTGATGTTTTGATGATGTTATTTTATAAGTGATGACATGATCTTAGGTATGTATGTTTTGAGATATGTGATGATTGATTTGATTATGCTATGATGGATGTTTGTATATGTATATGTTTTGATCATTGGATGGATATGATATGTATGTGATCAATGATGTGATTTTAGTCATAGAATGATATGGTTCATGATTTGATTATGGATGTGAGATAGATGATGTTATATATATATATATATATATATACAATCATGGTGAATTTATATTTTAGATAGATTAGGTAATCTATAGATGTTGCTAGTAAAGAGAATGATGGCATTGTTTATATATATGACATGATTGTTATTTCATAGTAATGATGTGGATCATGAATAATGTTTATGGTAAATGGTAGATGTCATGGTTTATGTTATTTGTGGATAGGATGTGTGAATATGGGTATTGGATGTGGTTTATTTAGGGTTCATTAGTTTCAATGTTTAGGAATGTGCATGGTGTATTCTTTGATATGAAGAAATGGTAGGATGTTCATGTTTCTATTTAGGGTGATATCTGGATGTGTAGTTTAGGCATGTGATTTTTTGATAGGTATAGATTATGGATGAAGGAATTAAAATGTGTTTTGTGATTATATTTATGAATCTGAAATGTTGAGATTCTTACGTGATGTTTTATGTATATATGAGGGATGATGTGTTTGCTCATGATGATAGATAGGATTGTTTTGATTATTTATTTTAATTATGTAGTTTATGATATGTTTTATGTTTGGGTGCATAGATGGGATATAGATCATAATTTTGTGAGGCATATGGATTAGTATTTGGATGAAAATGATGTTTTGAAAGTTTGGATATGATATGTGATATTGGGATGAATAAACTTAATGTTTGTATAGGTAACAAACTAAATGTTGGAAAAAGATAAAAGAATCATGAGACACATGTCTTCATGAACTAATAACAAGAAGGAAAGAAAAGAATGATGTGTTCATTAGTAAGGATCTAACAAAACTAAATTCAGATTGGCTTAATGAAAATGAACCTGTCAAATGCTTCACATGAGCATGTTGTGATAAAAAAAGAAGGTATCAGGATCACCTTATGTTAATTAAGATCATAGTCAATGTATTTTAGAGAGTTGAAGAAGGGAGAGTAAGTGATCGGTAGATGGTTGAATGGCAAATGGGTAATATGAGAACCTTATTTGGGTTAGTTTTCCCCTTTTATAGGTGACCTAAAAAGCCTAATAGATAAGTTCATGCCTTCATATAATGTGTAGACTAATTATCGTGAGAAGTCTACTAATGCCATATGAAAGAACGAATTGTGGCCTTTTAGGATAACTCACTTTCATTTTGATATAGGGACCCCTTTTTCATCTTTAGTTGTTTTGAATAAAATGGGTGAAGATAGTCTATGTGATAAGCTTCAAATGATTACTTTGACAAATTTATCTTATCCATCCTTCAGGGGAGTGGTCTAAAGTTGGATTTTTAAAGTTGTCCTCTAAGGGAGAAATCTATTTTTATGCAATGTAGTTATTAGTTAGTTGTCCTTCAAGGGAGTAGTTTACAATGCAAGTGATAATTTATCATCCCAATTTAATATTGAGTGATAGTTTTAGACATAGATAAGTCTACTTAGGCTTAGAGGTCTACCTTTATGGAGGCAATACTTTAGTACAAAATACCAATGATGGTAGATGAGGGAAAGTGGTTTGAGAGATAATTGATTATGGGATTCCATTTGATTAAGGATGAAAAGTATCCATGAGAACCATGCCATGAGTAGATCCATGGTATCCATGTTTATGATTAAGCTATAACTATGATGGATAATCACATGGTCCTATCTCATAATCAATTATCCCCAAAAGGAAGAAGGATAGGTAAGTGAAGGGGAGTAAAAATCTCATAAACCAAGGGATGAGTGTAAGTTAGAGACAAAGGTGAGTTTGATCCTTATTTTAACAATAGAAATGATGTAAATGCAAAGCGTTAAGAGGCTCATGTTTTGGTTTTCATTTGAGAAAATAAAAATGATAAGCTCATGATCCATACTTATGGTCTATAATGTAGGGTCTAAGCCAATTGAAAGAAAACATGCCTTTTTTATTTTTCTCCATATTAGTTACATGTTGGTTTTCCTTAAGAATAAGGCCTCTGATATTGAATTCTTATTCTTTCAAGTGTTTTTTATAAGTGTGCTTGATTCATTCTTGATTTACACGAATATGATTAAGCACAATGAGTTAATGTTCATCAAGTAGTTCAAGACATGTGAAATGTTCCTAATGATAATCACTCTCAAAAATGATCTCAAGTAAAGATATTTGAAGAGATAGAATATATAATTTAAGAGTAAATATGGATTCTAATCCAAAGACTAGAGAGAAAGGGGTAGCAACCATAGAGGTTTGAATGCTAGTGTGATAGGCACATAAAGCAAAAGGGATGTGCAAGTGTCAATCCCAACCTAAAGCACTTACAACTTTAGTTAACATTTTGTTGATGATTTTATTGCAGGTTTCTACTTGTCCTTTTACTTGTGGATGATATGGTGATGAAAATATTAATTTGATGCCAAAAATGTCACAAAAAGCTTAGGATTTCCTATTTTAAAAATATTTACCATTATCAGTGATGATCTTATGGGGAACACCGAAGTAGTAGATGATATGGTCATTGATGAAATATATGATCTTTTAGGCTTTGGTGGAGATGAGAGGAATGGATGTTACCCATCTAGTGAAATACTCAATGGTGGTAATGATAGATTGGTGTCATTATGAAGTATGAGGATTGATTTCCCTAATTAGATTGAGAACATATTGTCATAAGGGCCAGTAGTATTTTGATACTTGAAGGCCATGGGTAGGTGCACGATGTAAATTATAATGTTGCTAAAATTTGATGTACTTATTTACATAGTCACAACAATCATAATTGAGGGTGGGCAAATAATATCCAAGGTGAAGGATACATTTAGTGACAACAAGGCCACTAAAGTGTCCCCCATAGATTTTATCATGTGTCCTTGATAGCATGGGAAGCTTCATGACTACATAAGCAATAGAGAAGCAGGATATCAATGCCACATATATAAAGTATTCCCCCTAGTATGGTGTGGCAATAGGTACTTTGAACAAAGGCTCTTTAGGCATTCTTGGAAAGGTTAGAAAGAATAATGCTAAGGTTAAGGTGGTTAAAAGTTTGGTTATAGAAAACATCAAAAGAAGATGCTTCCACACTAAAAATAGTGGGAAGGTAAAAATTGATATACGAGGGCATGATAAATTTATGGATGGTGATAAATAGTTTAGATTAAATGGGTTGAGATGGGATTTGGGTAGTAAGGGGAGCCATAGTATATGTAAATTTATTGGTAGATCAAGGAACTTATTAGATAAGGTAATGATCAAATTATGTTAAGAGTACATTTATGAGTTATTTGTACTTTAATAGAACATCATTTTTACATTGGTAAGATCCATTGACCTAGTAAATTTCAAGTTGGGAATCGCTAAAGATACTAATTATTTTTACCCCCAATTCTAGAGCAATTTGGAGATCTATGACTAGGGATTTATACTTGGCTACATTATTAGTACATTCAAATTCAAGTTTAAAGGATAGGGGAAGAGGTTCCCCATTACCATGTTGACATTTGGATCCATAAAAACATATGGTCATTTGGTAGGTAGGTTTCCTTAGAGAAAGAGTTATGATGGCCTCATCTAGAAATGTCAAAGGGAGTGGTTAGTGATGACTTGCCCCTTAATTCACTTGTAATAAAGGAACTCAAGATAAAACTCAACTAAGAACATGAGTCACTTAACCATACACTAGTTTTGGTATGGTTTAGTGTGCATGTACTTGAGTGGGTCAGTATTAGTAATGACATAGGTTTTATCATTGAAAAGGTAGTGACAAATTTTGGAGGCCACAAAGACTAAGGTAGGTCAAAGCTTCTCATTATGGGTATACCAAGTCTCATATTCTATAAGTGTACAACTAATATAATAGATGACTTACTCTTTTTTATGTTCATCATGATGAGTGATCATTACACCTAATGAATGGTTAGTGGTAGATATGTAAAGGTAGAAGGGTTGGTCTTATTTATGAGGGATGAGGATAGGGGGAGATAGAAGGTACTCTTTTATTGAGTAAAAGGCTTGTTGATATTCCTTGATCTACTTAAAAGAGGTGTTTTTCTTGAGGAAATGGTAAAAGGGTTGACATCTATCTAATAGCTAGGAGATGAAGCAATGGATGGATTGGAGCTTCTCCTATAGGATATGGATTTGCTTAAGGTTAGTAAGAGGAGAAATATCTAAGATCACTCTAAATTTGGTAGGGTCTATTTTTATTCCTCAAAGAGAGATGATAAATCCAAGAAGCTTTCTAGATAAGACCCCAAAAATACATTTATGGGGGTTGAACCTAACATGATAATGGATTAGTCAGTCAAATATGATTTTGAGAATGACTAAGTGATCATTATGGTGTTTGTATTTCCTAAGTAGATCATCCACATAGTCCTCTATAATTTTATGGATGAGGTCATGAAAAATGTAGGTCATTGCACACTAATATGTTGTTCCTACATTTTTAGACCAAAGGGCATGACCCTATAGTAGAAGGTTACCCATGGGGTGATAAAGGAAATTTTATGTTAATCTTTATGGGTAATCAAGATATGATTATATCCCAAAAAACCATCCATAAGGGATAACATTTCATGGCAAACTATAAGATCCACAATTTGGTTGATGTTTAGTAAAAAAAAGACATATTTTGGGTAAGCAAGATTGAAGTCATGAAAGTTGATGCAAAGGGGAAGTACCCCTATGTGTTTAGTAATGTGAATGATGTTATAAACCCATTTTGCATAATCAATGGGTTGAATGAATTCAACAAATAAGAGATGCTAAAGTTATTCTTTGACAAGAAGGGTTAGGTGAGGATGCATCCTATGAAGCTTTTTTTGCTATGGATTAACCTCAGGATGGGTGATAATGTTGTGGAGGGAAATATCAGTGTCAATTCTAGGCATATCATAATAAGACCAAGCAAATGATATACTATGGTCACATAGGAAAGAAGGGTAATCTTGTTGCTCCATATAATTTAAGGATTGGCCAATCTTGATGATGTGGGGATTATCCTAAGTACCCAAGTTGACATCAATAGTAGATTCATTCATCATGTTTTGGTTTTTAAGAGGAAGAGATTTATGAATATAAAAATACCCCATACCAAGGTAGTTGAGAATAGAATCAGCATCCTAATGTTGGACGGTGTTAATGGTAATAAAATCTCATTCTATCATTTTAGGATGAATGGGAGGAAGGGTTCTAGTTTAGCCACCCTTTTGATAAGTCAAGGGACCCAAACTAATGGTATTAGTAAAAAAAAGTTAGATGAGATGATATATAGGTCTTCAATCTCTGGGTAAGGTGGGGTTAGTTAGGATGGGGCATCTTATTTGATGGTGGAAATGTCTTTTGGTGAGGTGGGTTTCTCTAGTGGTATGAACCCAAGGCTGAATAACTCATGACGTTTTTGAGTTTTGATTATGGGTAGCTCATGAGGTCCCTATTCATAAAGGCTGATACCAAACCCCTTCTAAGCACACTTATAAAGGTAGAATTTGTCAAAGGTTATTTTTTTGATATAAGAGAAGTCAAAGGTGAATGGTTAGATATTAGGAGTGGTAGTAGGAGCAAGAAGCAGATAATCAAGTCCCCCATAAATGAAATTTGTTTGATTATTGGGGAACCTAAAAGGGATGATGGTTCTAATGTTGGGATCATAAGAAGGGTCATGTTTGATGTTCCCATAATGTTTTAGAGTAAGGAAAACATCCAAGGCTAAAATATGATGCTCCCTAAGTGAGAGACATTAGAACCTAGATTCCAAGGGGTCCTCTACAAGAATTTGGAAGAAGAAATAGATGAGCTAGTTGAAGCCTCATCACTATTGTAGGTGAGATTGATATTGGTTTTGGTTAGAAATAAGGTAATTTTTCTAAAACTAAGGTGGATGAGGAAGGAATAAGAACATTGTTAGGCTAATATGTCATATTGTAGGAGGCAAAAACACTAGGGTCAGCTTGGATGATAACAACTTGACCTTCATGCTTAAATTTGACACATCAATGTAAGGTGGAAGGGGTATAACTCAAAGCATATATCCAAGTTAATCCAAGTAACACATTGTATTATAACTTTCACTCTATAACATATAATACTTTAAGAATAGTATGAGGTCCCAAATAGATATGGAGGACATTGGTCCCTAAGGTAGTAGCCATGGTATCATTGAAGGAGAGATAGACCACTATGTTTTCTGATATGATGTTCTTGGGCTTCTAAAGTTGGTCATAAGCATGGGAGGAGATGATATATGTGCTATCTCCTCCATAAATCATCACCCTTTTGATGTAGGTTTTATTGATGTATGTGGTAATAAAGAGGGGAAGATCAAAATCCTCAAGATGAATAGGAAGTATTTCAAAATCATGAAAGGTGATGAGGGTAGAAATCTAGAGGGCTCTAGCAAAGGGTGTAAGAGGTTAAGGATCATTTGGTTGAACCTCTATATATTGTAGATCCTCTATCAATTCCTGATGATGGTGGGGTGAGGTGTTGATCAGTTCATAAAGGCTCATTTTCATCAATGTTTAGTGAAGTTGTTTCAACATAATATGCTAGATGGATTCTAATGGGTTAGATGGAAAGGGTCCAAAAATGGATACTTTGGTCTTTGGTGGTGGTATAAGTGAAGGTATAGGTGTTTGGGTTTGGTTAGAAATTTGAGGGGTTAAAGGGTATATCCAAAGAATGGAGACTTTGGCTTTTCCCTTATTTTTATGTTGGGCCCAAAATTAGGTTACTATATGAATAGTGTATATGGGGGATTTATCATGTTTGATGGTTTATTTGGTTCCTTCTTCTCACTCTTAGGTGAGGGTGGTGGAGTAGGTAAATGCTAGATAGGTTGTATTGATGGTTGGATTGGTAATGGTAGTAAAAGGGGTTCATCTAATAATAGATCATCCTCATCATATAGACTTTGAATAAGTGCTTAGAGAGATTTGAAGTTCTTTGTGTCATGTCTTGGTGCCCTATGGTATGCACAGATAATGTTATCACTAAACCAAGATGGTATGGTATTAGAAGCGTAGAATGGTTTGATAGGTGGTAAGCTAATGGAAAAATTTTACAATAACCTTTATAGGATAGATTATAAATATTCATGCAAAGGTGTTCAAGGTAATGGGTTTATAGTTTTAGGGATGGGGATCTTGTTAGAATCAGTTTTCACATTAGAAGTTGTATGTAGTGGAATGGTTTTAGTTGGTGGTTGGGATTGCTTAGTAATGGTTGGCTTTAGGGTAAATGATTTGAAAGTGGAAGATTTAGAAGATGAGGGGTTGGATATAGATAGGAAAATAGAGGTAGATAGGGTAGTTAAGAATGAAGGAGAACTAGATTATTTTTTAGGGTTAGGTGTAGTTAGAGGAAAGGTGGAAGGTTTACTAAAAGAAGAATATGTAATTGGGATATTAGAAGGATGGGGTCCTAAAATAGAAGGTAACTAGGAAGGAGGTGGTATGGGTCTAGTTAAAGGTTACAGTTTGAGTAATTCTACCTTCTTAATTGGTTTGGTTGGTGGTTTATTTTGTGTATTATATGCAGTTAAGTCCAAATTCAAATAGGGGTGAGCTTCGATAGGTGTAGGAATAATTCCTAGATTATTGATATATTTGGTAAGAGAGACATAAATTGATTTGATACTATTATTTGGAGGTGGTTAGGATGGTTTATTTATAGTTTTATAAGAAGTATTTGATGGGGAGGTATTAATGGGTTTAAGGGTGGATTTAAGGGACGTTTATGATTCATATTTATTAAGGTAATGGAACCCAAGATGATGCTAAAAGGTGGCTCTATCAATGTTAGGTTTAGAACTAAACTCTAAACTTTGGACAAGTATATAGAAGGGCTTGTAGATGGGTTTAGTTCTTTGGTCATTGGTTTCAAAAATTAAGCTCTTATGTGAAGAAGAGTGAATGGATCCTTCATCTTTGTTCTTGATGGGAGATTCCAAACTTGGTGGTTGGGTGGATGAGGTAACCTTCTCTTGTTGGATGGTTTCCAAAGAGGGAATGGATGGTTGTATTATCAAAGAAGTAGGTATAGTGTCCTCAAGTGAAGGAATGGACATGGTTTATTCCTTTGTTTAGGTGTCCAAAAGAACGGAGGATGGTTCTACCACTTCAATGGGTAGAGTGGAAGAAGAAGAAATAGTTAAAGTAAAGGTTGTCTCCTTTGGTGTTTCCATCAAAGGAGGGGTAGATGGAACTAAGGTCTCATCAAGTGAAAAGAGAGGGGCATTTTATTCCTTTATTTGGGTATCCAAAAGAATAGGAGGTGAGTCTACTACTTACATAAATGAAATGGAATAAGAATTAGTTTTTATAGTGGTCTCCTCAACAATGGGCTCACTAGTAATAATGTTGATGGTATGTACCTCATGAGAGTGAGATGATTCTGGTTAGTTATCTTGGTGATGGGTAGAAGGAACATGATTAGGAAAAGGTTTGCAGATGATGTCAAAGGACTAATTATGAGGTGCATTGGGATTATAAAATTCAAGACCTCCACTATCGATTAAGCTTTAGATAAGACTTTTTAAGGTATTACATATACTTATGTCATGTCTAATAACTCATTGAAAGGCACAATGGTCATTCTCATTATACCAACTAGGCATAGGGCGAGAAACATCAAATTGTTGGGGTGGTTTGATTGGTGAAAGATAGATAAGGTTAGCTTTGATAAATCTATCCAAAACTAGTGCATAATATTCCCCTATGGGAGTATATTGTTTTGGAGGGGCTCAACTTTGGTTTTGGCTTTGTTGGTAGGAAGGGTTGGAAGCATTAGTTTGATGGGGTTGGTTGATAATTGGAGGTGGAGTAGTTTTTATTACAACTAAATTTGTAGATGATTTTATCTTGATATTGGGATGGTTGAATTGGTTAGTTTTTTAGTGGAGGGAGGGAGGGCCAATGGATTTAAATCTAGAGTTCTTATTTTACACTTTTAATTTCCCTTCATCAATGGATCAGTTTTGAAGTTTACATGACATGGTGAATGCCTTATCAAAAGTTATAAAATTTTGAACTTGATGAGTGGGTGTAATATGTTTGGCACAATCGTGAGAGAAGATCTCAATCAACTTAGGCTGAGTTAATAGAATAGGAATGTTGGTTGATGAGACCTCTCCATCTAGATAAAAAGTTAGCAATTGACTTATCATCAAATTGCCTAATGGAATAGAGGTCAGTAATAGAAACCTTTTTAGTTATATTTATGAAAAAGTGTTTTAAAATGATTTGGGCAAGTTGAGAGAATAAAAAGATGGAATGCTTCGTAAGGGAACTATACCAATCCAAGTTAGGTCTAGATAAAGACATGGGGAAGGTACGAAGGAGGAGAGCATCATCATATGTGATCAAGTAGCAAGAATGATCAAATGCTATTAAATGTGGTTGGGGGTCCTCTTTACCTTGGATCGTAGAAAACATAGTTAATTCCCATTGAGAAAGATAGGAATAGATAGGGATAGATGGATGGATAGGTTAATTATAGATTTCATCATAGGATAAAAGGTTATGAGACCCAAAAATAGATGATTGTAGGTTGTTCATCTTATCGATTAACATTTTAACTAAATCTATCTGAGGTTGGGAAGCTACATAATTAGGTGGTAAATTTTATTGAGTTTGGGTGGAATCAATATATGGATAAGTGGTAGAAGGTGTTGAAGGGGCCATATATTGTTAATTGGTCATAAGAGGTTGGGATAGTGCCACATAAGGGTTGATTGGCACAAACGGTTGGGTTAAATATGTTATGTATCCTTTTGTGTTAGAAACACATAGGTAAAATGTCATGGCTACTTGTTTGTGGGCTGATATGGGTTGGTTTAAAGGTATGTTTGGGTTGGTGGAAGGAGGTATGGATGTAGATTGGGTTAGAGGTATGAAAGTGATAGTTAGTTGTTGGTGGGTGGTAACTCTAGTGCTTATATGTGGGAGGGTTTGAGGTATGAAAAGTACCAAACTTTGAAGTGGGGTAGAAGTTGGTGGGTTGGTTGAACTAAGGGTAATGGTGGAAACAAATGTAGAAGATACTCCCCTAAAAAAAAGAGTATAGGTGATGAGAGGAAAATTTGATCTAATGTTGGAGGTATTTATTGGGGTAGTAGGCATTTGGTTGTTGGTTGGGATGTTGGATGGATTTTAGGGAGTGGTGGTATATGGGATATTGGAGGAATAAGAGGCTTGGGTAATCATGGGTTGGGTTGAGATGGTACCCACCAAGATATCATGAGGAATACCATAAGGATTATCTACAAAAGGAACCACAACAAGTGAGGTACGACTAGTTAAGGTGTTAGGGTAATGCTATAGAGTCATGGGGTTATTATTGAGGAAAGTAGTGAAATTTGAATCATCCTTAATAATAATATTAAACCTAGTAGGTGAGGGAGAAATTGAGGAGAACCCTCAACATCAGAGATATATTCCATGGAGGAAGAAGAAGAAAGTGGTTGTTGGTTTCTTTGATTCCTCAACTATTATCTAGTAAAGACCATGAGAGGAAATAGGGGATAAAATGATGAAAATCAAACCTCAAAAAAGGAGTAAGCAAAATAAAAGAACTCAAGGAAATCAAACATAAACTAAAGCACATTTAGCAACCTAGGGATATTTTTAAATCACTTTTGGATTATGCCTTAGAGAGTGTGAAGAGTAAATTTGGTTATCATGTACTAAAGTGTAAATCTAAGGTTGGTTTCTGTTATGTTTATGTGCTTAAGAGACAAATATGTATTTATCTTTAGCACATGACTAGGTATTAGGACCTACCCCCTCACTTCACACACCACAATAATAGGGGTGTCAAGTGCTTATCTAAAATATACTAAATTTTAGAGTTTATACTCAACCATAGAGATGAGTTGGTTCTCCCTTTGGTAATGACCTATAATTAGGATTGTCAAGAAAGGGTAAGGTTTACCACTAGAAGATGAAATCCTAGTCGGGTCTTGTCTCAATCAAGTTTTGATGTGTTGATTGATTATGTGGTTTGGATAAGAGTTTGCTAACAAAAGTGAAATCTATGATTAATTACTTTGATTTTAAGTTACTAGATGAACTAAAACAAGCAAGCAATTAATGTATGCAAAAGATTTATTCTAAACCCAAAAGAAATTTTAGATTTCATTCAATGAGCAAACAATAAAGGAATAAAAAGGGATACTAGGTCCCACTAGGCATGCCAAAATGTTTTAGTTAATTTCTACTTATTTATTAATTTAGAAGTAAGTAATGAAACTAGTAATAGAGTGTGTGGAAGAATAGTTGGTAAAGTGCATGCCTAATCTAGATGATGGTGAGAACTCCTCTTTAGCTTGGAAGGAATAACCTATAGATAATAAAGACAGTATAAAAAGAGGTTGTTAGATGTATGGTTGAGTGGACTTCCTAGCATGAGCTAGATCTAAGAAGCGTGAGCTTACTAAGAGTCTATCAATCCCCTATTTATAACAATTAAGTTGATATAAATGAAAAGAAAGGAAACTTTCATTCAATAACTAGAAAGTAAATTCATCTAAGATAAGATTAACTAAAATTTATAATTAAAAACATGATTAAATATAGTAGAAATGGGTCAATACTCATGCTAAGATAGTTGGGGTTAGGTTCAAAAAATTATAAAAGTATTTTTGAATAGGCAAGAACATAGGAAATAGGGTTCGATTGGGGTCAAGGGGTGAAAATAGCTTGATGTTATTTTTTCCATGGTGACCATCAATGGTTGGGTGAACCATCAGTGGTTGAGATAAACATTGGTGGTTGGGTGGCCATTTATGGTTGAGGTGATCATTGGTAGTTGATCTAACCATTAGTGGTTACCTATGTGATTCTAAAAATGATCAAAAAAAGGACTTTAGATTGGGTAATTGGGTAAATAAAGGTTTATTACAGATTTGGGGAATGGAAAATAAGATATTGAAGAGTCTGATAGGGCAGGGAGGTTAGAAATGAAACTAATTAAATAAAATAAGCATGAGATACTTGTAACTTTATGGTGTAAGGATGGATAAATTTGGCTAGAGTGATAGTAATTTGGCCTTCAAAATTGATTCTAACAGAGGTTTGAGTCTCCATTGATGTTACTTGCTTACTAAAGGGACACCAGATACATGTATGCAAGATAGCTTGGATGTAGATTGTTCGATTTCTAGATCCTTTTCACTTCTTACTTATCTCCTTTTATATAATGAAGTTAATAAATGTGCAGGAGGAAGTTATTAATTGGGTAGAGTAGAAAGTTGCTAACTAAAATTCTTTACAGCTAGTTTTAATCATAAAATGGAAGTTTATTAATGTTTCATGCTTATCCCATACAAATGTTAATGCTTTTAAATTAGGCTTATAAGACCTATCCATTGATGATTAGGCTAACCATCGATGGTCAAGGTTATAGAAGAATATGGGTTAAAAAGTGGTGAATTAAGAAGTTTAGTAATTTAATAAGTGGGCTAAGTCAAGTAGGTGGTCAAATAGCTTCAAGGTTAGGTAGGGGTTCTAGGCATTTTGACATCTAAAACTATGTATTTTGTGAGTGTCTACACAAGGATGAGAATTGGATAAAATCCATGAAAGAAGAATTGAGTCAAATTGAAAAGAACAAAACTTGGCAATTAGTTTCAAGACCTTCAAATAAGAACTTGATAGGTATAAATTGGGTCTTAAAAAACAGGCTCAATGAGGATGGAGCTATTATAAGAAATAAATCAAGATTGGTGTGAAAAGGATATGCACAAGTTAAGGGCATAGATTTTGAGGAAACATTTGCTCTAGTTTCTAGTTTGGAAGCTATAAGAATCTTTCTAACATTATCTATTTACAAGAAGTTTAAATTCTATTAAATGGATGTTAATTATACTTTCTTAAATGGGAACCTTGAAGAAGAAGTCTACATATAATAACCTAAAGGTTTTTAACTATCAAAACAAGAAGATTACATATATATACTATAGAAAGCTTTGTATGGTCTAAAATAGGCACCTAGAGCATGGTATTCAAGAGTAGACCAGTACCTACAACATAAAGGATTCAATAAAGCATGTGCAGATAGTAATCTATACTCTAAATCTGAAGGTGAACATATGTTGATTATTTTTCTATATGTAAATGGCATCATCTTTGGTAGTAGAAACAAAAAAAATGTGCAAAGACTTTACTACACAAATGCAAAGTGAGTTTGAAATGTATATGCTTGGAAAACTTTATTTCTTCCTTGGTCTATAAATAACATAAATAGATGATGGGATATTTATATCCCAAACCAAGTATTCAAAGGAAATGCTCAAAAAAATTGGAATTGAAGATAGCAAACTAGTTAGTACTCCCACAATAATTGGATGTAAGTTGAGCAAAGAGGATTAGTCCCTTGATGAAAATAAAACTATGTACAAATCAATGATAGGCAAATTGTTATATCTAACTACATTAAGACCTAACATCATGCAAGCAGTATGCATGGTTGAAATATTTTAAGCTACTCCTAAAGAGTCACATGTCAATGTAGTGAAAAGAATCTTCAGATATATCAAGAGCACATTTGACTATGGCCTATGGTATCATAAAAGTGAATACTTCACCTTGATAGCATATACATATGCTAATTGGGTAGGAAGTATGGTTGATAGAAGAAGCACTTGTGGTGGTGCATTTTTCCTTAGAAACAAACTTGCTTCATGGCCGAGCGAAAATCAAGAGTTAGTTACTCTTTCTACAGTAAAAGCAGAGTATGTGGTAGTAGTTGCATGTTTCACTCAAGTCTTGTGGATGAATCAAACACTCAAATACATCAAGGTAGATTAAATATCACCTATTTCTATTCTTTGTGATAATTCAAGCGTTATTAACATATCAAATAATCTAGTGATGCATTCCAAAACTAGTCACATATCAATCAAGTATCACTTCTTAAGAGAAAAGATTGCAACTCAAGAGGTCACAATGGAATATGTTCCAACTCAAGATAAAACTATAGACATATTCACTAAACCTCTTTCCAGGGAACAATTTGAGTATATGAGATAGAGGTTAGGACTGGTGGCTCCTACATCACATCACTTGATACTATTCATGGGGCATGAGTCCAAAGGGAGAATCATAGAAGCTTTTTTTAATCCATGAAAGAAGAAAGAAAATGAAACTTAAGTATGTATACTTTATCAAATTTATAATGAGTTGATGGCTGTATAATCTTGGATAAACTCCTTTATCTAATAAAAGGGGAGACACACTTAGACAAATGGTGAGGAAGAGTCCCTTCACCATTGATGTCAAAGTGGGAGAAGAAGTGTAAATGCTAAATAATATCATAGCATGTGTCCAAGTTGAGTTTAAACAAATGTGTCATTTCCTAAGGGGGAGAAAATTTAGTATGAATAAATTTAGTTCATATTCATCAAAAGCTAATACAAGTAATGCTAGAAAAGGAGAAAAATATTCAAAGATTAGACCATTTAGTTTTCCATCAATGACAAAAGGGGGTATTATTATAAATATGATTGTCATTGATGTCAAAAGGGACATTATGATCATGTCATTGATTTCAAATGGGAGATCATTGCCATTTTGGGTGTCATTAACATTTAGGGATTAGTACGGTGATTTAAGGATGTGAAAGGGATGTTATCAGAGATTAAGGATGATATGAATACTTGTGTGCATGAGTGTAATTCATCTAGTTCTTCATATTTATCATATAAACATTTTGGGTCTATGATAGGAAAATCTAAGACATTAGTTTGTTGACATCACCATTTCCAGATGTGGATGAGTCTAGGGGAGTTGGTCTTATGGTTATGATCACATTAGTCCCTAGTTGTTATGCTCTAGATTTTAAGTCATTAAATGAAGTATGATATAAAATATGGGGATGCAAATTTGGATACTTAGACAAAATTCACTATGTTTCTAGACTTAGCCAAATTTGTAAAAGGGTTCAAGAAGATCCAAGTAATCATGTTCATGAGGTCAACATTTGCACACATAGAGGTGTTAGGATAAAATGATAATATGGTTTATTTATTTTTATTCCTAGATTCTATGCATTGAATATCAATTCACTCGATGTATCATGAGAAAATATATGTATGAGTAAAGTTGGGCTCCCAAGCATTTTAATGGTGTTTTCCCATAGTCAAATATGTTGATGGAAAAAAAAGCTTAGAAGGAATTTTTATGATGTCATATCTTGCACATGTGAAGGTTTATAGAGTAAATGTATATATGTATATAATCTCATATGTGAGAGGATATTATGCACTAAATTACAGACTGTGCAATGAAGCACATGAAGAGTTATGCAAGAATAAAGTTAGCCTTCTAGGGAGTTCCAAGCATAATTAGCTTTGTGGCAAAATATTTTGATTGAGCAAAGTAATGGAGTTATATCTCACACATGTGAAGTATTTAGGAATAAATAAGTATATGGGTTTGTTCATTATCATGCTTAATTTATATGGTCTAAATTTTAGAATAGGTAGATAAGTGAAGCAAAAGATATGAAGGTGCAAAGTTATCCTTCCAATCATATTGAGAAGGTCCCCATGGTCAAATATGCACAAGGTAAAGTTTGAGAAACTCTCAAAAATCAATAGATAACACTTAATCATATGTTGAATATCTAATGATGCATAGTGAAGTCAACATGTCAAAGGCACATTTGAGTGAATGTGTTAGTGATAAGTGTCACATTCATGAGAGTTTGTTAAAGATAAAGATTGAATTTGTCAAAAGATCAAATGGTGAGTGGTTGATCATGCAATTAATATCCAACAAAGTGAGTGGAAAAAATTGAATAAAGTAGTTAATTTTTAACCATAGAAAGAGATAATGTTTTTCTAACTATTAATATCTAATGACACATGGGAACTTAGATCAGAAAGATCAACGAACATGTTTTAAAGTTAAAAGGTTAAATTCAAGAAGCATACAAAGATCAAATGGAGCATGTAATTCTATCAAATATTGACCAAATGCATTTTAAAGTTGATCTATTTTAATGAAGGACATCAAATCATGGTGTAAAAACTAAGATTAATGATTAATATTTAAATATCTATTCATCATAATAGTCAAACGTAGGAACTTGTAGTTAAGCCATAAATTATGATACAAACAATGAGATTGATGTTTGTAATCGATCAAATTTATGTAAATGTGCATGTGCATTAAAAATAGATCCCAATATATGCTATAAATAATAATCAAACCAAGAATCATGATGGTGGAGCGTGATCTCAAGATGTGGGAAATTTGTTGTTCCAGAGATAATGAACTGAATCTAGAATAAAGCATGATCTGTTTGTAAGCAAGTGTGAACACAAAGAAGATACATAACCCTATATCAATTCTTTATATATATGTCATTTGGGATACATGAAATCATGCTAAAGTTATTGATTTTGCCATTGAGTAGACTCAAATTGAGAAAGAGGTAGAGAGCAAGAGATTGATGAAGTGTGTCAAATAGATAAATATTAGATACATAGATCTAGAGGAGTAGAGAGAAGAGAAGAGAAAATAATGTGTAGTGTGTGAGCAGTTATAGATCAGACCTCTAATAGAGAATTAAGATTGGATTCATTTATGAATCAAACATTTTAATCTAGATTTGTAGCTCCATAATATATCTTATTAGCTATTTCCATCAAATAAGTTGAGTTGGTGCTCAATTAGGGAGTAGGTGCTTCCTTAGAGTAGGTGCTCTTAAATCAGGGAATTGGTGTCTTCTTAGGTTTGGTACCCTAAAACATTTTAACTAGTGAGTTAATTTATTGTGAGTCTAGATTAGAATGGTCAATTCTAGTATCTATTCTCATGGTAGTTTTTCCCATACTGGGTTTTCCACAATATATCTAGTGTTATGTCTATTTTTGTGTATGTGATCTCTACATATAATTTTAATCTACATTAAAAAATTTTCAAAAGTACTAAGTTAATCAATATACTAATTCACCCCCTCTCAGTAGGTAATTTTATTCCACCATTATGAAAAGTACCTTAAGGAGATTCTTGATCTCAACATACGATGGATTCTTCTTTCACATCCCATACCTCGCCTTCCCAAGTTCAAAGGGGAAGGGAATCCCAATGCATACATAAATAATTATGATATGGATATTAGGGAACTCCTACCTTGGGATGCATTTTTTCCTAAATTTTCCCCAAAAACTTAGAGGGAATAGTGTTTGACTGGTATTACCACCTCTCTAAGGGGTATATATATTATTATTTAATTCATGGTTGAGTTTTTTGAAGTGTTTGATATGAAAAAACTCATAAATAATGGTATATAATGGTTATTTCACATCAAATAAGAACATACTTATTTAGCTACCCATTTCATCATCATATGGTAGAAGGTATTATATTCCTCTACTAGTACACCCCATATGGATCAACATGAATTTTGTGACCTCTTCCTCCACTCCATTAACAAAGTTATGATAGATGATGTTTAAAATCTCCCATATTGATCCTATGAAGAATATATTGAGAGTACCTTATGGATTTACTAGGAAACCATTGATAATGGTTGGTAAACTTATGGCACCAATGGATGTATCATAATGTAGTCATATAAAATTTCTAAATTGGTATCTTTAGTATGGCTGATGACACCTAATCCATACATTCCTTCATTATCTTCTGACCCTTATAGACACCTTATTCTCATTGTCATTCATTCATAGCCTTCGAAATGGTCATTCTAGCTCACCCAAACTCTATTTCCTAGGTTATTTGTATCCATAGGTCTCAATCCTATAAGACAAGAGCACTATAATTGGACTATAGTGATGGACCCTAGGGTGTCCTATTTTTGGTTCTCCTATCCCTATGCAAATTGATCCCAAAAATTCATTTTCATTTGATTCCTATTCTTCATTTTGTTAGCCTAGCATGAATACATCTGACCCATGACCAATTGATCCATATAAAATCCTATCCAAGTTCATTTACAAAGGGAGGTGACAAATCTTACAAATAAAGAAAGAATACACACAAACCAATATGACAAATTTCCCTATTCTCTATATACAGCCACCTAACATAGCTACAAACATATTCAAACCCTCATAATAGTCCCTAACCACCTCAAATACAATCAAATTGGCATTTTTGGATCTGCATATTTCTATTTCACAAAGCACATCAAGTGGGAGAACTACATATTGTTCGATCCCTCTTCAAAGTATTGTTATGTAGGCAGTGTGCCCACACAAGGGGTGTGGATCACATGTTTATTACATCTTACACACACTAACCCCCTTTTTAAGTGATTTAAATCCCATTTTATTAAGCATGATGGAAATTTAGGGTTTGGTGATTAAAATAGCTTTATAGAAAATTTTGTCAACATTTAGCACTCAAGATTTCATAGGGAGGCTCACATAGGAACAATAAAAAGAACCTAAGAAATTCATGTCTTTGTGAGTAGTTTGGATAATAATGGTAAAATAGGACAATATTTTTGGACACCAAGTTTTTAGCAATCTTTTTATTTCACTGAATGAAATCTAGATTTTGATTTGTGACATTATCCCAGTCTTACACAACTAGTTTTAGGCTCTATCTCAACCATCTCATACTAGTTTCAATCTAAGTTATATTTCTCTTTAGTTATTGTTATTTTTAGAAAGGTTAAAAAGATACATAAATTATAAAAATTAGGAATCTAGTTATTGCAATATTATTGATTGGTTTATTAATCCAAACCCTTAAATGAAATAGGAATAAAATTCCATTATTCCCAAAACATTTAAATCATCTAGTGAATCTAGATATAGGGGCATCATGCATGACATGATGGAGCTTGCTTCTAGTTTTAGATTAGGTAGTTGGTATAGCTTCTAGATCAAAATCCATGTTATAAAAACCAATGATTAGAGGCAATGTTCATGGCACATTGGCTTTCTTTTATTTTCAAGTTCATTACATTACCCAAGTATTATCATAATTTGCATTCTTTATTCCATCAACAGGTGGTTGACATCATTTCAAAGTAGATTTCATATAAGCCTAGTTCCTAATTTTAGAGTGGCTTTCATACAAGCTTAATCTCCACCTTTCAAAGTGGCCAAGATTAGCCTAGTTATTTATACACATGAGGCTATTGATGCCACATTGTCAGATTACACATCATTCATGGGCTTTAGGAGCCATCTCATAAGACACACATTCATACTGATGTTATTTAATATATTCACTTAGTGGGAAATGATGGATCCAAAGATATCTAGCCTTTGTGTTCATGAGCCACCTACTTAGATGGATTGGACACATAGTCCAAACATCAATTAACACACAGATGATCACATAGCTTCACTTAGTGGGAGATGATGGAGCCAAAGTGCCAAACATTGTATTCTTGAGCCACCCTTAGGGAATTAAACACTCAACTCCATTCATAATATTACTCTTGGTTTAAAACATACCTAGAATCACTCAAACATCACTCAACATCAAAACAAGTTTTGTATTAGTTCATGTACCCAGTGAGGTTTATTCATTCCTTTCTCTTTCTCTCTCTTTTACCTAAATTTTCTACATTCTTATTTTAGATATAGTGTGTCTAGTAAGACTCTATCTACTCTTTGTTTTCTCTTTTAGATTTACACTTCATGATGTGCTCTTTATGTATACTCAACATCACATAGATTTAGGGACTTCACCCTTGTAGGTATGTTCAATTACACTTTCTACTTTTCCTTTATCATAGTATTTCTCTTTAATTCATCACTAGAATAAAGGGAGGGAAATTTAGTCATATAAAATGTCCAAATTGGTAGCTTGAGTGTGGATTGTGACACCCAATCCATAGGTCCTTCTTGCATGCTCTTATGACCCTTCTAGACACCTTTTTACTCATTAACAGTCATCCATAGCCTTCCAAATGATCATTCTAGATTAGCTAGACTCTATTTCCTAAGCTAATTCTATCTTGATAGGTCCAAATCCTATAGTATAGGAGTTTCATACTTGGATGACAATGTCAGACCCTAGGGTGTCCCATTTTCAATACTCTTATACCTTTGCCAATTGAGCCCAAATAGTCCTTTTCATCTGATTCCTATCTTTATTAGTCATTCTAGCATGAATATATCTGACCCATGACCAATATATCTATTTAGAAGCCTATCCAAAGCTCATTTACAAATGGAGGTGACAAAATCTTACAAATCAACCTAGAATACAAACAAACCACTAAGGCAAATTTCCCTATTCTCTACATATAGTCACTCAACATGGTTGCAAACATATTCAAACCCTCATATCTGCCCCTAGCCACATCAAATACTATAAAATTGATATTTTTGCATTTTTATCACACTATTATACAAACCACATCAAGTGGGAGAAATACATATGGCTTGATCCCTCTTTAGAGTATTGGTATGTAGGTAGTGTACCCACACTAGGGGTGTGGATCACATGTTTAGTGCATATTACACACACTAACCACCCCTTTTTAAGTGATTCAAATCTCATTTTATCAAGCATGATATAGAGTTATACTTTTTAGATTAAAATATCTTTACAATGAGTTTTATCGACATTCAACACTCAAGATTTCACATCAAGCTCACATAGGAACAACACAAAAAACCCAAAAAAATTAGGTCACTATGAGTAGTTTGGACAACAGTGACAATAGAGGACAACATTGTTGAACAAAGTGTCTTATTTTCACTAATCCTATCCTTTCAATGAAAAAATCTAGATTCTAATTTTAGACACTGTCTTAGTCCTACATAGCCAGTTTCAGCCTCTATCTCAGTTGTCGTAGTCTAGTTTCAAGATAAGTTATATTTCTCTTTATTTATTGTTATTTTTAAAAAGGTAAAAAAACAAATAAATTATACAAATTAGGACTCTAATTATTTTAATATTAATGATTCATTTATTAATCTAGACCCTTAACTAAAATAATAATAAAACTCTATTATTCTTAAAAAAGTTACATCATTTGGTGAACTTGACTTCATTTGTGAACAAAAACTATAGAAACCCTAAGGAAAATTACATGCTAATTTTAGAAATATTTTTATAATTTTTCCTGCATATGTAAATTAACATTCCAAATTTTTGAAATTTTATCATAGTAATTTTTTTAAAATTATTTATTTCAAAACCCTAGTTGCCTATACTAGGTCTCAATATTTTTCCAATATTTTTTTGATTGTTTCCTACATATTTAAATTAGAATTTCCCATTTAATTTTTAAAATTTACCATAGTAATTTTGAAAATCATTTTCTTGCAAACCCTAGTTGCATATACTAGGTCCCATACTTTTAAGGTATCACCTTACTTATTCATGAGATTTGTATCTTTTTATGCATATTCTAATTTGTTGTTTAGATTGTATTTGTTCAATATTTTTTTTTCATTATTAAAGTTGTTTTCCTTATGCCACCTAATATCCTTTCATCTCTTCATTTGAGATGAAGTACAGGACTTAGTGGCAACCCTCTTGAATTCACCTAAATTCCTTCAATCCAACCATATACCATGGATAAACAACCAACTCAGCTTCCTTGTATATATCATACACATCCATATTACTAATTTATATGAGGATAATTTTTAAAATGTGAAGTATGAGAATAAAAATGATGACACACACACTGGTGTTCATGACCCACCACATCGGGCTATTGATCGACTTCCACCTATTGTTTATAATTACGTTATCATCAACAAATATTTGATTATACAAATTTTTAGAGAGAGACTTAGGGGAAAATACCAATATCATGATCTTATCTTATAATAAATCATATAAATTAAAAAGGCTAAGCAAGTGGAGTCTTTCATTACTTCAGAAAAACTAATTAAAAATGACACTATAAGGGCAACTATGTCTCAGCAACCCCTAATAACAGCCCAACCTTCCTATGAGGCACCACTAGTTATTATTAATACATCTTTGTCTCTTGATGTGGTTACCCTTGAGAAAGAGATAAAATCTCTTTTATCTAAGGTAATACATCTTAAGCAAGGTGCCTCTAGACCAACAAAGGCCTTGGATTCTTTTGCTTTGCTTCATACACCATTGGCACATCATATTACTTCTACACCCTTACCCCTAAGTTTTGTTCAACATAAGCTCACTTTATATGATGGCAAGGGTGATCTAGAGACACACTTGAGATATTTTCATGTAGCATGATTAGACTATGTGTCAAATGACTGGCTACTATATAATTTATTTCCATGGAGTCAAAAGGATTATGCTCTATAATTACTCTCTAGTCTACCAAATCAATCGGTCAATGCATTCAATCCTTTAGTTGACATGTTCCTAGATAATTTCAACATTAACATAGGTGACAACATTTCTTATACCTAGGTTGTACAATAGAAACAAAGGTCAAATGAGCATCTCATAGATTATGTGCTTTAATATAAAATTATCTTGGCTAAAATGACTAGCCCTATGAAAAATCAAAAATTACAATATCTCTTCAAATAAAGTCTTCTACCAACTTTGCATGAGTCAATAATGTTCAAAATGTTTTCTTCCTTCATTGATTTATGCCATACACTAAAGGAAAGGGAAGTCAAATAAATTTTAATGGGCAAACTCAAGTACATAAGCATATCTAAAACAACAAATAAGAGTAATAGTAAAGTCCCATACAAATTAAAGTTTAATGATAACAAAATTCAAAATCAACCTATAGTTAATGTAGCTTCAGATCTCCCTTAGCAAGTGGTTTTTTAAGCACCTCCTCGATGAACCTTTATCAATCTATGAGTATCTCCAGCTAGAGTCTTACAATATCTATTTGAATACAATGTCATATCTCTCCCTCCTATTTAAGAAGTTGATCCAACAAAGCCTCTTCCATGTGGATATGATTAGAATGCATTTTTCAAATTTCATAGGGCACTAAGACATGTAAAAAATATATGCATCAATTTGAAACACAAGATACATGACTTGATAAATGGCAACCTTATTGAGCTTGGCAATATAGTTGAGCCTCCTCAACCAAAATGAACATAGGACATAGATTTGAAAATTTTCTTAAATCCTTTCCCACAACATTCTAAATAAGAGATAGGGGATACATCAAATATTCACCATGCATATCATGCACACCCTCTACTAGCTACATACTAGGCACCTTTAGTTGAGTTGCATCCTTTGAACAACATGATTCGTGTGTATAATTCTAGAGTTTTAGCTAGAACTTCAATCTCCTTCTTGAAGCAGGAAATAGTTGAGGATGATTCAGATTACCATCCACTTTTTTTTAGATCTTACATTAATCATCATCCCATTCATAGTGTTGCCATAGATAATGAATTTAGTGTGAACATGTGCACTATGACATTACTATAACATTTGGGATATTCAAATCAAGTTATTACCCCAATGGACATAGTTATTAACAAATTTAGTGGGCACATATAGATTTTATTTGTTGAGATTGTACTTCTTCTAAAGGTTGGTCCAACACATGTGGCCACACCATTTACTATTTTTCCCATTATAGGAGTCTTTAATATATTGCTTGGTTGACCATGGATTCATAAAATTTATGCAATACTTTGTATAGTTTAAAGATTCATGAAATTCATTCACACTAATCAGGTTTTTACAATTGGTAGATTTTGTATGAGTTACCACTCCCCACTTTAGAGTCATCTACTAATTTATAGCCACTAGTTTCAGCTCCTTCACTAGTTTAATCTCTTTCACCAGTTATAATTCTTCCTCCATTTTAGATTCATACATAGTCGAGGCCTCCCTTGCTAGCATCAAGAGTTCATACACTTCCATGGAGATTTCTTTTAGAGGAACCATAGTTTCAAGATTTTAGATAGTTTATAGCTACACTATTCACACCCAGAGCAATATCATTGAGGTCTCATGCCTCTACACATAGAGCACACTTTAAAAGAGCTTATTATACTACCAGATGGGTTCCTAAGATCCTTATATTTGCATCCACTTTTTAGAGTTACATGGGGACCCCACAATTAGTTTCCACTATAGATATTTCAAAGCATTTATAACATACATAGATTTCATATTCATAGTCTCAACCCTTCCATCATTCTTCATAATCATGCATGATCCATTTCCTTGATACAAGACACCATGATAGGGAGTCTTTTATGAGACTCATTGGTTAGTATCATTTCTTCTTAGTCTTTCTTGTACATAATTTCTCATGTTACTTGTATATAATTTCTTCTCAATTTTATTATACATAATATTCTTATGATTGATTTTACATAGGAATTTTCAAAATATAAAAACATTCAAATAACTCAAAACACCAAAATCATCTCAACTATATGCATCATCCATGCTTTACATCTCAACTACCATGTTTATACCTAACTTATAATAGTGATTAGAAATATCAAAGGACAAGATCATTATACTTAGATGACAATTTCAAATAGCAAAGTGTCCTATTTTTAGTGCTCCTATCTAAATAGCAAAAAACCTAGATTTTCTAGAAATAGATAGAAATGTAAGCTTAGTTACATTTTAGTCAGTAATAGTCATGTATGTCATGATGGATCTCACTTCGAGTTTTAGATTAGGCAGTTCGTATAACTTCTAGATCATAATCCACATTACAAATACTAGTGATTGAGGGCAATGTGCATGGCACATTGGCTTTCTTTTCTTTCCAAGTTCATTACATTACCTAAGTATTCTTAGTAGTTTTGTGCCTTATACCATTTGCATGTGGTTGGAATCATTTCAGATTGGCTTTCATATAGCCTAGTTCCTATTTTTGGAGTAGCTTTCATACAAGCCTGATTTCCACCTTTTAGAGTGGCCAAGATTGGCTTGGTTCTTAGTACACATTCAGATATCCACACTACATTGTTATATTATAGATAATTATTAGGATTTAGGATCCATATCATATGACACACATTCATAATAGTATTAGTTTATAGCTTCACTTAATAGGAAACAATAAAGCCAAAGGACTAGCTAGCCTTTATATTCTTGAGCCACCTACTTAGAGGGATTAGACACATAGTCTAAACATCAAATAACACACACATGATCACATAGCTTCATTTAGTGGGAAATGATGGATCCAAAGGGATAACCTTTGTATTCTTGAGTTACACTTATGGAATTGAGCACTCAGCTCCATTCATGATATTACTCTTGGTTCAACACTTACCCAACATCACTCAAACATCACTCAGCATCACAATAGGTTTTGTATTGGTTCACATACCTGATGAGGTGTATTCATTCCTTTTTATTCCTCTCTCTTTTACCTAACTTTTTTACATTTTTGTTTTATACATAACATGTCTATTAATAACTAATCTACTCTTTGTTTTCTCTTATATATTTACACTTCATGATGTTTTATCTCTATGCACACTCAACATCACATAGGTTTAGGGACTTCACACTTGTAAGTAAGTGTTGTCTCCAAATATTTCACCTTAGAAGAGAGTGTTCAAGTCTCTTCCAGATTTGAGCAATGTTGGAACATTTCCAAGCATGTGGGTATGCTTATAGAGGAAATGAAACTCCATATTTAAAGGGATAGCTCCCTGAATGTATCTCTACAACATAACCTCTATCTAAACTATTTTGATTTAAAGGAAAAGAGTTATAAATTGCAAAAAAATAAACCTACTCTAATATTGGTGATGCACCGAGATTATCTTCCATGTGAATATCATATTCTAATGCATAGTATAACAAAACTAATAGACCATTTTTGAGCTCTAAGGGGTTCTAACACAAGTATTTTAGTAAAGAGGTGAGATTTATAAAATTACATAAGGAAAATGAATGAAAAGGTAAATTACACATTCCAATAATATTTATACACTTACAGTAATTCAACACACTTGAACACACTCTATATGACCTATTAGACTAAGAAATTTTGCTCAAGTGTGAAGGATAAAGGATAGAAGTATAGAAAATCATCACTTACTATCACTATACATCACTTACATGCTTAAAAAATTGTTTAAAACTAGAAATAAAAGACTTTTACTAATGCTTAAAGGCAAAATATAACATCAATCTAGTAAGGCTTCCCCATAGACTATGTGGTTGTCTTTTTACACTAGCCCAAGGGCTATATTTATAGCTGAAAGGAAAAAAGAGGATTCCTTTGGTGTTAAAAAGAGGAATCAATATGTTATAAGTCTCCATATTTAATTGTAACTATCTTTGTAAATTTTTCTCATTGGGGCCATATGAGTGATCCATGTCACCATAAGTAGTTACATAGTTAGCCTACTCTCTTAAATATGCTTCCCCAATAGTTACACTAGTTGAAGATATTTTGAAATGAAATCAATATGGTTATGACAAATGAGTCCAATTTTTTTGGATTTGTCTTGATACTAATCGCTTCTCACCAACTCACTAAGGTGTGCAACAATGTGGGGAAGAGTCATTTTCATTATGGTGGCCTTAGAGAGGCATTACTTAGAGTCTATGTGCATGATTTCATGGAATTTTTTAGAATTATAGCTCCATGTGTATGTCTAAAAATATCCCTTGAAATCTTGCCCCATCTCAACCATAGTAGAATGTTCAAATCCTACAAAGCCCCTGAGTCAATTGTTCCTTTCATTAACCATAAAAAAAATGACTCATATTTTGATCTGATCAATGGTGAGATGAACCATTTGATCTACTTTGGTGGTTGAAGAATGTGATCCCTTATATATTTGAGAGTTTGATCAAATACCATTTATCTACCTAGGACTCACTATTTAAATTTTAATATCTAGCTCATCACCTTGAAGTTAACATCCATATAGCCATAATTCTACTAGGGCCATTCCTTCAAGGAATTTTCCCAAAAAATAGTCTAATGGACCCTTTTTTTTTCCCTTCAAAAAGCCTAAACATGACCTTTGGAAATATTTAAATTTCCCTTCAAAAATCTTGAACTAGACACTTTCCTAAGAAAAGAACCTTCAAACTTTTTTCAAGTGTCCCTTTAGACTTTTTGAAACTATCCCTTCAGACATTTTGGAAATGTCCCCTCACAAGATAAAGAAGCATCCCTATGCTTGAGAAATGATCATTTATACTTTTTGAAAGGGTCCCTTTAAACTTTTTGAAAGTGTCCCTTTAAAGTTTTTGAAAATGTTCCTTTGCAAGATAAAAGACACTTTAGTAAAATTGAAAATGTCTCTTCAAAAATATTACAAAGGAAACTTCTATGAGAAAAATACCCTTTGAAAATATTTTTTTAGACAAAATGTCCAAAACAATTCCTTTGCTTAAGACTTTTTTCAAAGGACACTTCCTATGAGAAAAATACCATTCAAAATTTTTTTAAGTGAACCTTCATAAATCTTGAAATGGACCAATTCCTTTGGACTTTTTGTTTTGAACAAAAAGTCTGAAATTATTCCTTTGAGACTTGAATAGAAAACCCAAAGCAAAACCTTGCCAAAAGAAATAACACTTGAGTAAAAAGACCAAAATAAAACTTTCAAAAAGACTAAACAAAGGATTCCAAAGGAAATAACACTTGACACTTTTTTTGGGGGATAAACAAATTAAGAATGCTACACTTAGCGAAAATGAAAGATGCAAAACTTGGGTGTGAAAATTGGATAACTTTTTTTGGTGATTCCCAGGGGTGGTATGCCTATTATGTCTAAGACCAATTACCTAAATCCTTCCATTAGGAATGGATTCATACATATAGGTGCTCAAAAAATGACTTAAAAACACCTTTAGCTCAAAAAAAACACAAGCTGGTTGATCACACACATAAAGACAAAGACACACACCAAACAAAAAGAAAGAAACACACTTGTGCTATAAATCTCATAGGGAGCACAATAACAAACCGATATAAAACTAGACCAAACACACACATCTAAACTAATATTTACAAAACATGTCCAATAAGGACTAATAGCAAAACTTTAGATGTATCCCATTCATAGGGATAGGTAATTCTTCTCCATTCATCTTAGTCAACTGAAAGGAGTTGCTTTACTTTCACTTACTAATGATGTAAGGGATAGTCCATAAAGTGTCAAACTTTGTATGTCTACCTAGTTTTGCTCTATCCTCATCTCATTTTATGATCAATTCACCTTCTTTTAATAATCTTACACTTGTTCTTTTTTCAAAGGATTTCTTCATGAGTACTTAGTGGTATTCCATGGCCTTGTGTGCATTGTCTCTTACTTCTTATAGCCACATTACTTCTATCAATCTAACTTCCATTAGAGTATTTTCAAGTAGTTCTAGCTACTATGCAAGTTTTAGAGTAGGGAGTTATTGAGATATGGACAACCTAGCCTCTTTCCCATAAACAAGCACAAAGGGAGAATTACCAATTAAAATCTTAGGAGCAATCATGTACACCCATAAGGTTGTCTTCAGCTTGTTGTGACATGTTCTTTGATTATTCTCCAATGTCCTCTTGATGATCTTGATGAAATTCTTATTAGTAGATTTAGCCAATCCATTACCTTGAGGGTAATAGTTGGATGAGGTACTCAAGTAAACTCCATTCCTATTTTCTCAAAAAAAAGTTTTAACACTTATGAAATCAAGTGCATTATCAGAAATGATAATATGGGGAACTCCAAATCTTGTTATAATGTTCTCATATAACTCCAAGATAGCATTTTGACTTTCCTCCTTTAATATAATAGCCTCTACCCACCTTGTGAAGTAGTTAATAGTAGTCAATATCCATTTGTGTCTAGCACTTGATGGAGGGTTGATCACACCATTTAAATCAAGGCCCCATTGCATGAAAGGCTAGTTTACTTAGATAGGATTCAATGGAAGGGTTGAAATTTTCTATTTGCCTACAAATAAGGCACATTAAGGACACATATTAGCCAAATGGTAATATTCATTAAAAATACTATGCCAATAGTAACTAACCCTCATTATCTTTGCATATATCATCCTAAGATAGAAATGACCTCCATCTGTACCATTGTGAAACTTTTCAAATAGCATATCAAACTAATCACTATTAACACACCTCAACAACACACCACTCACATCTTTCCTAAAGATAACACCATCGACAAGATAGTAGGGAATGGTTTGTAATCTAAAATATCTCCTTTGATACTTGTTCAATCCATTGGGACACCCACCATTTTGAAGAAAACTAATGATGTCTTATGTCCAACTTTGAACTTGTATGTGATCAACTAGTTAGGGGAAAACTTGGTTAATCAAGAATTCCTCTTCTAGATCTTGAAAATCTGAAGCTAAATGATCACATAACCCTTTTCCTCTTACCAAGTTTTTCACCTTAATATCCACATCATACTCCATTACTTTGGTAATCCACCTAGCTCACTTTTCATTAAGGTCTTTGCTTAGAAGAAACTCCTTTGTGCTAGGATGAGAAACCATGAAATGTATATTATTGTTTCAAACCATGTGTATAAATTTTTTCAATCCTATTATTACCATTAGATCTTGCTTCTCAACAAATGTATACTTGATCTCATAATCTTCCAATCCTTAGCTAAAGAATGTAATTGGTTGATCTACCTCTTCATCATTACTTTTCATAAGCATAGATGATATTGTATCAAGGTTAGAAAAGGTATGTAGTATAAAATATTTAACAAATTTTGGGTTTAAGAGAGAAGGATATTTTTCAATTTATTTCTTGATTGACTCAAAACTACTCTTACCTTCCTTTGTTTAAGCAAAAGCTTGGTTCTTCCTGAGCATGACTATGATAGGCTTTATCACAGTTGCAAATCCTAAAATAAACATTATTACAAAGTTTATTTTTCCTAAGAAGCTTTGAAGTCCTTTCTTGTGTTGAGGCAAAGACAAGCCTAGAATACCCTCAATCCTCTTGGGGTCAATAGACAAGCCTTGTTTTGAAACAATATGACCAAATAACCTACCTTCATGGACAGAAAAGATGCACTTTTTTGGATTAAGGGATATTCCATACTCCCTAAATTTATCAAACACCTACCTTAGATGTTCCATATGTTCCATATCATCTTTCAAAAAAATAGTTATATCATCAAGGTACACAAGTAAAAACTTATTGATCAAACATTTAAAAGCCATGTCCATTACCCTTTGAAATGTAGCTCTAGCATTAGATAAACTAAAATGCATCTTCTTATAGGCAAATATCCCCTATTTTATAGTGAATGTTATCTTTAATTAATCTTATTGATTCACTAGTATTCGATTGTAACCTAAATAACCATCAAGAAGTGACAAGTGTTGAGAACCTAAATTAACTTGTAGAATTTGTTCCATGGAAGGTAGTGGATAATGATCCTTGAGAGACACTCTATCAAGGTCTTGAAAGTCCACAAAAATCTTGATATCTCCATTATTTTATTAGACAAGTACATGATTCACCACCCAAGTTGAGTGTTTGATAGGAAATATAATCTTAGATTCAATCAACTTGGTTAGCTCTTTCTTTATGAGTTCTTCTATCTTGGGATTGATAGGTGTTCATTTTTACCTGACTATTTTAGTTTTAGGTTCAAAATAAATGGTGTGATAAGGTATAATTAGATAAAACCCTTTAAAATATTTATATTCCCAATAAAATATGTTATGGATCTCTTTGCATAATTCAATAAAGGCCTACCTCTCAAATAGAGAACATATCTTACCAATTTTTAGAGGCTTGTCTTTCTAAATCATGACTCTCATAGTTTTATTATTTTTTTGACATGCTCACTCTTTATTTATTATTTTTATCATATTCATTGAAAACACTCTAGAAATTAATCAACCCCTTAGTTATCTTATTTGTCTTTAGCAAAATAACTTGTTCTTCATACTGATCATGTAGTATGTATTGATCCTCGAGGAGAATCCTATCTCATTTTGTAAGAAGTGTACAATGTGTTCATAACTTTAAAACACCTTCCATGACACTTTATTATCTATAATATAATTCCTCATAATGACATTGATATGATATTAATATTTCTCCTTTCCTACATTAGTAACTGCATCAAATTGTGTTCTTATGGCAGCCAATATATCAACATGTTTATTTAAATCCCTTGGTATGGGTTATATGTTGAAGGCATAAAAGTATTCAAATAGGTCCCATACCCTATGAATGTAGGATTTAAGAAAGGGATTCTTGGTTTTATCATGATTTCTCACTTGGTGGTTGACCAACTCACTATCCCCATAAACTTTCAAATTCTTGATCCATCTTTTCTTTGCCCATTGGAGGCCATGAACAAGGCCTTCATATTCTACCAAATTGTAGGTGCATCTAAAGTGTAATATATATGAGGATTAGGATTTATTATTTGATGGAGAAAATAACATAATGATATCCCCTGCACCTAATTTTCTTCTTGAGCTATCAAAAAACATTTCCCAGGTCCCTTTAAGTTCATGATCTTCATTAGTGAGTGAAGGGATTGAAACATCCTTTTCACACATACATTATACTACCAAATTATTATATTTTATGAATGTATATGGATAAATTATATGAATTTTAGTGTTTTACTTATCAAGGAAAATATAAAAAATAACTTCAAGGGGGGAGGATGCTTCACCATCCATGATACCTTCTTCTTCTTTACTAATTAGACAATCCTTATTTGAACTTGTCTCCATATATGGCTCAATACGAAACCTTACTAAGGGTTATGTCCTTATAGTCACCTCGGTTCCAGATATTGTTTTAAAAGATATAAAATACCAATCATCATAAAGGTTTACTCGTCTCTTAGCCTTGAAGTCCCTTGACAAGTAGATAGTAAAATGAGCTGGAAGGTCTACCACCACAACATCTTATATAATGGGAAAACTTGGGAAATCATGTAGAAATAGTTTTAAAACTATGACCAATCCCACTATATTTTTTGGAGTCCCATCAAGATATAACACACCTTTACTATGTGTTTCATAATTCAATCCTAATTTATTAGCCACCACCTTAGGCACAACAGTGGTACTAGCTCTACTATTTATAATACAATTGTGAACTAACTTGTCTCCCATAATGAGTGTGAGGTAGAAGGGTGGAGGATTTTTAGATTTATTGGAGGGATATAAGACATGAATTGGATTATTGGTAAGTTATACACTTAATTTTTGAATTTTGGGGGGCTATATGACTGCTTATGAGTTATTCTTGTAAGAGCTCCCTTTGACCAGGCATATGCAAGACTTCCTAAAGAGATATGATTGTTTTGGTATTTTTCAAAGAATCAAAAAAATTTAGAGGGGAATTATTAACCTTTTCTTGCATTCCTGAAGGTATTGAGGTATTTTGAACCTACTACATTGTAGGCTTGATAACCCTACTTGCATTCTAACTTTTTTGAGGAGCAAGACTCGTAGTAGGTATTGTACTAGGATTCACACTTTGTGGTCTTGTAAAGGCATTAAATTGAGTAACATATACTCTTAGAACATCTCCCAAATCTCTCTTCTTATCCCTTGTGTTTCTTGAAATTGATGTGATTTAATTCAACACATAATCATCCTTCAATTGAAAGTTCATCATAACTACACTATGGCTACTACATTCTCTATGAATATCCCTTTACATGAGACTCACTTATTATAATGTATTGTAAGGAGTAGATTCTTCTTGTTCAGCCAAATCTTGGTCATCTTCCCCTCCATCATGCATAAACTAACCTTGAGGTTATTCCTATTGGTCCAAATGATCCTCCCCTTCAACTAGGTTAGCATGCACTAGAACAACAACCTCATGGAAGGAGTGTAAATAGGATTATATGCATTGGGTTGCTTGTTGAAACCTTATTGACCTTGTCCTCTTCCTTGGTAGTTGTATTGGGGTGGAGCTCTATAGCCTTGTTGAGGATAGTATTGAGGGTTAGGTGGAGCACTTGCCTAGAACTAAGCTTGCTTGAGCTGAGTGTGTAGTGACCAAATTTCCTCATATTTGTCCATAGGATTATCCACCTTCTTTGGAAAGGTTCTCAACTTGACATTATCATTAGGAAATTGTGTTATGCTTGGAGTTTCAACCAATCTATGAGACAACAAAGGCATGGAAACTCTTAGAGGTAGATTTCTAGCTTATATCAAGATATTCTTATCTTCAATAGCTATCTCATATGTATCTAGTAGAGTAGATCCTTTAATTTATTGAAACATTACTACCAAATTAGTATAGGTAGCCTTGAGATAAGTGGGAAACATAAAGCTAGGAGGAGGTCTCATGATAGGCAACAACCTATGCCATGTCCTTTGAAATCTTTCATTAAAATATCCCATAGATTCATTAGGACCTCTCTTTATCACATTTAGAATGTGGATTAGTGAAGTATGGTCACTCTTATTCTCAAATCTAGTTACCAACAATTCCCCAAAGCCATCTTAACTTGTAATCCAACCACCTTCCAAAGTTTTATACCAATCAAGTTCCTTACCTCTTAGAGACATGGCAAGAAATATAATGGCTAGGTTGGCTTGGGTGACATTATGGAAGTTATAGAATTTTGAAATGTCCCTAATATGCTTAGATGGGGTAATAGAACCCTCTTCATTAAAACTAGGGAGATTCTTGGTATCATTGGGAGGAATAGGGTTGTATGCAAGAAGGTCAATTAAATTTTGGGTGTTGAAGGCTCGAAAAGGTTATTTCCTATTTATTTCTCTTCTTTCCTCTTGATCTCCTATCTCTTCAACTTCTTCTTCAAAACCTCATTGTCAAGGATCTCTAAGCATTAGTAATGGTTCAGGGTGTTGTTCTTCAAGAAGGGTTTCAGCTAGTTGATCAAAAATCCTAGATGACCTAGTGAGGACCATGAAGTATAACATAGGAAACTTGATCTAAAGCTAGAGATTCTCACCTTTTGGAGTTACCAAATGCTGGATTAAGAATATTTTTACAACCTTAGGCTTGTCAAGACAAACAATCACATTGATATGTAAATAATTAGGACTAGCTATCCTACCGAGCATGCCAAAACTATTGCCTCTAAATATTACACCCTAAAAGAGAGTGTTCAAGTATATTCTAGATTTGGATAATGTTATAACATTTCCAGGCATGTGGGTATGCTTATAGAGGAAATGAGCCTCTAGATTTAAAGGGATAGCTCCCTAAATGTATATTTGCAAAATAACCTCTATCTAAACTAGTTTGATTTAAAGAAAAAGACTTATAAATTGCATAAAATAAAACCAGCTCTAATATTGGTGATGCATTGAGATTATCTTCCATGTGAATGTCATATTCTAATGCACAATATAGTAAAATTCATAGACAATTTTCAATCTCTAAGGAGTTCTAACACAACTATTTTAGTATAGAGGTGAGATGTATAAAATGACAAAAGGTAAATGAACTAAAAGGTAAATTGCACATTTCAAGAATAGTTATATAGTTACATTAATTCAACATACTTGAACACACTCTATATGACCTATTAGACTAAGAAATTTTTCTCAAACATGAAGGATAAAGGATAGAAGGATGGAAAATCATCACTTACTATCACTATACATCACTTACATGCTCAGATAATTATTTATAGCTAGAAAGAAAAGACTTGTACTAATGCTTAAAGGAAAAATATAACATTAATCTAGTAGGGTTTTAGCATACACTATATGGTTGTCTTTTTACACTAGCCCAAGGGTTGTATTTACATTGGAAAGAAAGAGAGAGGAGTATCCATTTGGTGTCAAAAATAGGAATCAATATGTTAGAAGTCTCAATATTTAGCTATAACTATCTTTGAAAATGATGCTCATTCAGGCTATATGATTGATCCATGTTACCTCAAGTGGTTACGTAGTTAGCCTGCTCTCTCAAACATGTTTTCCTAATGGTTGCACCAGTAGAAGATATTTTGAAATGACATAAATTTGGTTATGATAAATGAGTCCACTTGTGGATTTTTCTTGATACTAGCATCTTCTCATTAGCTCATTGAGATGTGCAATGACGTGGGTAAGAGTCATTTTTATTATATTGGCCTTGGAGAGGCATCACTTTAAGTATACATACATGCTTTCATGGCATTTTTTATAATATTGGATCCATGTGTATGTCTACAAACATCCCTTGAAATCTTTCCCAAGCTTGACCTTAGTCAAATATTCAAATCCTGCAAATCCCTTTAGTTGATTGTTCCTTTGATTTACCATCAAAAAAACAACTTGGATCTTGATGTAATCAATGGTGAGATGAACCCTCTAATATAATTTTCTAGATGAAGAATGTGATCCCTTAGATATTTGATAATTTCAGTGAGTACCATTGATCTACCTAAGGCCCACTATTTAAATGCCAATAACTAGCTCATCACCTTGAAGTTGATGTCCATATAATCGTCATTTTACTGAGACCATTCCTTTTGGGAATTTTCTTGGATAATTTTCTCATAGACCCTTTTCATTTCACCCTTCAAAAATCTTGAACATACCCTTTGGCAATCTTAAAATTTCCCTTCAAAAATATTGAATTGGACACTTTCCCAAGAAAAGACCCTTCAAACTTTTTTCAAGTGTCCCTTCAGAATTTTTGAAAATGTCCCTTCACAAGATTAAGAAGCATCCCTTTGTTTGAGAAATTATCCTTAAAACTTTTTGAAAGTGTCCCTTCAAACTTTTTTAAAGTATCCCTTCAGACTTTTTGAAAGTGTCCCTTTAGACTTTTTTAAAATGTCCCTTTGTAAGAGAAAAGACCCTTCAGTAAAACTAAAAATGTCCCTTCAAAAATATTACAAAGGATAATTTCATGAGAAAAAACCATTCAAAAATGTTATTTTGGACAAAATGTACAAAAAAATTCCTTTGAAAAAGTTAAAAGATCTAATTCCTTCAAAAAAGTTGAAAGGACCAATTGCTTCAAAAAAGTTGAAAGGACCAATTCTCAAGAAAAGAACCTTCAAAAATATTGAAAATGTACCCTTGAAATTTTTTACAAAGGACACTTCCTATGAGAAAAAGACCCTTCAAATGTTTTGTAAGTGACCTTTTGGAAATCATGAAATGAATCAATTCCTTTGGACTTTTTGTTTCAGATAAAAATTTTGAAACAATTCCTTTGAGACTTGAATAAAAACCTAAATCAAAGCCTTGCCAAAATAAATAAAACTTGAGCAAAAAAATTGAGCAAAGGCTTCTAAAGAAAATAGAACTTGACAGTTTGTTGTGGAGATAAACAAATTAAGAATGTTACACTTAGCCAAAATGAAAGATGTAAAACTTGGGTGTGAAAATAAGATAATAGTAAGTTCAGGTATTCTTTCTACTTTTCCTTTATCCTCATATTTCACTTTGTTATATCATTATAATAAAGGGTGAAAATGTAGTCATATAAAATATCCAAATTGCTAGCTTGAGTGTGGATTATGACACCCAATCCATAGTTCTTTCTTTTATGATCTTGTGACCCTTATAGACACATTTTTACTCATTGAAAGTCATCCATATCCTTTTAAATGATCATTCCATCTCAGATAGAATCTATTTCCTAGGATAATTATATCCACCTAGGTCCTAATCATGTAAGATAGGAGTGCCATACTTGGACTACAACACTGAACCCTTGGGTGTCCTATTTTTAGTGCTCTTGTCCCTTTGGAAATTAATCCCAAACAGTCATTTTTATTCGATTCCTATTCTTCATTATGTCAACCTAGTGTGAATACATCTAATTCATGACCAATATATCCATATAAAATATTATTCAAAGTTCATTTACAAAGCGAGGTGCCAAATCTTATAAATCAAGCAAGAATACAAACAAACCACTAAGGTCAATTTCCCTATTCCCTACATATAGTCACCCAACACAGTTGTAAACATATTCAAACCCTCATACCAGTCCCTAGCCACATTAAATACTATCAAATTAGATTTTTTTTCATATGTAGCACACTATTTCATAAAGCACATCAAGTAGGAGAACTACATATAGATGTATCCCTCTTCAGAGTATTGATATGTAGGTAACGTGCCCACACAAGGGGTGTGGATCACATGTTTAGTGCATCTTACACACACTAACCCAATTTTTTAAGTGATTCAAATCGCATTTTATCAATTATGATGGAGAGTTAGTTTTTAGAGATTAAAACATATCTATAACAAGTTCTATCAACATTCAACACTCAATATTTCACAAGTAGGCTCACATAGGAATAGCACAAAGAACCTAAAAAATTCAAGTCTTTGTGAGTAGTTTGGACAATAGCGGTAGAAGAGGATAATAACACCATACCCCAAAGTGTCCTATTTTTGATAGTCCTATCCTTTCACTGAATGAAAGCTATATTCTTATTTATGACACTATCCTAGTCTTGCATAACTAATTTTAGCCTCTATCTTAACCATCTCAGTCCAGTTTCAAGCTAAGTTATATTTCTCTTTATTTATTTCTATTTTTATCAAGGTAAAAAAGATAGACAAATTATACAAATTAGGAATATAATTATTTTAATATTACTAACCGATTTATTAATCTAGACCCTTAACTAAAATAGGAATAAAACTCCATTATTCCCAAAAAAGTTAAATCACTTAACCCCAAACTAGAACAATGGGGGATCTCAAAATATGATTCCAAAATATAAAAATAACCAATTTCTCAAGTTCATAAATCAAAATAGAAATGCCACTACTGATGACATCACTGACCAAAATAAAAATCCAAACCTTATGAATATAATCAATATCAACTAGTGAATTTTGATAATGCCATAAATAATATGGGTACTAGGAGCCAAAATCATCCTCTATATATTCATTTGGTTGACTTAAATTTATAACCACAACCACACAAAATGTAACACCAAAACCATAATCAAAATCAATATCAAAATTCCATGCAATCCCCCTAGTTTAAGAACCAAACCTATCACCAAAAAAATAATCAACAAGGGTTTGGTTAATAGTGGGAAAACTAGGGGCCTGGGGAATATGGTCCTAATGTTTATTTTCTCTTCCATTGAATTATTGAGCATGATAATTAGAATTTAAGGGAGTAAAACAAATTTATGAAAATACTCCTAAAATATTAAAGGAAAATATTTATTGATATGTTCCTACAGAATGTTGGTACAAACCCCCAGGCCCTTCAAAATGGTCATATCACCCCTTAAGATAAAAATCTCCAAACCTAATGAAATTCCTTTCCTATTCACTAAACACATGATACTCATAATTAATAATAGGGTGGCCCAAAAAACCACTTAGTTTAATATAATTATACCATAATGATGTGCACTCTTGACATTAATGCTTCCACCTCTGGAACAGTTGGTATTAATGGCATTCCATAGTTGGGAGTACACGGAAAAACTATAATGATTGGAGTTATAAATTTATAATTTTAAGTGGAAGAGAAACACATTACTCACACAATATAATATTAGACTATGATTATTCATCCCTCAAACTTACTGGAAACTAAGTCTACCCATAACTCATAGGGAACTATGATTTGATCTTAGATATTACTAAGATGTTCTCCCACATTTTGTTCCTTGATTTTATAAATAATTCACTTGCTATATATATATATATATATATATATATATATATATATATATATATGTCTTTCTATATTTCCAAGTATAGGATCATTTTTATAGTATTACTCCTCCATGAGATCAAATCAACCATATTGATCTATATATGTTTCCACCTATTTAGAAATCTCAAAATGCAGGATATTTATTTAATTTATGTATCTTCTTCCTTACTCTAAAATTGAAAGGAGATATCTAACTTTATTTTTATAGATTTTAATTTACAATAATTATTTGAAGAGACCCATAGTGGATGATGGAGTTCCCAATGACATTGTCCCCTTTTCTTTCATACAAAAGCTCAATTATGGGGAAACTAAAGTTTTTACAACTGATAACATCCTATCAGGTTGTGATGGTCTTAAATACACTTCTATAAGGACCATCATACTCATAGTCACTCCAAGTCCCAACATGGTGCTAACTAAGCTTTATCTCATAGACAAATTTACTAAATATATCATGATCTTAGTAATACATTTAATACATAGGATGAAGGCTATCCCTTCAACTTTATTTCATCAAATTTAGTTCCTACACCTAGGAAAGGTCTTCATAGACCATGGCGAATCTTAAATTTTTTTGATATGTTAAAATAAACCATGTGTAATCATCCCAAGTTACACATCAATTACCATATACCTACCAACGGGGTCATGGAACCCCCATAGTTGGTTAATATTACTTAATCCATAAATCCCAAAGTGGTTACCTTAAATAAGGAGGTTGACATTCCTTAGGTTTTTCTAAAAGATAAGCTAGAACAAAAGTACATAATGAATACTAATAAAGTTTTTAATCCAAAAACATTCATCATTATAATAATATCCACCATGTCTACAACCAAAATCATCAATCTCTTTAAAAAAGACATACCACTCATCCTCTCATTTAACTCATGAGGGCTAGGAACCTATAAATTCTATGAGACTCAAATTCATTAACCCAAAGAAGGGTTATCTAATTTACTTTATATTATCATGATAGAGTGTCAAAGAGTGAAAATCTCCCCTCGATAATAATCCTTCCTACTTCCCCAATACCCAATAATATAGGGGAAATTTATACTTCACGTACTACTCTTGTTACCTCCAAACCTCTTCATTACATGTGATAGGGCCATATATATTTTTGTACTTTATTTATTGAAAAGGTTTGTTTCCTCCTAATATGTTAGTCATCCTACTCTAGATTTCCTTGAGGTGTGATATGTATCATGTGCTAAGTTCCCTGACATGTAATAAGAAATTTTCTTCTCCTTTGGTCATCTTAGTACCTAAAGAGTGGATTCATAACTTAACAAAATGAACCATAGAGGTTAACATTAGGTCTCACACTTATCATCAAATTCCTAAAAAGATGTCTTCTCCCACTCATGAAGAGAGTATACCCTAGTGAACCACTCATTGATTTCTTATGAGCCTTATTGCATATAACAATGGGATAAGTAATACTACACATGGATTATCAATAGTATTGAAAGTACATAACTATGTTTACACATCTCATACACTAAAACAAGATATTTATTATGCTACCAAAATACCTACACCAAAAGTCCATCATGACCATGTTAGTATACTTCCCACACTAAATAGAAAACCTAGCTAGTGGCATTTTAATTTACCAAAGGTACATACTTACCTACATCAAAATAAAGATTATAATTCATAGTTTTAAGTTCTCATAGGTTTTTCCCTCCATTCATCTAGACCACAAGAGTATACCTTTCAAAAAAATTCATGTCCTCCCAATCAACCTATGAAGGTTATTATACCAAAAAACCCAAAAGGGGTCACCTAACATTTTTGATATCTATATGGTTGAGATATCAGAAGACCAAGAAAATTCATGAGATGATTGTCATTATTTTAGACATGATTAGTGGTTCCTATACTATGATGGGGCCAAGTATCATATAGGTGTTATGTCTAGAATTATTCTCACTTATACTAAGGGATAAATCATGATTTTTTGTTTCAAAATATACTTTGAGTGAATAAATAATGGATTTAAATATAAATCAATATTTATTGGCATGATCATTATAAAACATTTATGAATTTAAAAGTTAAATATATAATGTGACTTATAATCGGTTTTGAACCAATGTTTTTAGGCCTATCAATCAAAACATGAGCATATCCATCTATATAAATTCATTATGCATGAAATTGATAAAGACCTTTGACTTCATTTATTTAAACACAATCCTTAGGGAAAGAAACAAGCTTCATGACTCCGTAGTTGCTTCATATTCATGAATTGACCTCCATCTATCTATACAAGAGTCTAATTTCATCATTTTTATTAGGATAGAGCCTCTTGTGCATAAAAATCCTAGGGATCAAACCTTTGTCAATATTGGAAGAGACAAAAATCCATTAATCCTTGACTTCGCTAAGAATAATGAGGATATTCTTATGTTCTTGAAAGCTTACTATGACCTCTAATAATTTCACCATAATAGGGGTTTATCTATTACTTGTTATCTAACATCATCCCTTGTGAATGAATACTACATTTCATGATGCTATATTGAATATTACTTATCCTCTAATGATGAACACAACATTTTCTATATGAAGGGTGAACATCCTAATATTCCTATAGCCCATGACATATTTAAATACATAAATTCCGCCATTATTTTTATAGACCATTGACATTAAAATTAGGACTAAGGAGAAACTGAGACTTCTCAAGTTTGGCTTTTTTCTCTCCATACAAGAGTGTGGAAGAAAACAAGAGACTTCTCATTAACCTCTCAAAAAAAATTCACTTTCTCTTATACTAACATGATAGGTATAAAACTTTGTGTGGTTATTCAAAATCTAGTTACAATTCCTAACACAAAATCATTTAATAAAAATATTAGACCCTTCAATCCTAAGGTCACATTGATGGTAAAATAGGAAGTTATTCAAATTTTAAAAATTAGATTTATTAAACTAATATACTATTTCAAGTGGATATCCAACATTGTATCCATTTTTCATAAGATTGGTAAATTTAGGATATGCATAGACTTTTAAAATATCAACAAATCATGTCTAAAATATGACTTCTCCCTCCATTCCATTGATATCATTTTCAATAAAACAACATGATATTAGTTTATATAGCTTATGTATGGTTTCTCAGGGTATAATCACATTTGATTTTTTGATGAATATCAGAGTAAGATATCCTCTAGTATGCCACAAGGGACCTTTTCTTATGTCATGATGGCCTTCAATCTCAAAAATGTAGGAACAACATACCAAAGGACCTTGACCCATATATTCCATGATCTTATTTTAAAAATAGTGGAGGTTTATGTATACTATATTCTATAGAAAGATAGGAGACAAATAGACCTTAGAGTTGTTCCACACCATATTAACACTCATAATCACATATTGTGTGAATATTAACCCAAAAAATCTGAATCTAGAATCACCAACAGAAAAATATTAGGTTATACCATTTCTTAGTGTTGGATTGATATCGACTTTGCCAATATTGAAGTGATCTTATAAATACTTCCTTCCAAAGATGAATCAAGCATTAGAACCTTCTTGGGTAAGTTGAGAGTCATTTAACTATTCATTACTTATCTAACCTACATTGTTCATCTTATAAATAACCTACTTAAAAAGACAAGTGTCTTAATTTAGAATTAAAATTATAAGACATTTGAAGTAGTGAAACACTTCCTTATGTCTCCCGATGTGGTCATGTTACATAAACTAGATAATCCCTTGATACTTTAAATTAGGAAAACTAAGGTGTCTCTTGCCTACATGTTTATGTGACATAATAATACACCATTTATTGCATTATCTACACCCTTAAAAATTATGAGACATTATACACTCAAGCATAAAATGAGTGCTTGGATATAGTGTTTGAGACCAAGCATTTGTGACATTATATTCTCAACCAATAAACAAGATTTATTGTGAGATCCCAAACCCTACTCACTTTTATAACCCAACTAGCTCTATACAAAGGCTAGATGCTTCATCATGATCCTAAGTTAGTTTGATTTAACTTATGCCAACTAAGAATATGTTAAGGGATAGACCATCACTAATTAGTTGGTTAATTAAACCTTGGAATATAATGACCTCATTCATAATAACTTTTCTAAGGAAGTAATATTATATATATAAAAACTTACTATTATCTAATCTCCTTGGTAAACATATATTATTAATTACCTAATTGAACACACCTACCCCAAAGGTGCTAACTCATAGAATTAAAATGACACCTTTGTATCATCATGTCTAAGTAGGTTATTATAGACACATTCCTTTATCAAGAAACCCTTTTATGACATGTTACTCAAATGTGTCAACTAGTAGGAGTCCCAAAGGGTCCTCTTTCATTTTCATAGTGGTTTTTTGTGGTAGACACATTGGTGGCCATGTGGCTACTCATAAGATCCATATGATGGGATATTTTTTGCCAACCTTAAAAAATTATGGAATTAAGTATATACAAAAATGCAATAAGTGTCAATATTTTTCACATGAGATACATATTCACATTAAAACTTTACAACCCATAGTCACCCGTTGGCCATTTCCCAAGTGGGGCTTAGATTTTTTTATGTAAGATATCGCTTAATTATATTATGGTCATCATTCCATTATCATAGCCATGAAATATTTGACTAAGTGGGAGGAATCCATGTTGTTCACAACCATCATAGGATCAAATAATGTAAAATTTATTTTGATTATTGATTTGAGGTCCCATAGGTCATCATTATAGACAACAAATCTCATTTCAAAAATATTTTGGTTCATGAGCTATGTAATAATTTTTATATATCACACCACTCAACCTCATTGTATTATGTGTATGGTAATGACCAGGATGAGGCCACTAAAAAAATATTGAAGTCAATATTAGTCAAAACTATTATAGATTATATATGATATTGGAACTTATAGCTCTATCCAACACTTTGGGATTATATAAAAACTATTGATACACCTATAGGAAAAACTCCATAATTACTTGTGTTTAGATCTAAAGTGATACTACCCTTAGAGGTAAAGATATCAAAATTTAAAATTTCCCTCTAGAGTCTCGTTCGTATTTAGGAGTACAAATAGGCATAACTTGTTGTTCCCAAAATCAACTATGCTCATTTTTGGAAAAACCCCTATGAAACTCATCAATTTCATGTTTTTCACTCTAAGTTCATCTTTTAAGGCAAGTTTTTCTTGATCTCATGTTTGGTCAACTGGAATCATTAAAATTTCATGATGTTCCCTTGTTACGATTTCTCAAAAAATGCAAAAATTGTTATGATTTTGATGTGATCAGATGACAAATTTTTTGTAATTTTGAGAGGTGTTTTCTTAAGTTTACATGTAAGGGTGGCAAATTTTACCACCACTACATGTGGTTTCAAGTTTCCATGCAAAGGTGGAAATTTTTTAAGCCCTTGCATTTTTCATGTAGGAGTGGATTAAATTACCATCCTTGCATTTTTCATTCGTTTCATGCAGGAGCGGCAATTTTTGCCGCCCCTGCATCCCTCTTTTAACCTCACATGCAGAGGCGGTAATTCTTGCCGCCCTTGCATGATCTTGGTTTTCATGAATGGTATTTATGGCCATGCATGCTGAGTAGTTGGGGTCATTTTTCCCCCATTTAACCCCTTTTTCACCTCTTTTTATTCCATTCCATTTATTTTTTTCCTCTTCCTTGCTTCTAGTCAATCATGCAAGTGGAATCATGATTTCATCAGATTCAAGAGTTGTATCATGATTTTCTAGGTAGGGTTTCACATTTTTTCTCTTCTTATTTTTGTTTTTGTTTTGTTTTCATTTTTGTTTTTCCTCTTTTTATTTAGGTTGTCTTTCCTTTTTTCCCTAATAGTCTAGATTTTATTGTGTTTATCTTCCCCTTCCTCCATTTTTTCCCCATGGAGGTAATCTAAGCAGAGAAAACCCTCTTCCCCTTCTTCCTACCCATCAACCACTCTAACCAGTGTAATGGTGGTGAAAATTTCCACCCGTACACAATCTACCTCTTTTCGTGTAAAGGCAGTGATTTTCACCACCATTGTAACCTTTCATTCCTCCCCATGTAAGGGCGGTAAAAATTACTACCCTCACATAGTTCTCCCCTTTTTCATGCATCGGTAGTAGAAATTTTTGCCCTTACACAATGTCCCTTTCCACATATATAGGTTGAAAAAATTGCCACTGATGCGCAGCTTACTAGTCCCAATATGCCCAGGTGGTGATTTTCACCGCCTATGCATAGGACCTTCCTCCACATGTAAGGGCAAAAATTTTTGCTACCCCTGTATGCTTTCTCTCTGAAAATCTAACTCTAGAAAAATTTCATTTTTCTCATTTTTTTGAGCTCACTTCCCTTTCACTTACCAATTTTCTCATGCCTTAGCCATTTCAAGCGCATTCCCATGATCATGATCATCTAATGTGTAATTTTACCAGATCACCAATATTTCCCCTAATTGCGTGATCATGATTCTTATTGCAATTTCTCTTCAAGATCCTTCTTCATCGATATACTTTTGACAAAGGCTCATCTTGATGACTATGGTTTATCCAAAGAAGTCAAAGATAATGAAGTACCAGTATCAATGTGTTTTTCTAGTCACCTCGGTTGCTTTTAATGTCAATGATATTAGGGATACAGAGATCAAGCATGTAGATATGGATGAGTTCATAGCAAGAACCAAAGCAAACAATCCTAGCTCTGAAATGAAGAGGATAATTAAGAGCAATATTCATCTAGTCTCCTCTTTTTCTGTGATGGCTCATCACATAGAGTTCATTCTCTAGTGCGCTCAATTCTACAACAAGGATACCAGGGATGTGGTAGATGTTAGTCGTAACATAGTAATTAGACTAGACCTTGAGTTCATTGACAAAGTGTTCATGTGCCCTCCTGCTACTGATGTGTTGAAGCTTGACTTTATTGAAGCAAAAAAGGAATATGATAAAGATCCTAAGAAAGCAAAGAAATTTATTAATAATAGATGGCTCAAAACTCCCAGAGTGAACTTGTTTAGATGGCCAAAGAACTTTCTAAGGAGTGATTTTATAGAAGAGGTTGTCAACTTGATTACTCTTCTCAGTAGAGTACGAGGTTTACCTTCTTCCTCTCAGTTTCATGAATGGATGTATCCCTTCATTAAGATAATTATTTAGGGCAAACAAGTCATTTTTTGGGGAGAACAAATCAGCAATGCTCTACATGAGCAATTGATAAAGGTATCTACTACCTCTAAATTCTACATGACTTCATACTCGGTATATATTACATCATCCATGAGAATCTTCCTAGGTTTAACATTAGAGGGAGATAGGAAAACAACCCCAGTATATCAATATTACCCTCATCTAACATTGAAGGTTTTTATCCACCATTTTAGGAGGGTAAATGATGCTTTATTTGAAGTATTTTTGTGTCTCTTTGACCCCCAATTAGAATAGAAAATAGTGTCAAATGAAGCCTGGACTATTATGAATGACTTTGGGTGTATGTTCTTGCAGTTCCCTACCTTTTGTTATTTATGGGTTAGTTTTTTCTAAGGTTATCCCTATATGCTTCCAGGATTCCCCTTAGATAAATTGGTCTTAATGGAGCTATGCTTGAAAACTATTGTCATGCACAACAAGTAGATGGAACTCGAGAAACCTAGTTTCAAGTTCCCATTGAAATTGTTAGATTCTTAGTATTGATCGCTACAAAAGCTAGAGCAATGGAGACCAAAATGCAACTTGTAACCATGAAGCATTTCAAAAAGAGACAAAATTTTGACTACAAAAGTGTAAAGGACATGATCATGAGGAAGACCCAGTTCTATAAGCCTATGATCGAAGATGTTTGGATCAATTTGAGGACAGTGGAAGATATCAGAAAGATGGACTATAGTAGACTATATCTTGAATAAATAGAATATCTTGGGCTCACTAATATCCCTATAAATCTAGTAGATGATAGAGATCTGATTAATAATAGATATCATGTTGAACAAGTCACCAACACTCCTCTTCCCCTTATCTAATGGTCTTAGAAAGAGTTAACCTCCTTGAGGATGAGATTAAAACCAATATTGGCAAACACCAATGATTAGTTAGAAAATAAGGGGATCACTTTGAAAGAATTTATTATAGGGTTAGAAGCCAAATTTCAAGAAGAGATAAGGAGAGTAAAAAATATAATGAAGAATAAAAGTGATGTTCCTTCTCTTTCTATGCCCCATAAGCCTAGGATCATTTTTGTAATGAAGAAATCAAAAGTTGTAGAAAAGGAGTTGGAAGCAACAGATATGAAGGTTGAGAAGCAAAGTGATGAAGAACTAGTATCAAGATATATGGAAATTGATGATAGGCCTATAGGTTAATAGGAGATGAAAACTCTATTTATTTGAGAGGATGTGCAGCAAGACACAGGAATTTCTTATTCTCCACCCAACTCACCTGGTGTAACTCCTTCACCTATTTCTCCAATCAATGTTCCCTATTTTGGAGCTACCTATCCTAAAATTAATTTTGGGGACTCTCAAAGCACTTTTGGAGATGTTTTTCATTCATCAGGATCCATCCCCAGTTTGTCATCTCCATCTTTTAACATCAGAGATAGTTCTACCCTTAACTATTTAGTAGCAAGTGTAGTTTTAATAGATACTATGCCCATTATTTCCACCAGTAGTGTAGGTGCTACTCCAGTGATGCCAACTATAGGGACTATTTCTAATGTAAGTGCTTTTGCTCTCCCACCTTGGTTATAAACTTACATGCCCAAAAGGAAAAAATAGGCCATCTCTCTATATGACTTTAACTTCAGTAAAATGGCACTGGTAAGAGTTAATACTCCTAAGAAGCCAAAGATCCTTCCAAAGATGATTGGAGATAAGGGGCACAAATTTTTGGAAATAGCCAAACCTCCACAAGATGTAGCTCTTGAAAATTTTGATATAAGTAGCTACTCTATCTCTCGAGTTGAGTTAGGGAAGATAACTCATGAAGGTGCTTAGAGTGATTTGCAATCAGCAATGGATATTATGGTTCAAAAATTTGATAGGGAAAGAGTAATGAAGGATCATTATAAGGTGAGGGTGGAACAATTGACTACACTGATAATAAGAATCACTGTCGCTCTAGAAGTAGTAACTCCAGAGGCTATCTCCATAGATGATCCTGTGATCTAGAAAGAAAAAAAAACCTATCTTAAGGGAAAAATCCTTGAGGATTACTTAGACAAGATACATCCACAAGGGATTTCCTTACTTATAGCATTGTTTGAGAAAATGGGTAAGATGAAGAATATGAGAACTGAACTAGATGAGCTTATCAATATCATTTCACAGGATATTGAAAGCATAGATAAATATCTTGGCAAATGGATAGATATGAAGAAAATAAAAAAATGCACTCTAATATCAATTGGCATCATCATTGATAGAGACTCGTATATTGAAACTAAATAAGCATTAATATATAGGATTCGAGTGCTTAAGGAATTAATCAGTCACCTCAAATCTTCAAGAGACCTCAGTGAACAAAGTGATATCAGTCTGTTGCATAAATTAGAGGAGCTACCTTGCAAACTTGCCACACAGGACAACTAGTTCATTTCAGTACAAGAAATGATTCAGGAATTTAAAGGCATGTCCAAAAGGGAATTTGAGGAGAAAGCATTTTTAGTGGCCTCTATCAATAACATCCTAGATAATTAGTTAATTCTAGATAATCTAATAACCAAGTTAACTATTCATGCAAAATCAATCATAGTAGTGAGAGACACCATAGTTAGGGCTAAGGTGGTCTTCAAAAATACTATTACGCCAGATAGTATCGATATTCAGGTGGTTATCACCATGTACAATGTTCATATAAGGAAGGATGGAGCCATAAATTGAATCAACTTTCTTTTGGTTTAATTTCCATTTTTCTAAATGCACTTTGTAATTGACTTGGGAGATTAGCACATGTACTTTTATCATGTGTAATTACATGTAAAAATCTAAAAAGTCCCAAAGTCAACAAAGACTCTCATCTTTGACTAGGTTATAATATTTAAGTTTTTTCTCAATTCTCAAGGATTCTCCCTATATATAGAGGGAGCCTCTTTTGTAATAGATGGATCTTTCGATAATTGAGAGCAAAAGCTCTACCCAAATTGAGATGCTTCCTGAGACTTTGAGCTCAAATTTTAAATCATATTTTCTTGAATGAATAAGAAAGTAGGTCACTTTCAAACTTTGTGTTGAAATAACTCGTGTTATTTAGGAAATCATTCTTATGTTCTTTTCCTAATAATCTCTCATCTATTCGATTAAACAAGAAAAGTGTGTGGAAATTATTTGAAGATGTTTTGATGTTAATTATGAAAACTTTATGCTACTATAATTACCTTTAGTATGTGTTTCTCCTATTTTATTGATAAGGGTATTAGAAAGGCTTTAAAATGCTTTTATCCTTTGTGATCTTATGCTCTGTTGTAGTTTATGGTGGAGACTTTGAGCTACACTTCACTCTACTATTACGTACATTTTAAATTAGTAAGGGGAGAAATGAAAGACTTTATGATTTCATGGGTTTCTCGTGGATCAATTTACTACTCGAGGATATTTTTTGCTATTTGTTGAACATCATTTCTAAAAGAAGAGAAATGTTTTCAGTCATTAACACTGATTTCTCTTTTGCCTTGTAAACATCATCTCTAAAAAAAGAGAGATGGATGGTGTAATCTCATCCCTGAGTCTATTTTTAGTTCATATTAATATATAAATAGTTTATAGGGAACCTCCCCTTGATGAGAGGAGAGATTTATCTCATTATGATGTGGTAAACCCACACTTTTTTCCATATAAATCTCCTTGTGCTCTGGTTGACATACCCATTTTGCCTTTAGTTGCTTGACGACAAAATATTCACCCAAAAGCTTTTGGAAACTCCACTAGGAACACAAATGCACACCTTGAAGCCTCAGGCTTCAAATTGAAGCATTTCCACTCCTTGTTTAGTTTTTCATTTTGGCAGATCCACCGTACATGCGAAGCCAAAGAGCTCAAGGTATTGTTGATCCCGTATTCGAGTTAGTACGGTGAAATAATTGTGAGATCTCTCCTCTACCATCTCATCTCCATCATATTAGGAGCTTTCCTCCTACCAATGTCAGATCTCCAATACCAAACGAAGCTTCTAATCTTAGTGCTAATAGAGTTTTGTCTGTACTTAACCCACCAAGATTTGTTATCCCTCCCTTTAATCATCATATCATGGCAGCCCAAGGTCCTTAGGGTAACTCCTTTGGTCCTCTCAATCTAGCCCCACCTTTACATAAACTACCTCATAGTTTGAGAAAGAATTTTCCAAAATTCTATGGTGACGGGAAGGTTCATCTTGATGAGCCTATTGCTGCCATCTCCATAGCATGTGGTGTGATAGGCATGGAATATGAAGATATAGTAGTGATACTATTTGTAGAAACTTTGCAAGGTGTTACTTTTGACTGGTTTTATCACCATCAAGCTCAAACTATAACTGACTAGAATACGCTCAAGGCCAAGTTTGAGGCCAGGTTTAAACTCATTGAAGATGCACATGCCTTGTTTGCTTAGCTTACACAAATGAAGAAGAAACCTCATGAACCTATGTGATATTTCATTGCTAAATTCAATAAGCTGAGGAACTAAATTCCTACGATTGCTCAACTAACAGCGAAGAACTTTAAGTGATTTTTCATCAACTCGTAACTTCTTAAAGTAAGTTTTATGTTGAGGTGGGCTGGTCCTATGGATCTTTATATAGCCCAAAATTTGGCTACTAAGATGGAAGATGATCATATCCTAGTAGGTGAGATCAGAAAATATTCTAATAAAAATAAAATTTCTCCATCTACTGAAAGTTCTTTCGTGAGCATCACAGATCCTACGGTGCAAAAGTTAACAAATGAACTGCTAGACTTGAAAAGACAAATGGCCCAAGGTATGTTTGCTCCTCCTTATTAGGATATACCAAGGAGGACATTTCAAAACTAGTCATATCAAGGCAGTGCTACTAGAAATCAAGGGAAACAAAATCATCTACCTCCCTCATAGGGTAAATTTGTCATTGAAGCAGCACTGGCTAACTCAACAGTTTGTTACCTTGAAGCTGAACATGATTCCTTACTCCAACTTGATTTGGACCAAGAAGATGATGCTAAACTCTTTGCAAAACAAGAATAAGATTTAGTTGGTGACTCCAACATTAGTTTCTTGGATTATTAGGATAAAGTTAAAAGCAAGGGAGAAGTGTTTGATGGATCGTACGCTATTTTTAACATGTCTTAGAACCAATCAACTCAACAAGCTGATAAAGAAAAAGTAGGAGAAGAACCTTAACTAGTAGTCTTGATCACTAAACAGGGGACTTCACTACCTTTCCAATTAAAGGACCTGGTGACTAATAAGAAAGTGAGTACCTCAAACCATCTTGTACCTTCTACTTCTATCTCTCAGACCAGTGCCATATCCAATAAAGATTAGGATGATGGACTTCCTCCCTCTATCTCTAGTTCATTTCAATTATTTGATATAATTGATCATGCCAAAAAGACTAAGATTCAAATGATTGAAGTTGAATACTTGAGAGCTAATCCTGAATAATTTGATAGGCTGGTCGAATATGTAAAAAATAAAACTACCCTAGTACGAAAAGATTTTATGAAGGTGTCTCACAATTCCTTGAAGAACAAATCCACCTAGAATAATCTCATCATTACTCCTCTTACCATCCCCAAGAAGATAGAACCTTTCTATGTTTCCTTTTTGATAAATGGTCATATGTTGAGAAAATATATAATAGACTTTGGGGCCTCTGACAATGTTATGCCAGCCAAGGTAGCAGATTCTCTTGGTTTTACCTTAACTAAGACTTTTGGTAGATATTTTTCCATGGAGAACAAATAAGTACCACTCCTAGGTCAATTCAAAGATGCCTAATTTGTATTTACAGCTTTTTCAGAGAAAAGGATCAAAATGACAGTCTTAGTAGCCAATGTTCTAGCCTCTTATGGCATTCTGCTCAAGTGCAATTTTTGCAAGGATGTAGGTGGAGAATTGAATATGGGCCTATATGAAGCAAGGATACATGTTAAAGGCATCATGAAAAAATTATTTCCTAAGAAAGAGTCCAAATATATAATCACCCAAACATTATATCTTGAAGATCAAATTTTATTTGAATCATCAAGAATGGGTAATTATTTCTTGACTACTGAAGATATTTTCAGCTCATCAAATGAAAGTCCTTTTAGTGAAAATTTAGAAAATTTAGCTACAAAGCCAGAAGAATTGTTAGACAAAAGTTTAGACAACAAAGGATCTTCCCTGAATAATGAAGAGAATTTTTTAAAAGGATCAAATTCTAATAATGTCTAGATTTTAGAATTTGATGGCAATTGCTCTTATACTAGTTCTGGAGCTAGAATTGTTTTGATCTCCCCTCGAGGAGAAATTTTTCCTTATTCATATAAGTTGCAGCTCAACAATACTAAAAACACCATTAAGTATGAGTCTTTACTTCTTGGATTGAAAGTAGCTCATGCTGAAGGTATTAAGATCCTTCATGCTTAAGCAAATGCTAAACTGGTGGTTGGTCAGGTAAGGAACCTATACCAAACTAAAAATGAAAGATTACGATATTATCACAATCTAGTATGGGATTATATTAAAAGATTTGATTCTTTCAATATTTTTGCTATGTTCAAAGAATTTAATGATTGTACAGATTCATTAGCGGTCTTTGTAACCCTCATGGTTCCCCATAAAGATTTTAAAGGGGATAAGTACACTATTAAGCTAGTTTTTCAACCAAGTGTACTTGATAATTCCAGTCATTGGTAGGTTTTTAACAATGATAATCAAATCATTACTTTTATGGAAAAGATAGACAACTTTAATCTTTATTTTGAAGGAAGTGAATCTCCACCAAGGAAATCAACTCCAAAAGTAAATTCCAAAACTGATGAAGAGTTCCTTCAACTGAAGGGAAATAAAAATTCAAAAGGTTTGGTTTCTCTTGAGAGATTGTTTAATAAGCATGATAGGTATGTCAAGCAACGACAAATGGATTCAAGTTCCTTCAAGTAATTTGATTAGGTGAATTTGAGTACAATAGAAAATCCCAAGATGGTTAACATTGGGAATTGTTTCACTTCTGATGAAAAGATCAAATTTGTTACTCTTCTTCGCCATTACATTGATGTTTTGGGATATTCTTATGATGATTTGAAATCTCTTAGGCTTGAGGAGATCTAGCATGAAATTCCTCTTAAAGTTGGGTCATTGCCTTAAAATCATAAACAAAGGTAATACAACCCAAAAATATTAGGTGGTATCCTTTTGGAGATCTAGAAAAAGTTGAATATAAAGATTATTTTTCCAATCCATCATTCCACCTAGATTGCTAACATAGTTCTCGTAAGAAAAAAAAATGGAGAAATTTGTATCTGTGTTGATTTCAAAAACCTAAATCAATCTTATTTAAAAGATAACTACCCTCTACCCATTATGGATCAAGTGTTGCAAATAGTGACTAGTTCAAAAATGTTATCAATGTTAGATAGTTTTTCTATGTATAATCAAGTAGAAGTCAATAGAGCAGATCAACATAAAATTGTTTTCACTACACCTTGGGGCACTTTTGCATATCACATAATGCCTTTTAGTTTGATTAATGATGGTGCTACCATCCAAATGGCAATGTATTTTTATTCAAAATATGAAATGGGGAAGTTTATTGTAGTATATCTTGATGACTTGACCATTTTTTCCAAACATCATCCTGATCATGTGCACCATTTACAATAAGCGCTAGAGTGTTGTCGGCAAAATGGTATTTCTCTTAATCCCAAGAAGTCAATATTTGGGGTTACAGAAGGTAAACTTATTTTTCATACTGTATCTTAGGAAGGCATAAAAATTGACTTGAAAAGAGTCAAATCTATCCAAAATCTTATTCTTCCTACTAGTAAGATGACAGTTCATTCTTTCTTCAGAAAGGTGAATTTTCTATGAAGATTCATTCTGACATTTGTAGAGAAGAATCACCACGTTATTGACATGATGATGGGAAAAGCCACTTTTTGATGGACTATAGAAGGCAAGTCAGCATTTGAAGACATCATAAAAGTGATTGCATGTGCACCAATTCTAGTTTGTCTAGATTATACTAAAGACTTCGTAATATATAGCTATGCTTCTGAGCATACACTTTTGGCTATTTTCATTCAGCAAAACAAAGAAGGTGTGGAATCTCCCATATCATTTATGAGTTGTCCTCTCAAAGATCATGAATTAAAATATTCAAATATGGAGAAACATGATTATGCCATGGTTAAGGTGGTAAAGCATTTCAGATTTTATATCCTGAATTCACATACTATTATTTTGGTGCCTGACACAATGGTGAAGTCCATTCTAACTCAATAGGAGTTTGGTACTGAAAGGGGCAATTAGATTTCTAAGATTCAGGAGTTTGATCTTTATATCAAACCTACCAAGCTTGTGTGGGGAAAGGGGTTATGCTAGTTGATTACTGATAATATCCCCAAGGAAATAGAAAATGAAGAAACAAAAGTAGAAGACGTGCCTAAAGTTCTCTTTGTCACTACTACTGATGAGTGGTATTCCAATATCACTCATTTTATTATCTATGGTGAGTGTCCCACCCATCTATCCTATAAAGAAAAAAGGAATGTTAAGTTAAAGGCTGCTTATTATGTCTTGTGGGACAATGGTTTGTATAAGAGAAGCCTTGATGGGGTATTTCTTCATTGCATCGATAAGGCACAACAAGGTAAACTTTTGGATTCTTTCCATAATTTGGATTGTGGAGGAAAATGTTTTTCACCAGTGATAGCCCATAAGATTTTAAGAGTGAGGTACTATTGGCCTACACTGTTTCAAGATGTGTATAAATGGGTATGAAGGTGTGAATTGTGTCAACAGTTTATCGAGAAACCTAAATTGGTTGCATTACCCCTCAAGCCAGTGGTGATTGAAGAACCTTTCCAACAATGGGGTAATGATTTCATTGGCACAGTGAACCCATCCATAAGTGTTAGGCATGACTATGTTCTCACCGTGACTGACTATTTTACCAAATGGGTGGAAGCCACTCCAACTAAGCATGCTACTTCATAAGTGGTATGTAATTTTCTTAAGGAAAATATTATTTCCTAGTTTGGGGTTCCAACTAAGATTATAATAGACAATGTAGCCTATTTCTCTTTTCATGAGATTACCCAATTCTAATTTTATTATGGGATTACCCTCTCCCACTCTTCTAATTATTTTCCACAAGAAAATGGCCAAGTAGAAGCGAGCAATAAGAATCTGGTTACTATTATTAGAAAATTGGTAGATGATAATCAGAGGACTTGGCATAAAGAATTATTTGACACTTTGTGGGTAGATAAGACTACACCTAAGAGGGCAATAGGCATGTCACCATTTCAACTTTTGTATGGTTTAAATGCCAAGATAACAATCACCCTAGAACTACCAACACTAAGGTTGGCAAAGGCAAACAAAGATTCAACCTTCAAAAATTATATTGAACAAAGGATCATGTGCCTAACTGAACTAGATGAGAAATGAACTATGGTAGTGGATCGAATTACTACACAACAAAATCAGGTGAAAAAACTTTTCAACAAGAGGTCAAGGATTCATGATGTTTAGATTTGATGTCAAGTCTTGTTATGGGACAAGAGGAGAGAACCAAAATGAATGTATGGAAAATTTGATTCTTTGTGGAGAGGTCTATTTACCATTCATCAAGTCTATGGTGAAAATAAATTCTTTCTAGAATATCAAGATGAAGCACCATTCTCACTACCTCATAGTGGGCAACATCTGAAACACTTCAATCCTTGAAGTATTAGATGAGTTCACTTGTACATTTGTATAGTTTTTGTGTTATTTATTAATTAGTGGTTTTTTATGTCTTTTCCTTTCTTGACTTAACTCCATAGCCCAATGGCTAGGATGAAGGCACTTAGAGGTTGGTTTCTACTCTCATCAATCATTTCAAGGTTTGATCAATGGAAGTTCCCCAATAGGAGCCAGATATTGTTCCCAAAATTAGCTATGCTCATTTTTGGAATAACCCCTACGAAACTTGTCTGTTTCATGTTTTTCACTCTAAGTTCATATTTCAAGGCAAGTTTTTCTTGATCTTGTGTTTGTTCAACTGGCATCATTAAAATTTTATGATGTTCCCTTATTACGATTTCTCAAAAAACATGAAAATCGTTACAATTTTTATGTGATCAAATGACAAAATTTTCATTAATTTTGAGAGGTGTTTTCTTAAGTTTACATGTAAGGGCAGAAATTTTTTCCACCACTACATGTGGTTTCAAGTTTTTGTGCAAAGGTGGTAATTTTTTCTACCCTTGCATTTTTCATGCAGGAGTGGAAAAAAATTCTGCCCTTGCATTTTTTATTTGTTTCATGCAGGAGTGGCAATTTTTGTCACCCCTGCATCCCTCTTCTAACCTCACATGCAGAGGTGGCAATTTTTTTTGCCCTTGCATGATCTTAGTTTTCATGTATGGCATTTATGGCTATGTGCACTGAGTAGTTAGGGTCATTTTTTCCCCCCTTTTAACCCCTTTTCACCTCTTTTTATTCCATTCCACTTTGTTTTCTCCTCCTCCCTACTTTTAGTCAATTGTGTGAGCAAGTGGAATCATGATTTCATCAGATTCAAGCATTGTATCACAATTTTCTAGGTAGGGATTCACATTTTTTCTCTTCTTGTTTTGTTTTTTGTTTTGTTTTTATTTTTTCTATTTTTATTCAGGTTGTCTTTCCTTTTTCCCTTCTATCCTAGATATTATTGTGTTTATCTTCCCCTTCCTCCATTTTTTCCCCATGGAGGCAATCTAAGTGGAGAAAATCCTCTTCCCCTTCTTCCTACCCATCATCCACTCTAGCCAATGTAATGGTGGTGAAATTTTCCACCCTTACACAATCTACCTCTTTATGTGTAAAGGCGGTGATTTTTGCTACCATTACAACCTTCCATTCTTCCCCATGTAAGGGTAGAGAAAATTGCTGCCCTCACATTGTTCTCCCCTTTTTCATGCATTGGTGGCATAAATTGCCACCCTTACATGATGTCCCTTTCCACATACATAGGTGGCAAAAATTGCCACTGATGAATAGCCTACCAGTCCCAATATGCCCGGGTAGTGATTTTTTCCACCTAAGCATAGGACCTTCCTCCACATGCAAGGGTGGCAATTTTTGCTGCCCCTGCATGCTTTCTCTCTAAAAATCTAACTCTAGAAAAAGAATTGTTTTTCTCATTTTTTCTGAGCTCACTTCCATTTCACTTATCGATCTGCTCATGCCTTAGCCATTTCAAGCACATTTCCATGAATGTGATCATCCAACTTATAATTTTCCCAAATCACCAATATTTCCCCTAATTGTGTGATCATGATTCTTGTTGCCTTCAAGATCCTTCTTCATCAATATACTTTTGACAAAGGCTCATCCTGATGACTGAGATTTCTCCAAAGAAGTTGAAGATAATGAAGTACCAATATCAAGGTGTTTTTCTAGTCACCTCAGTTGCTTCTAATGTCGATGACATTAGGGATACAAAGATTAGGCATGTAGATATGACTGAGTTCATAGAAAGAACCAAAGCAAACAATCTTAGCAGTAAAATGAAGAGGATAATTGAGAGCAATATTTATCTGGTCTCCTCTTTTCCTGTGGTGGCTCATCACATAGAATTCATTCTCTAGTGTGCTCAATTCTACAACAAAGATACTAGGGTTGTGGTAGATACTAGTGGTAACATAGTAATTAGACTAGACCCTGAGTTCATCGACAAAGTGTTCATGTATTGTCCTACTACTGATGTGTTAAAGTTTGACCTCATTGAAGCACAAAAGGAATATGATAAAGATCCTGAGAAAGTAAGTAAAGAGATTAATAATAAATGGCTCAAAACTCCTAGAGTGAACTTGTCCAGATGGCCACAAAACTTTCTAAGGGGTGATTTTATAGAAGAGGTTAGTGACTTGATTACTCTTTTCAGCATAGTATGAGGTTTACCTTCTTCCTCTCAGTTTCATGAATGGATGTATCCCTTCATTAAGATAATTCTCTAGGGCAAACAAGTCATTTTTTTGGGAGAACAAATTAGCATTGCTCTGCATGAGCAATTGACAAAGGTATTTACTACCTCTAAATTCTACATGACTTCATACCTATTATAAATTGAAGTATCCATGAGAATCTTCCCAGGTTTAACATCAGAGGGAGATAGGAAAATAACCTTGGTATATCAATATTACCCTTAGCTAACATTGAAGGGTTCTATCCATCATTTTAGGAGGGTAAATGATGCATTCTTTGTAGTATTTTTATGTCTCTTCAACCCCCAATTAGAACATAAAAGAGTCTCAAACAAAGCCTGAACTATTGTGAATGACTTTGGGTGTATGTTCTTGCAATTCCCTACTTTTTGTTATCTATGGGTTGGCTTTTTCCAAGGTTATCCCTATATGCTTCCAAGATTCCCCTCAAATAAATTAGTTTTAATGGAGCTATGTAGGCAAATTATTGTCATGCACAATAAGTAGATGAAACTCAAGAAACTCAATTTCAGGTTCCCAATTAAAATTGGTAAATTCTCAATATTGATCGTTGCAAAAGCTAGAGCAATGGAGACCAAAATGCAAATTGTAACCATGAAGCATTTCAAAAAGAGACCAAATTTTGACTACAAAGGTATAAAGGACATGATCAGGAGGAAGACCTAGTTCCATGAGCCTATGATCGAAGACATTTGGATCAATTTGAGGAAAGTAGAAGATATTAGAAAGATGGACTATAGTAGACTATCTCTTAAACAAATAGAATATCTAGGGCTCACTGATATCCCTACAAATCTAGTAGATGATAGAGATTTGATCTATAATAGATATCATGATAAACAAGTCAGCAATGTTCCTCTTTCCCTGATCCAATGGTCTCAAAAAGAGTTGACCTCCTTGAGGATGAGATTTGAACCAATATTGGTAAACACCAATGATTGGTTGGCAAATAAGGGGATCACTTTGAAAGAATTTATTATGAGGTTAGAAGCCAAATTTCAAGAAGAGATAAGGAGGAGAGCAGAAAATAGAATGAAGAATAAAAGTGATGTTCCTTCTCCTTTTAGGCCCCATAAACCTACGATTAGTTTTGTAACAAATAAATCAAAATTTATAGAAAAGGAGATAGAAATAATAGATATGGAGGTTGAGAAGAAAAGCACTGAATAACCAATAGCAAGATAGGTGAAAATTGATGATAGGCCTGTAGATCAATAGGAGATGAAAACTCTATCTCCATGAGAGGGTGTGCAACCAGACACAGGAATTTCTTCTTCTCTACCCAACTCACCAAGTGCAACTCCTTCACCTATTTATCCAATCAGTGTTCCCTCTTCTAGAGCTTCCTCTCCTAAAATTATTTTTGGCAACCCTCAAATTGCATTTGTATATGTTCTTCGTTCATCAAGATCCATCCCCATTTTGTCATCTCCATATTTTAACATCAGAGATAGTTCTACCCTCGACCATTCAATAACAGGTGTGGTTTTAACTTTTACTATGCCCATTATTTTTACCAATAGTGCATGTGCTACCCTAGTGATGGTAACTATAGGGACTGTTGCTAATGTAAGTGCTTCTGCTCTCCCACCTTGGTTATCGGCTTACATGCCCAAAAGGAAAAAATAGGGCATCTCCCCAGATGACTTTGACTTTAGTAAAATGGTGCCAATAAGAGCTAAGACTCCCAAGAAGCCAAATATACTTTTTAAGATGATTGAAGATAAGGGGTACAAATTTTTCAAAAAAACCAAACCTCCATAAGATGTAACTCTTGAAAATTTTGATATAAGTAGCTACTCTATCTCTCGAGTTGAGTTAGGGAAGATAACTCATGAAGGTGCTAAGAGTGATTTGCAATTAGCAATAGATATTATGGCTCAAAAATTTGACAGGGAAAGAGAAATGAAGGATCCTTATAAGGCGAGGGTGGAACAATTGACTACAGTGATAAGAAAAACCACTCTCACTCCAGAAGTAGTAACTCTAGAGGCTATCTCCATAGATGATCTTGTGATCCAGAAAGCAAAAAGAACCTATCTTAAGGGCAAAGTGCTTGAGGATTACTTAGATAAGATACATGCACAAGGGATTTCCTTTCTTACAGAATTATTTGAGAAAATAGGTAAGATGAAGAAAATGAGAATCAAAGTAGATGAGCTTATGAATATCATTTCTTAAGATATTGAAAGCATAGATAAATATCTTGGCAAATGGATAGATATGAAGAAGCTGAAAATAGGCACTCTAATATCAATTGGCATCATCACTGATAGAGACTCATACATTGAAACTAAAGAAGCATTAATATATAGGAGTCAGGTACTTAAGTAATTAATCAGTGACCTCAAATCTTCTAGAGACCTCAGCAAACAAAGTGATATCAGTCTATTGCATAAATTGGAGGAGTTGCCTTGCAAACTTGCCACATAAGACAACTAGTTCATTTCAGTAGAAGAAATGATTCAAAAATTTGAAGGTATGTTCTGAAGGGAATTCAAGGAGAAATCATTTTCAGTGGCCTCTGTGGATAACATCTTGGATAATTAGTTAACTCTACATAATCTAATAACTAGGTTAACTAGTCATGTGAAATCAATCACAGTAGTGAGAGACACCATAATCAGGGCTAAGGTGGTCTTCAAAAATACTATTGCACCAAACACTATCAATATTTAGGTGGTTATCACCATGTATGATGCTCATATAAGGAATGATGGAGCTACAAATTGAATCAACTTTCTGTTGGTTTAATTTCTATTTTTCTAAATGCACTTTGTAATTGACTTGAGACATTTGCACATGTAATTTTATCATGTATAATTACATGTAAAAATTTATAAAGTCAACAAAGACTCTCATCTTTGACTAGGTTATAATATTTAAGTTTTTTCTCAATTCTCAAGGATTTTCCCTATATATAAAGGGATCCTCTTTTGTAATAGATGGATCTTTTGATAATTGAGAGTAAAAACTCTGCCCAAATTGAGATGCTTCCTGAGACTTTGAGCTTAGATTGTAAATCATATTTTCTTGAATGAATGAGAAAGTAGGTTACTTCTAAAATTTGTGTTGGAATAACTTGTGTTATTTAGGAAATCATTCTTATGTTCTTTTCCTAATAATCTCTCATCTATTCGATTAAACAAGCAAAGTGTGTGGAAATTATCTGAAGATGTTTTGAAGTTAATCATGAAGACTTTATGCTGATATAATTACCTTTAGTTCATGTTTCTCCTATTTTATTGATAAGGTTATTAGAAAGGCTTTGAACTACTTTTATCCTTTGTGATCTTATGCTCTATTGTAGTTTACGGTGGAGACTTTGCGCTGCACTTCACTCTAGTGTTACGTATATTCTAAATTAGTAAGGGGAGAAATGAAAGACTTTGTGATTTCATGGGTTTCTCATGGATCAAGTTACTACTCAAAGAGATTTTTTGCTATTTTCTGAACATCATTTATAAAATAAGAGAAATGCTTTCAGTCATTAACTAGGATTTCTCTTTTGCCTTGTAAACATCATCTCTAAAAAAAGAGAGATGGATGGTGTAATCTCACCCCTGAGTCTATTTTTAGTTCATATTAATATATAAATAGTTTATAGGAAACCTCCCCTTGATGAGTGGAGAGATTTATCTCACTATGATGTGGTAAACCCACACTTTTTTCCATATAAATCTCCTTGTGCTATGGTCTATATACCCATTTTGTCATCAGTTGCTTGATGACAAATATTCACCCAACATAACTAACTAAATTAGAAAATTTATACAAATGTTAGATTAGTATTGTGAACAATCATATTGCTTACACCAATCATATGGGTAGATAATTCAATAAAAATGTCCACAAATTATACAACTAAATTTACAAAAATAAATTCAAAGGTTATAAATTCAAACCAAATTTATCACATCATGTTTATCCTATTTCTCATTTCAATCCCTAATACATATTGAGATTCATGCATTTTGTAAATAAAAAAACATGGTCATCACCTAAAACTAAAATTTTAGCACACTTTTAGTTTCATACACACACACACACACACACACACACACACACACACACACACACACACACACACACACACACACACACATGTCACACTACATTCTCTTCATACATTTTTTCTCTCATGTATAAGCATTATCGATAACATTATATAAATAGCATAGAGATACATAATATATAATCACATGGATAGTAATGTAGAGTGAATAAACTAGAAATTAAAACACATAACACATGATGATAAAGAGACCATAACTAAGACAAAACATTTATATTATCATAATAATTATCGAGTTTGTAAAAAAATTATATCCAATACAAAATGTTCAAAGGAGGTCCAGTGTGCCTCAAGGCATTTAAAAAAGATTAAACATATAAAATGGTATAGAAAAAACATCTATAATAATTCTTAGGAACCTATCCTACTCCTATGAGAAGGTCCTAATTCAAAGGAACATCAAGGGTTGTCACTTTGGTGGTGTCTCTTATTATTACCTCCCTCATAATCTATATAACCATCTCCATTATGAAGGCAAATATGGTAGCCTCTTCTAGTACCTACCTATAATTTTATCCCCCTTATCTTTTGGTTAGAGGATTTTATTCATCCTCCACCTACCATCATGTCCACTAAGGCATCTATTCTCCTTTTCCTAGCCAATAAGGAACTATTCTCCATTCTTAGCATTATCAATATCATTGAATTATGATATGCTGAGAGAAATACATCTATATGTTGACCAATCCATGTATGGATTCTAGGATATACTATGATACAATATATAATTAAGATGATGATCAAGTTAAAAAGGTTGATTAGGTTGTCCTTGATCATACTCTTCCACATACTAATGATATTTTAAATCATGAAATGTAAAATCAATGTCATACCCAGTCAATTAATATTTAAATCATGTAAAATGATTTGAACAACTAAGCTAAAAATTAAATCACAAACAATAAAAATAAATATGTGTTGTTACATGAATCTTTAACCTATTTAATTAGTAATTTTATTTAGTGAAACAATAGAAACATCCCCAAGGTGTGGTACCTTGGCTGGTTGGGATGAACCTTTAGAGAAGGCCATCTCCTACCTAAGTTGAGTGCATCTAATGTATAATATTTTTTTATGCCTAAAAAACTACTTAACATTGATTATTTATAGTCTTAACTAAGTATTTCATATTTAAAATGGATATAAGTAAACTAAAAATTCAAAGTAGTGATGCACCAATATATAGATGAATATTCTACTTTTTTCAATCAACACAAGATAATGTTCAAATCTAATAACTTACCCACTCAATATTAAACTCAAAAATAAATCAAGTATGTTCTTTTCATGAATGTAAGATCTCTAACATAACATTAATAAAGGCCAAAATTCACCTTGAAAATGATCAAATGGTGGGAATACATAGATAATTATGCATAAACATGATTATACACAACACACAACCTATAAAATAAAGTGATATATTTTTGCATGAATGTAAGAAGGATTGGACATCATTACAATTTAAAAAAAAAATTATGTCTATAAGTAAATATCAAAAACCCAAACATTATACACAACATGAAAGAAATTTAAAGAGATGCAATATGAGATATTTATTGATGTCAAGGTTAAAGATTATATACATTCCTCAAAAGAGCATAGTTTTACTACAAAAAGTTAAGGGTCCTTTTTAAATCATTATATATATATAGTACAAGTGATTGAGATAATAAAATACAATAACTTCTTCAACTACCTCCATTATTTAAGGCATGCATAAGAAAATGAGAGCAAGAATCTAAATACATTAAGCTCCTTCAATGCCCTGGACTTGTTTCATGTAGACTTGGTTGGTTGCTTGGCATATTGGAGGATAATCCTTCCTATATTCACCCCTTTTGTATCTTATAATAATTACCTTTTATGATTTTTGGATGATGACTTAGTTTTTGACTTGACAAACTCATAGAAAAACTATGATCTTGCCACCTTTCTCTTAAACATGTGATGGTTAGGAGCAAGGAAGTTAGTCTTTCATTTTTCTCATTGCTTAGATTCCTTGATAAGCCTCCTACACTAAAATAGTTCTAAAACTAACATAACTCTCATTTTAGATCCTTTTCACATGTTTCAAATGAGTTCCTATCACCTTGATGAGGTTTCACTTATTTAGGAGCACATTTAAAACTAGTTTACCTATTTAATTTACCCTCTCAAGTAACTATAACAAGTCATTAGTTTAAGGAGATCTTGTCTCAATCCTTGGAAACTTTTTTAGTATTTTTTATGAATTGTAGATGATTGATGAAGCTCAAGAAAATTGTATTTCAAATTTTGAGGCCTTAAAATCTTAGATTATTCTACTAATATTGTGTTTCCAATAGTTGTATTATTCAAGAATGGGTTTTAAATACATTTCATATGAGAAATCTATTCAATATACTACAATACAACATACCCCTACCTCATACCCTGTATTATAGATTTTAGCATATCAAACAAACATTGTATAATATGGGTTTCTTCATTTTTAGAAAGATATATAATGTTATCTCCCTCTAGATACAAGCTTAAGAACATACATGAAGCCATTATTTTATACCTTACAAACCTACAACAAATTTTCTATAATATTTTATGGTTGAAAACTTTATTTATATCCTTGACAAGACCCTAAAATGTTATTATCCATTTATATATTCAAATCTATCTTTAGAAGGCTTATGAGGATCTCTCAAGAAAGTATTAGGAAGGACATAGAATTGCTATATTATCTAGGTCTATACAAACTCTAAAATATTATTTAACTTTACAAACCTTGTCTTATCATTATAAAATTATGAAAATTTTCTAAACCCTTTGCAAACCTATTATCTAGGCTTTAGATCATGTATAACCTTTCATTACAATTATATCATGATGAAACCTTGCATGTTCTACTAGAGAACTATTAGTTAGGTCTTAGATCATGTATAACCCTGTATTAGCATTATATCATCATGAAACTTTTTTATGTTTTTATTGCATACCTATTAGATAGGATTTGAGATCATGAAACCCTTTCTTGGTATTATAATCATCATGTAAATCTTGTAAACTATGTTACAAATTATTGATGTGCCTAGATGATGATTGAACCCTCTATTTTTCACCCTATAATCTTGAATCCTCATGTTTTTTGTTAATATATTTGAATTTGAAACTTATAAGTTTGTTTAAACATTTTATTTGTGATTTTATGAGGTTTAAAAACTCATTCTTTACTGATTAAATCCTTAAAACAATCGAAACATATCATCACATGTCAAGGGTTTTAATAGTATTTTAGATCCTAAAAGGTTCTTAGTAGATCCACATGATTTATTCATTATTTGGAAGTCTATATATCACCAAAAGTTGTGTTAAGACTTACCAAGACCCCTCAAAAAATTTATATATACCATGCATGAGGATAAAAATGAAAGAATATCAATTGGTTTTAGTTGTAATCCCTTACAACATAGTAAGAATATTACCAAATATATCAAGTGAAACTTTTGACTCAGTGGAATTGAGTTTCCATTTCGGTATGATAAGAAATATTGTCACATTAATTTTTTATTTATTTGATTTGTAAGTTGATTCAGTGAAATAATGGGAACATCCCCAAGGTGTGGGACTTGGATCTTTGGAATAAACCTCTAGAGAAGGCCAACTCCTAAATAAATTGGGTGTACCTTATGTATAATTAGTTTTTAATCCAAAAATAATACTCATCATGGACTATTTATATCCTTAAGTAAGCATTTCATCATGAAAAATGATATAAGTAAACTAAAAATTCAAGGTGGAGATGCACTAAAGTATAGAGAACTCCTCAAATTAAGTTAATTAGTACAAAGAAATATTTAGATATAATAACTTGCCCACTAAATATTTAACTCACATATATATCACATAATTGATTTTCATGAAGGTGATAATTCTAATACAACATTAAGAAGGGACAAAATTCACCTTAAAAGGCTCAAATGGTAGGAATCCACAACAAATTTTTCATAAACATGATTATACACAACACATAAATTAAAAAAGAAAGTTATATCCTTATGCATGAAGGTAAGAATGATTGGAAACCATTATAAGGGATACAAATTTATGTACATAATAATATATAAACAACCCAAATGATATACACATGTATGAAATTTGAAGAAACACAATATCATTTTTTTATTGATGTCAAGGCTAAACACTATACACAATCCTCAAAAGAGCAGAGTTTTATTACCAAAAGTCAAGGGTCTTTTTTTAAATAATTTTATTCATATATAGAAATTAATAATGATGTATATAATAAGATAAAATAAATTCATCAATAACCTCCATCAATATAGATGTGTAAATAAAGGAGACCAAGAATTTAAATGCATTAAGATCCTTTAATGTCTTAGAATTATTCCATGTAAAATTGGTTGGTTTTTTGGTGTAGTGGAGGACAAACCATCCTATCTTCACTCCATTTTTTTATTATAATAGATAAATTTTATTCTATTTTGTTGATGACTTAATATTTTTATTGGAGAAACTCCTAGAAAGTTAATAAACTTGCCACCCTTCTCCTAAACATGTGATGGTTGGAGGGAAAGTAGTTAGTCTTGACAGGTCATCATTACATAGATTCATTAATAATAATCCTACACCAAAATAGGTCTAAAAATGTCATAACTTTCCCATATATATACTTTTCACATGTCTCTCATGAACACCAATCACCTTGATGAGGCTGCACTTCTTTAGAAGATTTCTAAAAACTAGTTTCCATGTTTTATTTACCCTCTCAAGCGACTAAAACCAATCATTAGTCTAAAAAAACCTTGACTTAACCCTTAAAAACCTAATTAGGCTATTTTGTATGCATTATATATGCTTGAAGAGGCTCGATAAACATTTATTACATATATGGATCCCTTAAATGATTAATTTTTACTAATAACAGGGTGTTTCCAATAGTTTTATTGGTCAGGTATGGGTTAGAAACATTTTTCATATGAGAATTTTATTTAATACCATATATTGAAAAACATTCCCTTGCCTCATACCCTATATTTTCATTTTTAACATCTCAAATAGATTTTATAAGATGTGTTTCTTCTGTAGACACCGAAATCATGTCTACTCCCTTGGTCATCCTCTCCCCATTCTCTCCCTCTTAGTCCCCTTCGTCCACTTCGACACACCTAACCTATGTCTTATTAATTTAAAATAATCACTTATTTTACATTAATAATTCTTCTCTCTCTCTCACCCTATGACCCATTTATGACCCCCACTTTACTCTCCCATGCCTATTTAGCCCCTCTCGATCATTTTCCCATGAACCTTGACCTTGGCAGCGTGTAAGAATGGGTAGAAGGCTAAAATTAGCCTCTATCCCCATTCTGCATCCACCGACATCGATCACTATTCAGTCGACGTCAGTGATTCTGACGACATCAGTTACCCTTAAAACTATGTTCTCGACTTGAACGCAAGATCTATTATATGTTTCCCAATCCATTATCCATTTTCCAATCATTTTTCCAATCCGTTATCGGACCTTCTTTCAAGACATTCTCAGATCAGACCTTAGTCAGGACTTCACTCAGCCAGTCTAAAAAATCTATCTCTCTCTCTCTCAAGCATAGGTACTCTATTTCAGTCACCTTGCTAGAGGTCTTCTACATCGAACATCTACAACCAGTCCGTATCACACCATTAGCAATCAATTTGCAACCATGTCTCCTACTCTCTCTTCAACAGGCAACAGGTAAGCAATTCTTCTGTGCTTTCATTTTGTTTTTTTGTTGTTGCTTTTAAGTGATATCACCACCTAGATTTAGACTATCAGACCATAGACCAGACTTGACTTCCTCCCAAAAAGGCTAAAATGCCTTCCCATATCCTTATCACCTCTATCCTCCCTTTTCAGAACATACAGTCTGCCCAGACCCCTGCACAGACCATTAAATAGACCTAAACTCTTTTAGACCATTCTGTAGCCTTGAACCTAGTCCAAAACTCGACCAGACCTCATCCACAAACTACTACCCTGACAGACGCTGGTCATTTTCTCCACCAATGTCGGCAGACTAACCAACATCAGTAGACTTGACCAACTGACGTCGGTAGAATAACCGACGTCGGTGACTATGCAAAGCAGTTTCCTGCATATTAGGTATGCATTTGCTTTTTATTTCTTTCATTCTATCCTTCATAATTTCTATTTCTATCAAATATTCTATTTTTCATAGTGGACTATCATCCTTCGAGAGTCTTTACGCTTCTAGGACCAAGCTTTCGCTTGGCAGTCCACTTTCTTGTCATCTAACATTTTTCATGTTTTAGTCTCTTTCTCTTTCAGGTGTCATCCTCCACAACCAAAGAGGATTTCCTACTATCATCTAAATCTGGTGTGCAAGTCCACAATCTGGGTCTATACAAACCCTCGTCTATTCTTTTTAGTTTCTAGCACACCTGGTGGGACCCTAGGGTCTTCCTTGGGTTCTTTTCTTTCTGTTCATATAGGTGCATTAGGTTTCTCCCTTTTCACCTCTTTCTTCTCTTCTAAATGACACTATTAGCAGGATTAAAAATAACTCTTGTTTTTTTTCTTGCATCTTAGACTAGTCAAAAGTCATACTCTTCAACCCTTTCTCCATTTGTCTTCATACAAACTCACATTTTGACTTGGGCTTAAAACACATTGCATTTCATTTCTTCTTTCATGCATTTCTTAGTCCACATCTAGTAATTAATAACCACATCATGAATTAATCGTAGTCCACTTTATGTTACACATCCAAATCACTTACACAAATCAAACATCAAAACTCACCTGAGACAAGGCCTGACTGGGATTTCATCACCTAGCGGATACCTTACCCGTCCCAGCAATCCCACTTGGATTTCATCACCAAGGGGAAATCCCACTCTATTCTCTGGTAGAGGATAATCTCTATGGGAAGTATATACTAGCTAAGTGGGCCCAGCTCATCACTGGGTTCGTGAAGTGAGGGGAGCTTACTCCTTAGCACCAGGCCAAGTACAGAACCTAACACAGAATTTTAAACACCGAAACAAACCCAAAACCATCCATAGACTACTTCTTCTAGGACCCATCTCAAAAGCCAATCTTCCTATACACATTCTAAGGCATAATCCACCACGATCCTAATAATTTATTCCTAGGGATTTAATGTTTAGGGTCTGCTTGTGTTCTTCATCTTTTCTATTCTTATCTGCTTGTTTGAGCTTGTGAGGACATTCTTTCTTGCCTTGAATGGTTCTGACTCACAGTCAAACCAAGGCTCTTATCAACCATGTGAGGCATCAACCACTTCTATCTTCCCCATCCATAACCAGTCCCATAATGGAGTTCCACTCAAAGACTGAAAGAACTCCTACTCAACCAACCCTGACCCAGACTCCCATTGTCCCTTAAGGGGACCAAGACTTCAAAAAATTCTTGGACCTCAATGGCAGAGCCCTTCAACATCATCTCATGTGAAGCTAAATGTGAGACTCTTGGGGCAACCCAATTTATGGGATGCTAACCTCTTTAGTCTAAACTGTGGCCATATCGATAGCGTCTGTAGTTCAACCTGTAGACACCCAGGCTATCGCCTCGACCAATGACCAGCCCTTGACCAACCTTCTAAGTGTGGCCTTTCCCTCCATATCTGGGCCCACTTCCACTAGGGTTTTGGCCCCCTATCAACCGTAGACTACTCAACCAAATTCTACACCCTTCCAAAACCTAGTGGTCTCTATTCCCCCTACTCTTGCACCTATCAACACAAGAGTAACTGTCTACCCTTCAACAAGTGTGGCCATCCCTCAACCATCTTTGATGGCCCCTATCCAATTTTTTCCTACCAACCCCATAACACAAGTGCCCTTAGCTTCAACTTTTTCCCCAATGACTAGCTACCCATATGTTACACCTACACAAGCACAACCAACCACGTCATATGCCCCTCTCAATACCTTCCAAGAGCCTTATAACCTAGGGGGTACTCCATCTACCAATCCTTCAGCTGACATAATCACAATGCTGATGGACAAAATGTCCAGTCTCGAGACCTTTATTTCTGGTTCATGCAATGCTCTCTCATATGAGCAAATTTTCAATGAACCCATCCATCCTTTCATCCAAATCAGGCTATATCCCAGTCAGTGGGAACTTCCTAAATTTTCTCATTTCCAAAGTAAGGAAGACCCACAATAGCACCTATGGGAATTTAGACATGCCTGATATCTCATTGCCCATGATGATGCATTACTTCTATGCACGTTCCCCATGTTACTCTCCAGTGCTGCTCTTAACTGGTACAACTCTCTTGCCATCCATTCTTTCTTCACATTCACCCAGATGGCACAACTCTTCCTTGATCATTTCTCCATCAACATCACCAAAAAGGTCTCAATCATAGACCTCTATTCTATCCAATAGTTCGAGGATGAATCCATAGCCAATTTCGTTGCTCACTAGAGAGGCCTCATCAATCAGCTCTCATTTTCCTTACCCCAACCTGAACTTATTGAACTTTTCTCTCAAGCCTGTGCCAAGCATATTTCTTCTACCTTGCAGGTTCAGACCTTTCGCACCTTTGACGAAGCCTTCATGATGGCCTGCAAGCTTGAATTACATGCCATCGAGGAGAACAAAGTCAAGTTACAGAGTAAGAATCCCAACTCCAAGACCAATGACTCCTCTTCTTCTAAGCCTTCTTCATCTAACCCCAAGTCTAAGGCATCAACAAACATTGTAGTCATTAGACTTTCATCCTCTTTGCCTTCAACTAACCAGCCTGAGCCATCCACATCCCAAAGCATCACCCACCAATTCTAGCAGAGATATGTGCAGTGATAGTATACTCCACTTGGAGAGTCATACATGTCTGTGCTAGAAAAACTTGTCAAACAGGGGGTTTTTAATCTCCCCCAAATCCGACCACCTCCATAATTTGATCCCTCATGTGCCATCCCTGCATGGTATAGGGAAAACAACTTCTACAACTACCACCATGTTAAAAGCCATGACACGGGCAACTGCAAGACCCTTAAAAACATCATCCAAGACATGCTGGAAAAGGGTGACCTCACCCTAGACAATCCCAATGCACCACCCAATCAGGGCATCAACATCTTCAAGTAACCATTCCCCAATCATCCTCCAACCCAAAACAATGTCTAGACCATGACTGACAACACTCATAAACATAATGTATGAACAATCAATACGGTCTCGTCCTTCATCCCCGACCAACCTCTTTCACAAACTCAAGAGGTTAGTCCACCCATCAGTCCATCACATGTGGATAAACCCCCTTCTCTGGTTAGTTCTCTGTCAACCTCTCTTATATTGGAGGATGCCTCGACCATACCGGCACCACCGATCTCACCATCCTCCTTCTTACTACCTATGGAGGACCCGACCCTTCCTACTCTTCAACCGCAAGTGGAGGGTGCAATCATCCCTGCCCTTTACCCTCTTGAGGAGCCTCATTCTCCAGTTTCTTCTCCACCCAGGGAAGAACTTGTCTCTCCTCCATCTCCAACCAAAGATGAACCTGTCACGACTTCATCATGCCTCAAGTTTGAGACCACTACACCAATCTCATCTTCAGCCCCACAATCGTCAACATCTTCTCAAGGACCCAAGCCTCATCCAACATCTTCTCAACCATTTTCCTGATTAGTGGAGAAAATTAGACTTCTCCCTTCAAGGAAAGTGGAGCATCAGGTATTGTGGGAGCATCTCGAAGCTCTTCAACATGCCCATGCCCTCTTATCTCATGCTTCCAATCCTCCCATGGCAAAATCTCTCAAGACTCTCAACAAAAACTAGACTTCGACTTCTAGACAGTCTAAACCTCAACCAACCACATCAAGACCGAAACCCTCATCTATCCCATCAAAACCTATCAAGTCACTCGGCGTTCGCCCTATCTCTAACCTCACTCATCCGCAAGTGAAGGTGGACTTAGACCAGACCTCAACCAATAGTAGTCTTCAAACCAAATCAAAGAAGACTGCCAAACCATAGAGATGAACTTCTCCTCCCCCATCACCATTACCCTCTATTTTGGGCCCTCATCCTTCAACCTTGATCAAAATCCTCTCCACTCCAACCTCTAATCAAAACCAGTTGCCTCTGTTGCTTCCTTTGCCCACCTCCAACCTATCCTCTCTAAAAATTTTGGCACCTCTCATGAGTATAGTGTCATCTTCCCTTGTTGCCACACCATCAACCCAGAAGGTGGTACAGAAGCCTCCTCCAACACCGCCCAAGTAAAAGTCACCAACATCGCACACATCAACTAGCATGGACCCTTTAGTGGGCTCATACTCTTTGATATTGCACTGACTTTTGCAGACTTCTAGCATAACCCTTCCACCCATCAGGCCCTTCTAGCCTCTCGGGTCTAACCCCTCCTAGTTCGACGATATGAAGATTTGCCTATATCATCATATGCCAAGACATGATACTAAGACTTGCTGTGCCCTCAAGGCCATCATTCACCACTACATGGAGAAGGACATTCTTCTTCTTGAGGACACCATCGACTGACCCCCGACACCTTCCCACATTCCTCCAACCTCTTCAACCACATCAACATCTCATTAGTAGGCCATGACCCCTTCATCTCCTTCACCCCTTATCTTCAAAATCAATGCCATTCACATAACCACTAGGTCACAAAAGGATGAGGTAAAAGAAAAAGCCACCATTCCTTGGACCTATCCTTTCCTCAAGCCACCTCAACTGCCAAAACCTAAAATTTCTATCCTTAGCGCATCTCAACCCTCCTCTTCTTCCTCTCCAGGGGCAATTCAGGACTCCATGTTAAAACAGCTTCACTAGACACTCATGAAGATGTTCCTTTATGATCTCATCCAAACCTCACCCTAGCATCGTCAGGCCCTCATCCAAGCCTTGCAGGCAGTGGAGGTCCAACTCGAGGACCCCCAACCACTTGCTACCCTAGTCCACTCTTTATCCCATGTCACCTCCATCACTTTCAGTGATTTTGAGATTCTTACATCTAACACGAAAGATCAAGATGCTGCTCTCTTCATCACTGCCTATGTTGATCGAACCCACATCAAGCACATTATGATTGATGGAGGTGCCAGCATCAACATTATATCTACCCATGCCTTTGATCAATTGGCCCTCCCCAAGAATTACGTATCCAAAACTGATGTAATCTTGCGATCCTTCAATGACACCACTGCCATAACCATTGACACAATTGTCCTTCACATTCACATTGGCCCACGCATAGTCCCAGAGCTCTTCTATATCATCGAAGGAGAGTTTCAATATAACATGTTGCTGGGCCGACCCTAGATCCGTGCCATGGCTTGTGTTCCCTCTACCTTACACTGTTGTATGAAATTTGAGCATAATGGGCAAGTCCACACTATTCCCACTGACCCATCACCTTTCAAAACTTGTAACACAACCTATCGGCCAAATGACGTCCTCATTCTTATCAAGCCATCAACCCTGGTGTTACCTCCATCCACGAAAGCTTTGACCAGTTCACAATCGATGGTCACCCTCACCCCTCCTCTTCAATCGGTAACCAAAGACCCCATGGAAGACATCTTCCAACAAATTTCACTTGGGGAATATCACTTGCTAACCTTAGACATGTTCCAAACTCCACAAGAGTATGGACACCTTCACCACAACCCAAGTTATGATCACTGGATTAGGATGGTCGTGCCTTATGGTCCTCCTCACCTCTGAACCAACCTTGTTTATGGGGGGCTTAATCAAGCTCTTACTGATGGCAATCCTCTCTCTTCACCTCAACTATTCACATCAGACTTCTAATTTCTTGGCAACCCTGCCTTTACACACACTTACCTTTATAGGTGTGCATGGAAGGGTTTTGGTTTTGGACGCTATGAGCAAGGCTCCCATCAGCCCATCGAGCCTCTCAACAATGATGATGCCAAGAAATGATATGGCCTAGGATACAATGACCCCACTCAAGCCTCTGTAGATCTCTGTCTGGAGCCCACCACTGACCAATCTCCTCCAAGCTCGCATGTTTCTCCCCCTTCACCTACGGAGTCAGTGGTTTCCATCCCTCCTAGTTTTTTTTGCATAAACACCATCTGCCTGGAACCCCTGACCTATCAACTAAATGGGGTGTCTAGGTCTCTCCCTCTCATTTATCCCAACATGATAGAGGATGAGTCAGTGACCATTCACACTATCTGCTGCATTGAGGATGACGCCATCCTTTCCTACATGGGAACCGATGACTCTTTCATCTAGCGCTCCCTCCCTTCTAAGACCTAGGTTATGTTAAATGAATCAACCATTGACATCAACCTTCCCTCTTCTGATGTTCCTCACATTTTGAAGATTGGCTAATCTTTAGATGATCAGGAGCAGCTAGACTACACCCAGTTCCTCTTAGACCATAGCAAGGCCTTTGCCTGGACCTACAGTGACATGCCTAGCATCAACCCCACCATCGCTACCCATAACATAGTCACCAAACCTGAGGCTAAGCCTGTTAGGCAAAAGCTTCAAAAGATGCATCCTTGCATTGTGCTCCTTGTCAAAGGGGAACTTTAGTGCCTCCTTTCTATTTCTTTCATTCAGCCCATCGATTACCTGCAGTGGGTCTCTAACATCATCCCTATCACCAAAGTGACTGGGGGGATCTAGATCTGCACAGACTATCATGACCTTAACCTAGCCTATCCCAAAGATGACTTTCCTCTTCCCAACATTGACCAGCTTGTTGATCTCATGGCCGGTCATGAGATGTTATCTCTCATGGATGAGTTTTCATGATATAATCAGATCTTGATTACATCAGAAGATCAGCACAAGACTACCTTTATCACCCCATGGGGCACTTTTTGCTATTGGGTCATGGCTTTTAGCTTGAAAAATATAGGTGCCACATATCAACATGCCATGACTTACATTTTCCATGATCTCCTCCACAAAATCATGGAGGACTATGTCGATGACCTGCTCGACAAGTCCAAGCTTCACCACGACCATCTAACCATTCTCAAAATCATCTTTTCTCACCTTCTTCAATACAATGTTTGCCTTAACCCCAAGAAATGTGTCTTTGGGGTCCTCTCTGGCAAGCTCTTAGGCTTTATTATTTCTTTCCATGGCATCGAGATAGATCCCGCCAAGATCCATGCTATCCTCAAGATGTCGCCTCTGACCAATCTCAAGCAGCTTCACAGTCTACAAGGGAAGCTCCAGTCCATTCGCCATTTCATCTCGTAGATTTTTGAATGCTTCCAACCTTTTCATCATCTCCTTAAGAAGGATGTCTCCTTTAAATGGAATAAGGACTATCAAGAGGCTTTTGAAGCCCTCAAATGCTATCTGGTCTCTCCACCAGTCCTCATTCCACCTAAAGATGACCAACCCTTCTACCTTTACATCTCTACCACCAACCATTCATTAGGTGCCATTATCATGCACCGAACAATCATCACCATGAGCAAGCGGTCTACTATATCAGCCGAACACTGGTCGACTATGAAACTCGGTATACTCATATCAAGAAACTCTATTTGGCATTAGTCTTTGCTACTACCAAGCTCTGCCACTATCTTCTCAACCATAAAACCTTTGTCATCACTCACATTGACCCTCTTAAGTATATGCACTCCAAACCATATCAAAATCAATGTATGGCTCGGTGGCTCATGCTGCTTGCTGAGTTCGACCTTGAATTCATCCAGTAGAAATCTATCAAGGGGTAAACCATCACTGACCAACTGGTAGATGCCCCTCTTCCTGATAATCAACCTTCGCAGTGCAAGTTCCATGACGAGTCTATCATTGCGCTTTCCACCGATGACACCATCTACCAAATGACCATGTTCTTTGACGGCTCCAAATGTCAACTCGGTGGGGGTGCAGGAGTTATTCTCATCCCACTCGAAGGGGAGCCCATGCCTTTGTCTTTCAAGCTCAACTTTGATTGTTCCAATAATATGGATGAATATGAGGCCTTAATTTTAGGACATCAAACCGCCCTCTCTCTCATCATCAAGTCCATCAACATCTTTGGTGACTCGTAGCTTGTCGTCAATCAGGTCAATGGTTCATACCTTTGTAAAAATGAAATTTTGCAAAGGTACAAAAAATATGCTGATGTTCTTCTAGCTTCTTTTGACCATTACCTCTTGTAGACTATTCCTCGATCTACGAATAAGTTTGCTGACACCATGGCTTCTCTTGCCTCGCATATTCCATCTTCATCATCATCATCTAGAATTTTTGTCACAATGCATCATCTACCATTGCTTTCATACCTTTCTTCTAACATTAACCATGTTAACACCATAGACTCTAGCCCATGAGATGACTAGTATAAACAACTTGTGGACTACTTATCTCTTTCCATCATTCCTCCCAATCTCTCTAGCAATGTGCGGCGAGCTTTCATCAAGCGCACAACTCACTATACCATGCTAGGGGGTCTTCTCTATAAGCAAGGCTTTGACGGTCTCCTTCTTTGCTATCTAACCTCCACCGAAGCCTCTCATGCCATTAAGCAAGTCCATGACGAGATTTGTGGCAGACACTTTAGTGGGAATTTAGTTGCCAAGCGCATCATTCGCTTGGGATATTTTTGGCCCACCCTTCATCAAGACTTTAATGACTATGTTCGGCATTACATCAAGTGTCAGTAACACTCTAACTTACTTTATCTTCCTAGCCACGCCTTACAAGTCACTAAGGATTTCTAGCCTTTTTCTCAGTGGGGCTTAGATCTTATCGGTGAGATTAACCCTCATTCGTCTCTTTGTCATTAGTCCATTATCACCACCACTGAGTATTTCACTAAATGGGTGGAAGCCATTCCTCTTGTCTCCATAAAATTTGACAAGATTGTTGACTTCATCAACACCCACATCATCTGTCATTTCAGTGTTCCTCATAAAATCATCACCGACAATGGCAAGTCCTTCAAAAACAAAACCATCCAAAAACTATGCGACTCATTTGGCATCAAACTTAGCTTCTCTTTGCCTTACTACCCACAAGGAAATGGGTAGGCCAAGGATTCCAACAAAATCTTGACTAAAATTCTCATGAAGGTGGTCAACGACACTAGAAGGGATTGGCATATTCACATTCCCTTTGCTTTATGGGCCTACCGCACTAGCATCTGAACCTCTACGGGTACTACCCTTTCTCTCTAGTGTACAGAACAAAGGCTATCCTACCTCTTGAAGTACAGATCCTATCTCTCTGCATCTCTCTACATGACATTCTCTCTAATGATGACTTTTGTCAAGACCACTTAGATCAACTTGAGTTACTTGACGACTGCCATCTTGCTACCCTCAACCATCTCTATGTCTATCAACATCACATCAAGCAAGCCTATGACAAAAATCTATGAGAATGAGATTTCAACATCAGAGACCTTGTCCTCAAATAGAATTAGCATGTGACCAATATGGAGTGAAGTAAATGAGGCAAGTTTGCCCCTAATTGGCTCAGACCTTTCATTATCACGCACAAGTATGGATCATGGACTTATCGTCTGTCCTCTCTCAATGGATGGCCATAACCTAAGCCTCTTAATGCATTGCATCTATGACCATTATACTATTAGTCGAGTACTCATCCACTTGACATTTACCTTGAGCTTGACCCTTGAGCAATCCCTATCCTCTTAGTCTTCATTTCTTTCAACCCTACTCCCCTTAACAAATCCTCTATAACCCTTTTATTTAGTATAGATGCTTTGTCCTAATAAAAAGGAGCCCTTAAACTTCTATAGTCTTGTCCATGACTCACATTTCTGTCAAAAAATAATCAAGATGTCAAAATGTCCAAGGTCACCAACTCAAATCAAAAAGCAGACTGCTCCCTCGAAGGACAACTATACTATCATTGTTGTAGCTAATAGATTGCTCCCTCGAAGGATAGCTATTCAAAGTCCTTATATATAAAACAAAATATAGACCACTCCCTCGAAGGATGGCTATGACTAAATGTTGCTACACACAACACTTTTCTTAGAAGCTTCCCGCATCGATCAGCTTCACCAATGACCACAAAACAAAATGACATCTCTATGTGGACTTCCCGCATTGATCAGTCCTCTCCTAAAATTAAAGAAAAAAAAATGGGTCATGGACTTGGCTTGTAGTTGTCTCAAGGTCTCCTATAAACAAGGGGCAAAGTTATCTCTACTCTAAAATGGGTTACCCTATTCTCCTCTTTCATACACCTGCTCAAGGGCCTTCGAGCTCACTTTAATGTCAAAATGATTCGATTACCTCTCTAACACAACCCATGGTCAATGACATAATGCATGAATGAGGCTTTTGTTCTAACAACCCCTATCCATGCCATCATTCTGGTCCTTGTCAATGACAGGGTGAATATGCCTTTTACTTTTTGTCTACACTTTGGTCACATCCAATCATTTGTCATTTATCAAATCAGCTCAACCCTCTTTTAAGACCTGTCTGCACTAGTTTCTATGGACACCAATACACATGGAAACTATGGACTACTCAATTTATGTCAAGCATAAACCATTACTTGCTGAAGCATAAATAGACTCATTTCATTTTTGGCATATGTCCATCACCTAATATGGACAATTGCTAGGGGTGAACAACCTTGACTTCTCCTAATCATTTCAAGCATGTTCTCTCAGACATATAGGACGTGCTAGACCATTCTCATGACTAGACCAATTCTCAACCTTTTTGTCTCCTAATCTAAACTACATTGGTTTGAGGCCCTATGACCGGGGCTATGTAGGCAACACTCAGATGACACGACATTTTTTGAGGTTAGCTTGACCACCCTCATTTATTCATCTACCTGATGGACAAACTATCCTCCTTTTGACCATGACTTAACCTCGACCAAAGCAATCCATAACTTCGACCCTTTTCCTCCCTTTTGGGAGAACTACATAGGCCTGAGGCCCTAATGACAGGGGCTATGTAGGAAGCACTTAGATCACATGATGTCTTTTGAGGTTAGCTCAGCCACATTCTTTCATCCATCCATCCACCTCGACCAATGACCATGGGGATCATGCTTATCTCTTCTGACCCTGACCACTTCCAAGATGACTTTGCCTTGGTTGTTTTTTGCATATATACTACCCCACAACTGGCTAGCAAACTTGTGCACAGACTATTTTTGACCCTCATAAGTATAGGATTGCTAACACATTGATCCCCACTACTTGTGACATTTTCATGTTTTTTAAGAGCACTTCTTGAGCCTAGGATACCTGGAACATAATGACCATTGGAGCTGCAGCTTAGATTGAATAACCTGATCAGCTATGACCAAATGTTGGGGCCTGATTATTTCAATTTTGGAACTCCTCGACCCTTGACCTATGACAATTTGACTTGACCATCTCATGAAGTGGTATGCGTGCAATCACAACTATTGCAGTGTTCACACTCACCATTTTTCATCCACTCTGTCAAATCAGTACCCAATTCCAAGTTCCCTTCCCTCGACTCCTACGTTGAGGGGGAATACCTCATCCCACCTGAGGCAACCAACTCCTATTTTTGTCTTGCAGTTCATCCAGAATAACCAACAAGATAAAAAGGGGCAAATGTAGACACCGAAATCATGTCTACTCCCTTGGTCATCCTCTCCCCATTCTCTCCCCCTCAATCCCCTTCATCCACTTTGACACACCTAACCTATGTCTTATTAATTTAAAATAATCACTTATTTTACATTAATAATTCTTCTCTCTCTCACCCTATGACCCATTTATGACCCCCACTTTACTCTCCCATGCCTATTTAGCCCCTCTCGATCATTTTCCCATGAACCTTGACCCTGGCAGCATGTAAGAATGAGTAGAAGGCTAAAATTAGCCTCTGTCCCCATTCTATAGCCGCTGACATCGATCACTATTCGGCTGACATCGGTGATTTTGCCAGCGTCAGTTACCCTTAAAACTATGTTCTTGACCTGAACACAGGATCCATTATCTGTTTCCCAATTTGTTATCCATTTTCCAATCAGTTTTCCAATCTATTATTAGACCTTCTTTCAAGATATTCTCGGATTAGACCTTAGTCAGGACTTCACTCAGCCAGTCTAAAAAATCTATCTCTCTCTCTCTTAAGCACAGGTACTCTATTTTAGTCACCTTACTAGAGGTTTTCTACATCAAACATCTATAACCAGTCTACAACACACCATCAGCAATCAATCTGTAACCATGTCTCCTACTCTCTCTTCAACAGGCAACAGGTAAGCAATTCTTCTGTGCATTCATTTTGTTTTCTAGTTATTGCTTTTAAGTGATATCACCACCCAAATTTAGACTATCAGACCACAGACCAGACTTGACTTCCTCCCAAAAAGGCTAAAAGGTCTTCCCATATCCTTATCACCTCTATCCTCCCTTTTCAAAACGTACAATCTGCCCAGACCCCTGCACAGACCATTAAATAGACCTAAACTCTTTTAGACCATTCTGGAGCCCTGAACCTAGTCAAAAACTCAACCAGACCTCATCCATAGACTACTACCCTGACTGACACCGGTCATTTCCCCCATTGATGTTGGCAGACTAATTGACGTCGGTAGACTTGACCAATTGACGTTGGCAGAATAACCGATGCCGATGACTGTGCAAATTAGTTTACTACATATCAGGTACGCATTTGCTTTTTATTTCTTTCATTTTGTCCTTCATCATTTCTATTTTTGTCAAATATTCTATTTTTAATAGTGGACTGTCATCCTCTGAAAAGTCTTTGCACTTCTAGGACCAAGCTTTCGCTTGGCAGTCCACTTTCTTGTCATCTAACATTTTTCATGTTTTAGTCTCTTTCTCTTTTAGGTGTCATCCTCCACAACCAAAGAGGAGTTCCTGCTATCATCTAAATCTGGTGTACAAGTCCACAATCTGGGTACATACAAACCCTCGTCTATTCTTTTTAGTTTCTCATTTTCCTTTCTTGAATGTGAAAAGCGAATCTTGTTTAGAAACATCTTCATTATTTGGAAATAGATCCAATGTTATGTCCCTTACTCTATATATAGGCTTGAGAACATGTTTGAAGCCTTTGTTTTCTACCTTATAAACTTTCAACCTCTTGTCTTTGATCTTAAAATCATACAAAATTTATTTATATCCTTTATAAGACCTTGAATTGTTATTATCCATTTATAGCTTCAAGTCCATCCTCAGAAAAGGCCTAAGAGGCTCTCCCAGGCATGTATTAGGAAGGACATAAACATTCTCTATTGGTTAGGTCTATATGATATCTAAAATATTTTCTTAATATTAAAAACCATGTCTTAGCATTATAAAATTATGTAAATTATCTAAACCTTGTTATAAACCTATTAGATAGGATTTTGATCATGTAAAACCATGTATTAGCATTATATCATCATGAAACCTTCCATGTTCTACTGTAGACATGTTAACTAGGTCTTAGATCATCTAAAACCTTATATTAACATTATATCATTATGAAACCTTGAATTTTGTACTACAAACATATTATATGGATATTGATATCATGAACCCTTCTTGAAATCATAATCATCGTGCAAATATTGAAAACTATGCTATAGACCTATTGATGTTCCTAGATGATGTTTGAACCCTCTATTTTTCACCTTATAGACATAAAAACTCATGTTTATTGTTAAGATATTTTAAATTTAAACTATAAAAATTGATTAAAAACTTTCTTTATTATTTCATGATGTATAAAACCTCATTGTATGTTCTTATAAGCCTTCAAATAGTCAAAACATATCATCATGGGTGTACGGTTTTAATAGTGTTTCAAATTAAATTTAGAGCTTAAAATCCTTTTAGTATATTCATGTGATTATTTTCAAGTTTGGATATCACTAAGAAGTGTGTTAATACTTACCAAAACCCCTCTAAAACTTTATACATACCATGCATGAGGTGAAAAATGAAAAAAAAACATTAACTAGTTTTAGTTGTAAGCCCTTGAAATGTTTATTTTGGCCTACATACCTCATGTTTTTTTCCTTAAAGACTTGAAACTCATGATTATTTATCTTTAGTTATTAACTAACCTTCCCAACCTCTATTTTCTTATTCTATACCTTGATAGTATCATGCAAATATCCTATGATCCTAAAAATTTTGTTTTTAACTTATTATATATCTTGTAACGTTATTTATGGTCTTTAATACCCCTTCTTGGCCTTTCTCAAACCCTATTTCATGATCAAGATATCCTATGGGGCTCTATAGACTCCATACAGACCCAAAACCTTCTTTTTTTCTAGTTTTTATCTTGTAAAAACTATTCTCTAACACCACAAATCATGGAAACATGTTTAGAGAGATATATAATCTCATGAAATATTGTAATTTATCATCTATTATTAAAACATAAACCATAATCAATATCTCACATAAAATCACTACTCATAATCATGATGTATGACTTGAAAACTCATTTGTAACTTTTTCATGGAATCCTAATTTGTCAATAATAATTGTTGTGCCTTATTTTACATGTCTATGGATTTGTATGCATGATTTGAGACCTTTATGAAGCCTAAAATGGCACTTTTGGAGGCAAGATAAGGTAGAATATTGTTATACCTTACTAAAAGCTACACTCAAATACATTGGAAATAATAAAAAATGATTATATTTTCTTGAATGAGAGTTTGGAAAGGTGAAAAAGGATTGATCATGGCCTTGAATAAATTTGTCATATTGGAAACCTAAGATAATTCAATAGGATACATAAAGAAGAGGGAAAACAAAGTCAATGATACTGTTTGAATCAAGATGTACATACTTTAATAAGTTGTGAAGGAGAATCAAACCTATGGATGATATGTATGCCCCTTTTGGAATGTTTTACCCATTGTCATGACATAATGAAAAGATTTATCATGTTTTTTATACATTTTATAAAATTAAAAAGCATCTTTTAATGCCTTAAACATCAATTAGGTCTTGATAAGGGCTAATATGACCTCATGACCTCAATATGATTATTAGGCCTTAATGAAATAAGCAAACATATGGGAAACTCTAAATCATTCATGAAATACATACTTTTGGTCTATGTTTGTACTCATGAAGGTACTACTATCTCTTCCTTAGTTGATCTTGGCCTAAACATTTCTATGTTTAACATTTAAGGTGATGAGAGATCAAGGATCCTTTAAAAGTCAACATTTTAATGACCTCCATGGGTTGTTTTCCTACTAATTAAGGACCTAGTATCTTTACAAAAGTCTATTAGGAATATGAATCACTAAAATACTTGAAATAACTCAATCTAAAAGTTAAACCATGAATAAAATAGGCTTGACTAGCCTCCACACAAAATAAAGAAATCTCACAACACAATAAGAAAGAAAAAACTAAATATAATGTGCAATTTTTTTTTGGAGGAATGAGAAATAACTACAGTACTATTCATAATTTTGAAATTGAACTCAAAGGTAATGTTTGAGGTGTATCCCATTGACTAGGATAGGTAATGTTTCTCCATTTACCCTTGAGAGTTAGAAATCATTTACTTTATTGCAACTGGTGATAAGGTATGGGCCACTCCATATGACATCAAATTTTGTATTTTTTCAAGCTCTAGTTATATCTTCATCCACAAAACAAATATCCTTCCTTAAGGGTTCTAATAGTAAATTTCTTGTCAAAATTTCTCTTCACTTGGACCTCAAGAATATGCATTGTTGGTTTTTTACCTCTTCCATCTCCATTAACTTAGCCAATCTTATTATCATTTCATTATTGTTTAGTATTTCCATCAAAGGAGGATTTTTTTCAACTCTCTCATACACCAACACAAATTGGAGAGTTCGTAATGGTTCTCTTAAGTGTGTCTCTATCAACCCAAAGGGATATTTTAAGCTTTGTATGCCAAGTTATTTTATTATTCATCATTATCCTCTTGATAATCCTTATCAAGTTATTAGTTGTAGACATAGATAAACTATTTCCTTGTGTAAAAGTTGTTAGCTTCCTAGGTTTTACCCTTCTTGAGGAAGACTATTCACATCCATATCAAACCTAGACTATCATTGGATTAACCTATAGGTTGTGGGATACCTAAGATGCAAGACAAACCTCTTTTTTTATGGGGATATCTCCCCTAGTTTGTTACTTTAATATTCTCTCTAAGACCTAATCATGTTGCAATGAAAAGGGAAAATAGATGAAACTGGTAAAAGAACCTATACTAAAGTGGTGATGCACCAATGATTTAAGATCCAATATTATTATATCCTTTAAAAACACTAATGAACCTAATGAATATTACAACTAATCAAACCTATCGATAATGTTTTAAGCATGAATGTTTAATATGAAGATTAAGTGAGAGTTCTACAACTTGAAGGATATGGACCTAGATCTACACAAGACACTATTAGTTCATGATACTTCAAGAACACCTCTACTTATCAACATTTCATATAACTTTCATAAACTAATAACCTAAATTTAGGTTCATGAAAGGAGATATAGATGATAATAACACTCACACATTCTTCAAATAAGCTCTCATAAATCACATTATCATTCAACCAAAAAATATACAAGTATTTTTCTATTGATTTAAGGAGTACAAGGTAATTTTGTCAAAAAATTGCTAGACCCAGTCTAGGGATGAAAAAATAAGAGAATAATGACTAATTAAATAGAATTTTTGAGATATAAGATAGAATATTATAAGAATGGGATAGGTCGTGAATGAGACAAAGGTGGTGTATGGTAGATACAACAAGCATATTCAACCCTATCATGCATTGACACTTCTTCAATGAGTCCACTTTAGTATTGAGAGAAGGAGTGGAGGTTTTAAATCCCTTATTTGAATTCATGTAGGATACTACCATACTCAAAATATCCAAATATTCTCTCCAATGGTAATTAGATAATGCAAATGAGGTGTGAATAGGCCTCCAAGAAGCATTGAGTAGCCTCTCTTTCAATGTTCATGTTAACTTGTCCTTTACATTACCTCCATCCTTTTATATTGTTCTTTAATTTGGCATATGATCACCTAAATGGGTAGCTACAAGGTGAAATGGTGACTCATCAATTCCATAATGTTTTTCTATGCTCATTAGAGCCTTCCATCTATAATATAAGTAGGCCTACTTGTGAGTTCTTCATTTTTTTCATAATCACTATTTAAATGATTAAGGTAGCTAAACTAGGACTTTAAAATATTTAAGAGGACTTTAAATATCCTTGATAAACTCCTTATATCAACACTTATGTATTTTCTCAACTATATACCACCTACAAATACATCGCCCTTGATAAACTAAGCCTCTTAGACCAGCTCCACATATTGGTTATTTAGAATGAGATAGCAGAGATACTTGAAGCAACCTTCATGCATAATTATAGTATTTTAAAAGTATAATAAGCCTTGAACTTACCTTTCCCATATTTTGGAACTCTGGGTTATGCTCTATAACACATTTTATACTCAAAACCCTACAAGCTAGAATTTTCAAGAGGTGTTTGTATAACCTTTATACAAACAAATGTCAGAGACATGAGTCCCTTGGATATGGAAATATGTCCCAAGTGTTCATCATGTAATTCTAGATTGTTTAGATGCATGTTTCACTAAACCTTTATAGTTTATTCCCTATTAGGGTTTAAGGAAGTTTTAAGAGTGATTTGGGTTTTAGGGATGGTTCATAGAGACCAGGGCTTGAATATCTAAACCAATTATACAAAAAACATTGTAATGGACCTACCCACCTTCCCTAAATTGTTGGTATCCCCATGTATATAATCCAAACTATTGTGAGCATTTAAATATGTTCCTTGGCTGAGAAACATGCTCACTGAGTATCTCTTAGATGTCTACAAAAAAAATCCAACTATAATGGATTATCCTGGGATCCAAATTAGTCAAAAAGATGCCAAACATTGTGATGGCTTTACCCAAGAAGGCTATAACCATTCTTGTTTCCCAAATTATTCTCTACTCCAACTTTTGGTGACAAAGTCATAGCAAAGGTTATAGATTAGTCTATCTATAGAATTGGATTTTGAATTTTAACCTAAACCCTAGGTTTGGGAAACACTCTTTCATTGTTTCCAAGTTGAATACTACCTCATAGATCATATAGAATAGAAATAATTATATTGATCAAACCTCTTGACCCCTAATGATTATATATAGTCATCATCCTTAACAACCTTACTTACTTTCAATAGAACTAGTTATGAAGGTCTCTAAAAATGGCTACTAGATAACACATTTGTATGCTTCAAGACTCATTTTACCTTATTAACTTCAATATGTATACAAACACTCCCTGTCTCCTTGCTCTTAAGCTCAAACTAACACTTTTAAGCCTATTCCATATAGTTTGAATCTTTCAAGTGCAAATGATTGAGTCACTGTGATGCTTAGAAAACTTAAGGAGACCTTAAAGGTTATTGCATGGTCAAAACCATTCATCTAGATTAGTTTTGAGGCCAAAATTCACCATTGGGTCAATTCTAGGATTTATGTAGGGTTTAAGATGTCTACCATATTAACAATGGTTCATATCGTATGGTTGTACAAACCAAAAGCAATGACAATGAACTTATATTCCATTAACCTCCTCATCTTCTATGAATATCTTAGGGTCCCATGTAAAGGATGTGTGGAGATAGGAGCATTATAAGGTGACACTCAAGTTGTTTGTAGCCCAATTTTGATAGGTTATTTTATTAAAGATCATTCATAAAATTTAGCCTCCTAATTCTAACCAATATTTCATGGATCTTTATTCCACAAGGAGAATTAAACTTCCCTATTAAATTTGGCCTTGAGAATTTATGTGATGAAGCATGTGAACACTTGAAGTTGAGCTTCTAGTTGATTGTGTATAGGGTGAGTGGTTCAAAAAGGGTTTTGAAGACACTTTGACCTTTTCCTCACTTTGCAATATTCCAAATCAGAATATTTTACATTAATTTGGTTTTCTCAAAATTCATTTTTAAAATAATATTTTATAAAATGACAATTTAAATTATAATAAAGTCAAATTGGATTAATTATTTATATCTAAATATGGATTTTGAATATTACAAAAGTTATACCATAAAGGATTTTGTCCTTGTATCTGGGTTATGCAATTAAGGGGTTATGTCTTTAAAATCCATTATAAAGCAACTACTTATACAAATTATATTTTTAATACATAATTGGATGATTTCTTTATCATTAGTTCATTGAATATAAATACCTTCATCACTTCTCATTCAAATGACATATCTTCACCAAGGATTGTGACCTTTCATCAAAAGAATCTTTAATGACTAATTAATTAATTAATAATAATTGTTTGTTAATGAGTTTAATGACTTTTTTTTATAATATGTATTGTTGTTGTATGCATTTCATCCAAGGTCAATTTTCTTAATAATTAGCATCACTCCTTTAATGGTGATACAATTAATAAAATAACAGTGCTATCATCTCAATTGTATGGTAATCAGTGATTTAGTAAAATGGATATTACATACCTCCCTTCCAAAAATTGCTTGTTATCAAGCAATTAAAAATTAGGATGTTCAAGTGCCTTTCTTTGTTTCTCATTTAAATCCAATTTGACAATAAAGTAAAACAATCCATGGAAATCCTCTAGTATATCTTCTTTATAGTAGTGTATAAATAATATAGTTAAATATTGAAGATCATGCAATGTGTAAATTTTTACCTCTTCATTTATACTCTATAATATATAATCAAGTACATCACAGAATATTTTTTCTAGTGGATCTTGATTATGTCTGGTAAAACAATTTTTGATGATTTCACTTCCACTAATGCTTGTAATCAACCATCTAAAGACTGCGTAAAAGGATTTTACCCATAAAATTCATCTCTTGGTATGTATATGGGTGAGTGCTTTATGTATGTTGGTTTTTTTATTTTTAGGGAAATGAATTTCATCTAAAACCAATAATATTTTATTATTGGTACCTAAAATAGTCTCCAAGTTTTTTTTAGGGACAAGCCTTGAATATTATGTACCTTTCTAGGACTATGGCCATTAGATGTCAAATATTATTTCAATATTTATCCTAATAAATCCACACAAGGTGAAAACATTACCATGATCATCTTCTAGAATGAAACTATGAATGCAATCTTATGTATCATCTTTGTCATAAGTAGAATCCATGTCTCAATTTACCATACTCTAAGAACATTTGAAAGATAATGACATTTATTTCCACATTAATGAGACCTCATCATTTTCTTCTTCATCACTTTCATTTTTCATCTCTCTCTCCTATAGATATTTTATTTTTGCGTAATCTATAACATCAAATATTTCTATGATACCCTTTTACATAAGATACTTGAAATGGTTTCAACCTTTCTTTAAATTTTCAAACTATTGTTTAGGTATGCATAACCTTTTATTTTATATTATAAGGAAAGATCTCAAAACTCTTCCTGCATTAGATAAAATGTAGATCTCATTTTGATTATCATCTTTTTTTAATTTCAACATGAGAATGGATATGTTTTAGATTAAGGTAAAAGTAGGTTTTGAAGGGGCCCCGAAACCCTAGTACAAGGAAAGAAAGAAAGATCATCCAAAACCATAGGAAAAGCCTAAAAACTACAACAAGGAAGTAGCAAAAATAGGTTTTTAATGGACTTGAAACCACCAGAAAGACTACTAATCAAAACCTAGATTTAACAGAGATCTGGTTATACCAAGGGCATAGGATGAGAATGGATATGTTATTTTTGACAAAGATATTCTATTTCTATAGGAAATAGAAGTATTCTCTTGGGAAATTTTATCTTGTTTATCAAATTCCCTTAAACCATTATCCACCACTATGTTTGTAACTATGGATGACCTGGGCATATCTTTCCCATCCATTGACTCCATTATATTAGTATAATTATCTATTACTATTAAAATATAATTTTAAACTATCGATGTAGAAAAAAAGGTTCATCTCAAATAAGAGAAACATTTTATATAATCATCACCTATGTTCTTTCCCACATTAGTATTTGACATTTGGACTAAAACTTCAAACTAATTTCTCAGTCTAGAAATAGTGTTAGACACTTTGTGTTCATCATAGTACCATGTAAACACCATGGGCCAACCTGGTTACTAATTATCAATGTATGCATGGTATTCGATAATATCTTATGAAAAATGTACTCTTTTCATATTATTACTATCTTCATAATCATTTTCAATACTTTGATCAACTTTGAGTCTCCTTCTCTTTCTAAAATGCAATAGTAATAGAGAAAATTCTTCCACATTGAATTAAAAGTCAAGTTCAATTCCAAAATTACTAGAATCCTTTTATGTACAATCAAAATCTTTGTGCTCTTTAATATTTCTAATAATTATACTATTTATGGTCATTGCACCCTTACATTGACCTTGAAACATGTTTTGATTTCTATCAAGAGTCTCTTCATTAGTTGACCCATTATGATTCCAAATATTTCTAGTCAGAGTTATTGGTATAGACCCTAACCAAATATCTGTAATCTTATATAAAACTTTTGTGTTATTGTTGTTAGGACTACCCCTACCAAAATCAACACTTAGACAAACACTTATTAAAATTTCCCAATTATCCTAGATTTCATAGACAATCCTTAATTCTTTAACAATACTTCCAAATTTTGATTGATGTGAATCCATGACATCCTTGAGATATAAATATGAATCCTTAAGAAGCATATCTGATTGATCATAGAAAGATATATTCTTGACATCACTTGTTTTCTAGTTATACTTACCTTTGAATGACTCAGTTTCATGATCCATTCGTACAAATCTATTTTTAACTAAATGAGTTCCCCTATGATATATGGTAAAATGTGCCTTTATTAGTTGAATATTATCTTTAGATATCAAATAATCAATTTATAAGAAGTATTTTATTCTGGGTCAATCCATTTCTTTATAAGCATTATGATCATCATCTCCTAACTTAAGGCCTCTTTATTTTTTGGTTTGTGGGGTCTAGCCATTAGTTATTGGAGATTAAAAAGGAAAAAAAATGAAGAGGTAATGAATATTACTCATCACTACTAAATTCAAGCAATATAGATTGATAATAAATGTGTGAGTTACTACATTCTCCCTCGTCTAGCTCAAAACTAACTTCTTCACTTAACATCTTCTCATTGCCAAAGATACATGCCAATACATCATTCATAAGTTTTTTAGTAGACATATGCTTAGAAGGCACATATTTATTCTTGTCATTGTACCATGATGATTTATCTTCATCATAATCAATATGAAATAAACCAGGCTTTGTCTTCAACTTCATTAGGATTCCATCTAAAATTCCCATGCCATAACTAGGAACCTCATTTACCCACTCTATTTCCAAGAATTCATTATTTTCCTTATCTTTACTACTCTATATAGAACATATATTAATTTATCATGGAGGACTTTTTCTTCTTTAGACCCACATATATTCTATAGAGACCATTGAATATTGTCTCATGTTATGTCTGACACATTTTTGGGACAACAAAATGATGTACACCTACTCTTAAGCTTACCAAAATCATTATATTTAGTCTCAACCACTTCATAGGTGTAATTGTTGTTATGGTTAAGATTATAATTGTCATCTAATATTCCATTTATTTCCTAACATTTATTAAGATTATTATTATCTAAATCATGAGGAATACTTGTTTGGAATTTGTCTAGCATGTAACCTTCATCCTCCCTCCAATTTTATTCCATCTCACTGCCATTGCCAGTAGGAGATACATTCACTATTGATTTTTTTTTTTCCTTTCTTATGCCCATTCCCTTAACTATTTTGAATTTTCTTTCATAGCTTGCAACAACATAGATATGGATTATTCCATTGTCCTCATTATTTATAGGCTAGAAAGACCACATCTCTCATACCACTGTAATATACCAAATCAGAATATTTTACATTAATTTGGTTTTCTCAGAATTATTTTTTAAAATAGTATTTTATAAAATTATAATTTGAATAATAATAAATTCAAATTGGATTAATTATTTATATCTGAATATGGATTTCAAATATTACAAAATTACATAAGGGGTTTCATTCTTGGGTCTGATAACAAGGATTTTTGTCCTTGTATCTAGGTTATGCAATTAAGGGGTTACATCCTTAATATTCATTGTAAATCAACTACTTATACAAGTTATATATTTAATATATAATTGGATAATTTATTTCTCATCAATTCACTAAATATAAATACCTTCACCACTTCCCATTCTAACAAGATGTCTTCACCAAGGATTGTGACCTTTCATAAAATGAATGTTTCATGACTAATTAATTAATTAATAATTATTATTATTATTAATGAATTTAATTAGTATTGTTTATAGTATGTAACTATTGTTTTATGTGTTCTATCCAAGGGTGATTTTCTTAATAATTGGTAGCGCTTTCTTTTCAATTGTATGGTAATCAATGACTTATTAAAAGGGATATTACACACTTATTTTCACTTTAAACCTTCTTATCAAGGCTTGACACATGCTTCATTTACCATCAAACATATTGTAAGTGTTGGAACACAACTAGATATTAAGAGGTGGGGGTGAATCAATATATCAATTAAAACTAGTTATTTAACTACTATCAATGTAGAGTAATAGATATATGTAATTCAAATCAAACATGAAAACATCATACACACATAAATATTAATGACACCATATTTGTATGTGGAAAACCCAAAGGGAAAAACCATTGTGAGAATAGTTGATAGAATCTACTATTCTAATCCATCCTCATAATCAAAGCCTCATTGGCAAACCTCACTAGTTATAATGTTTAAGGACACCAATCCTAAGGAAACACCAATCCCGTGATTAAAGATTACCAACTCTAAGGAAGCACCCACTACCTAATCTTAGTACCCACTTAGCTTATCTAATGGCACCAACCCATCAGAGTTTTCTATGGATCTACCACTCTAATTTACAAATTAGATTCATAAATGAACCTAAATATTTGTTATTTGTTATAAGTCTAATCTAAAACTACTCATTTTCTATACATTCTCTCTATGCCTTCTTCCTCTCTAACCCTCTCTCTGTGTCTAGATGTGTATCTATTTAAAACACTTCATCTCTCTCTATAACCTTTGTGTTACTATATTTTCTTTTTGACACAATTTGAATAGCTCTATTGCACTTTCCTTTGTCCTAGATATCATATATATAAAACAAATTATCTAGGGTTCCATATGTCCTATGTGTTCACAATTAGACTATAACACATCACACCAATTATAGACACTAGTTCATTATGACTCAAGCTATTAGTTCTTACGTCTCAATTCTATGCATCACACCATAATTGTATATCTCTTTACTATCTATAGAATCTAGTAGAATCAATTTTTAATGCACAAGGTTTTTGATGTCGATTTTATTGGTTGGATAAATAAATATCATTTTCTATGTCAAGATATAGATCTTATATGCAACTTCATACATGTTCCTCCAACTAAATGTTTATCTAGACATGACTTTAAATGATGATCATTGATCTTGCCTTCGATGCCATGATATGGTGGTCCCTATTTAATTGGCTCATATTTAAAATACATCCATTTGATCAATATTTAATAGGATCATGTTATTTTTTATATCTTTTTATGCTTCCTAACTTTAGATTTGTTAACTTTAAAATGTGTCCATTAATATTTCTCATCCAAGCTTCCACATTGTTGTTCCCAAAATTTGTCACTCATTTTTGGGACAACATATGAACTATTTTGGTCTTGTAGACCAAAAATTTCTCTCTTCCCCTCTCAAAAATTGTTTTGGGCATTCAAATTCTCTATTTTTGAGATTTTTTAGCTAACATACTCCACAAGTTCATTTCTATGGACTCTACAGGCTTGAATCTATGGACTTTGTAGGCTTGAATCTATGGACTATGTAGGCTTAAATTTATGGACTCTTCAGGCTTAAATCTATAGACTCAGTTCTATGGACTTCACAGAAAGGAATCTATGGATTCATTTCTATGGACTCTGCCAATTTTATGAACTCATTTCTATGGACTCTAAAGGAAATAAATAAGCTCCCAACACTTAGGCAATTTCAAGGTTCAACAAGTTCAATGCCAAGGTTCAATGCCAAGGTTCAATGATGTCAACAAGCTTAAAGAGTTAAGTGCTTCAGCAAAAGTTCAAATTTTAACCACTTCAGCAAGTTCAATAGCTTCAAAAGACTCAAAAAAAAGAAGGCTTGAACCGTTGAACCTTGAACCAAAATGGTTCAAAGGTTCAACGGGTTCAATAGTTTAAAGGTTCAATGAGCATCTAGTTTAACACAATTGGCTCAATGAAATTGGTTCAAGTGGTCAAGTGAATGATTGGAATAAAATATTGAACCATTGAACCATTGAACTGCAATTGGTTTAATCGATCGGTTCAATTGGTTGGTTCAAAGGAGTGCCTAAAAGCAAAAAGACCAAGTGCCCTTATAGAGGATAGCGAACCAAAGGCCAAGTGCCCTTATGGAGGGCAATGAAGAAAAAAAAGTGTGAAGGTTCAAAGGTTCAATGGTTCAAAGGAAGCGTCAGACAAAGGAAGCAGATGATTCTAGAGACTAGTTCAAAGGGATAGTTCAACCGAAGAGCAAAAAAGTGATTGAACCATTAAACCTTGAACCAAAAAAGGTTCAAAGGTTCAAAGGTTCAAAATGTTCAATGAGATTGGTTCAAAGTGATTGGTTTAAGTGGTCAACTGAATGAGCAAAATGCAAGATTGAACCATTGAACCAAAGTTGGTTCAATCGGTCGATTCAAGTGATTGGTTCAAAGGAGTACCCCAGTGAACCAAGGCCAAGGTGCCCTTTCAGAGGATAGGGAAAATTGATTCAAAGATCAAAGGAAAAGCCCAAAGGAAAGGGATTGAACCAAAAAAGTGATCAAAGCAAGAAAGCACTTGAACCAAGGAGCTGAGAAGGCCACCAACCATTGAAACAGTCAACCAATGACATCCTCATGGATGTCAAATTTAAGATAATGAAATATCTATCAATTTTCAAATATGGCACTTGACACTCAAAAAAGGATCATTTGAAAAGCTTGAAGGGACACCTTCCCTTTGGGGTGTTCTAAAGGCTTGATAAAGATGTAGAAATAAGCTTCTCTTAGACTTCTACAGAGGGCACCAAGTGGCAACTATAGAAGGTTTTAATGTGTTTTTCTAAATGCATTGGAAGTCACCACGTGTCCCTTGTAAAACTCAGTGAAAAGAGCCAAGTGTCAATGTCTATTGTTTCCTCCTTTTTCATTATTGAGTAAGGACTATGGTAGGCCCCAGGTGAGTTACTAAGGTAAGTAGAGTGCACCAAGTGTCATCATCTGTGTGAATCCAAATGAGTCCTGCATGTTTATATAGTGTTTCTAAAAGCTTAGCAGAAGCTACCATGTGTCATATTCTTTAAGATTCTCAAAATATATCTTAATCTTCTATAAGTTAAATGGATGCTGCCAAGTGTCCTCACATGTTTCACATTAGAAAGTGCCACCTGTCCCTATTCCCCTTTTGAAGCTGCTTGAGCAAGAAGTGTTATGGGTCCCATTTTTTGTAAGTTGGTAAAGTTTCAAAGTAGTGGACTGTGATAGATGTCAAAGACAGAGCACTCCCAATACAAAGACACAGTAGGAAAGATAGCCTGAGAGCTCAAAATATAGCAAGGAAATGGGAAATGATGGAGAAATATTAGAAATGTTCATGCATGGGATATATTTTTAGAAGGTAAAGTAGCCCACCAGGTGGACATTAGAGAGTGTGAACATTCAATGGTGCGGCTTGTTTTTCTACATTGAGTAAAGTGAATGAACAACTATGCACACATCAAGAAACACATTAGGTGGCCTATATTTAAGACCAATACCTGATTATAGCATAGCCCATGGACAAAATTTAAAATGTATTGAATGCATTAAATGCATTGTAGGCCATTTTTGTGAAACAAAGCACCTAAGTCTTTCCTGGAGCACTATATATTGGCCTCTCTTTTATTTTTTTAAGGGGGATCTCTCAGTTATCAAAAATAAAACTCTACCCAAATTGAAAGGCGTTACGTAGACTTTGAGCTCAGATTGTTGATCATATTTTATTATTTGAACAAGAAAACAAGTGACTTTTTAGACTTTGTGTTGGAATAGCTTGGTTGTTGGGAAAATTGTTCTTATGTCTGTTTCTTTAATATGTTTTTTGTCCATTTAATTAAATAAGTAGAATTAGTGAAAGTGATTAGGAAGGTGTCCTAAAACTAGCTGTGGAGAGACTTTGTGCTACCACAATTATCTTTAGTTTGTCTATTTTCTATTTCTATGTAAAAGATCTTGGGATGACTTTATGCCCTCATTATCCTTCATGTTTCAATCTTTGGCAATTGAGGTGGAGACTTTGTGCTACATTTCATCTTGTTGTGTTACTACACCCTATTATAGTTACTTGTCACTACCTAAAAGGTTCCTGTTGTCTACTGAACAACACTTCTAAAAGAAGAGGAGTGCCTTTTCATATTTATAGGGAACCTCCCCTTGATGAGAGGAGAGATTTGTCCCCTTTTGATGTGGTAAACCGAAAAATTTGGTTGACCAATCTTCCTTGTTGTGGTTGATCAGACCTATTTTGCTCATCAGTACCTTGGTGACAAAATATTCACCCAACAATTTTTGGTGACTCCGATGGGGATTTGAAGAAGCAATTTCTATACTTATCCATTATATACTCTGGCAACTCCCATCTGGGTCTTACCCATTATCATTATATCCTTATCCATTTATCCCATTGGGGAAGAACACGTAGTTTGAAGCCTCAAGCTTCAAGCTAAAGTAGTACTAGTTCTTTTCCATTTTTATTTTTACACTCTGGCAAATCCATGATATACGCAAAGCTAGAGGAGTAAATTTATTATTGACTCTATATTTGAGTTGGTACATCAAAGTAATTTTGATCTATTTCCTTCACCATCTCACCTCCAATAAACTAGGAGCTTTCCTTCTACTAAAGTCAAGTCTCCATTATCAGGTAATGCACCCATTTCTACTATTAATAAAGCTTTTCCAATACTTACCCCTCTAAGATTTGCTATTCCACCTTTCCATAGTCATACAATGGTAATTCAAGGCCCCTAGGGTAACTCTTTTGGCCCACTTAATCTAACTCCACCCCTACATGAGCTCCCATGTGATTCAAGGAAGAATTACCCCAAATTCTTTGGTGATGGGAGAGTTCACCCTAATGAACACATTATAGCCTTCAACATAGCCTACGGTGTGATAGGCATGGAATTTGAGAATGTGGCAGTCAGACTATTTATGGAAACATTGCAAGGTGTTATTACAGACTGGTTCTACCACAAACAGGCTTAGTTAATAACTGACTAGAACACATTCAAAGCTAAGTTTGAAGCAAGGTTCAAGCCTGTAGAAGATGCACATGCCTTACTAGCCCAGCTCACATAGATGAAGAAAGAACCTCATGAACCTATGAGGGACTTAATTTCTAAGTTTGATAAGCTAAAGAATTAGATTCTTATCATTTCTTAGCTTACACCTGAGAACTATAAATGTTTCTTCATTAACTCATAGTTGCCTGAAGTGAGTTTTCTATTGAGACAAGCTAGCCACATAGACCTTGCTACTACTCAATATTTGGCCACTGACGTGGAAGATGATCTCATCTTAGAAGGGAAGATAAGAAGAGATCTTTACAGAGGCAAATCTTCTTCATCTTTTGAGAATTAATCTATAGGTACCACTGATCAAATGGTCCAAAAGTTGGCAAATGAACTACTAGCCTTGAAAAGACAAGTGGCCCAAGGTATGTCTACTCCCCCTTATCAGGATATGCCAAGGACATTTTAGAACTAGTCATATCAAGGCAATGCTGCCAGAAGTCAAGGGTAAACAAATCATCTACCTCTCCCATAGGGGAAACTTGCCATTGAAGCAACACCAACCAACTCAGTAGTTGGATATCTGGAAATAGAACATGATTTCTCTTTTCAACTTGAGTTTGATCAAGAAAATAACGTTGATCTCTTTGTAGTAGACCAATAATAATTAACTGGCAACTCCCACATTAGTTTCCTAAATTACCAGGATGAACCCAAAAGTAAAGGTGAAATGTTTGATGGATCATAAAATGTATTCACCTAGTCCTAAAACTAGTCAGCCCAACAAGTTGATAAGGAAACAATAGAAGAGTGAGCTCAGCCTGTAATTTCAATTTTTAAGTGGGGAACCACTCCACCCTTCTAACCAAAGGACCTAGTGAGTAATAAAAAGGTAAATACATCAAGCATTCCTCCATTTTCAACTTCAATTCCACATACTAGTACCATCCCTCCTAAAAATTAGAAAGATGAACTTCCTTCCTCTGTTCCTAGTCCATTTTAGTCATTTGACATAATTGACCATGTCAAGAAGACCAAAATTCAAATGTCTAAATTTGAATTCCTACAAACTAACCCTAAGCAGTTGGACAAGTTGGTTGAGTATGTGAAGAATAAAGCCATCCCTGTAGGAAAAGATGTTAAGAAGGTAACTCATGATTCCCCAAGGAACATGTCCATCCTGAAAAATCTTGTCATTACTCCTCTTGCTACCCTTGGGAAAATAGAGCCTTTTTATGTTTCCCTGTTGATAAACAGTCACAAGCTGAGCAATTACATCATTATTCCAGAGCTTCAAACAATGTCATGCCTACCAAAGTGGTAGAATCTCTTGGTCTCACACTGACCAAGACATCTGGGAGATGTTTCTCCATAGAGAACAAATAAGTTCCACTTCTAGGACAAATCCAAGACACCTAATTTGTGTTTTTAACATTCCTAGACAAGAGGATCAAGATGACAGTCCTAGTGGTCGATGTCCCAGCCTCATACGACATCCTTCTTGGATGAAATTTCTATAAGGATGTTGGAGGATAATTGAGCATGGACCTATCTAAGGTGAGGATCCATATTAGAGGTGTCATGAAGAGGCTACTCCCTAAAAAGGAGGCAAAATATGTGGTCACTCAAACATCGGCCCCTGAAGCTCAAATTTTATTTGAGTCTTTAGGAATGGGCAACTTTTTCTTGACCATAGAGGATGTTCATGTTTTAGCAGATGAAATCCCTATAGGTGGTGATCTAAGAATTGGTTCAAATAAAATAGCAGAAGGCATGAGAGAAAATAATGTAAGCCCAAAGGAACTCTCCTCTCCAAATGAAGGAAAATCTAAGAAAAGATTAGTTTCTGATGATGTATGGATACTAGAATTTGATGGCAGCGACTCTTCTACTGGTGCTAGAGCCAGAACTATGTTGATATATCCTCAAGGAGATATATTTCCTTCATCTAAGTTGTATTTCATCAACACCAATAACACTACCGAGTATGAATCTTTGTTACTCAGGTTGAAGGCTAGTCAAGACAAAGGTGTCAAACTCCTTCATGACAAAGGAGATGCTGAGCTAGTGGTTTGTTAGGTATCTAATAAAAACAATCAAATCATGTGCTAGACTAAACCAAAAGATCAAAAAGCTATGGTAGTGGACCATACTACTACGTGCCAAAGTCAAGAAAAGAAAATATTCTACAGGAGAGCAAATATTTAAGGTTTTTAGATTGGAGACCACGCCTTGCCATGGGGTAAGAAGAGAGAACCAAAAGGAGTACACAAAAAATGTGATTCCTGGTGGAGAGTTCCATTCACCCATCATCAATTCTGGGGACAAAATGGTTTCTTACTAGTTTATCAAGATGAAATGCCATTTTTATTTTCTCATAGTGGGCAGCATCTGAAGCAATTCAAATCTTGAGGCATTAGATAAGATTATCTGCATATATGTATATTTGTATAGTCTTTAGTTCTATTTTATGCTTTTTATTTTCACTTTTGGCACCTTTCTTTTTGGATATCATGACTCCATAGCTCAATGGCACACTTCAAAACACTGGAGATTTTGGTTGTTACTTCCCTCAGCTGTTTTAAGTTTTCAAATGAAAGAAGTTCCCCAACTAGAGCCAATTGTTGTTCACAAAATATCACTCATTTTTAGGACAACATATGAACTATTTGTGGTCTTTTAGGCCAAACATTTCTCTCTTCTCCTCTCAAAAATTGTTCTAGGCATTCAAATTCTCCATTTTTCAAGAATTTTTAGCTAACAGACTCTACAAGTTCATTTCTATGGACTCTATAGTCTTAAATCTACAGACTGTACAAGCTTGAATCTATAGACTATACAAGCTTAAATCTATGGACTCTACAAGCTTAAATCTATAGACTCAATTTTATGGACTTCATAGGAAGGATTCTACAGACTTATTTCTATGAACTGTACCAATTCTATGAACTCATTTCTATGGAATTTGTAGATTCATTTCTATGGACTCTACAAGAAAGAAACAAGCTCTCAACACTTTGGCAATTTCAAGGTTCAATAGGTTTGTTGGGTCAATATTTTATTGACTAGCTAACTGGCATTCAAAATAGTTCCTATCACCATAGTATAGGGAGATTGGTCATCCAAATGTGTAGGTTTACTACATCACAAGGGGACAAATCTCTCCTCTCATCAAGGGGAGGTTCCCTATTAAATATGCAGAGCTATATACAATATAAATAAGCAAAAAGTAAGACATAGGTGTGGGACAAACCATCCATCTCTCTTCTTTCAGATATGATGCACACAGACAAAGGAGAAAATCTAGGCTATAAATGTTGAAGGCACTTCTCCTCTTTCAGAAGTATCCTTATAGGAAACAATAGGAGTTTCTTTCAGGTAGTGAAATAACCAATGATCAAAAGAACATAGGAATAGTAGGATGAAATAGAGCTCAAAGTCTCCACCTCAACTGCCCAAAGGGTATATCATGAAGGATAATGGGGGCACAAAGTCACCCCAAAATCCTCAACACAAAAAGGAAAGGAAAACATAGACTGAAATCAGTGGTGAAAGCACAAAGTCTTCTCATAGTTGGTTTCAGGACACTTCTTTGTTACCTTCACTAATTCTATGCACCAAATTAAATGAATAAGGACACCTTCAGATGACACAAGTCAGAATAGCATAAAGTCTAGAAAAACCTTCTTTCTCATTCAAATAACAAGGAAAATGAAATTACAACATGAGCTCAAAGTCTCAGTCTTCTTCTTTCGAAATGGACAGAGTTTCATTCTTGTAAAAATGAGAAGTCTCCTTTACAAATGAGAGAATTAACAAACTTATAGCCACTACACAAGGATTGGCACCTTTTTCCATGGGATGACCGATGCTGCAGTTAATGTCTTCAATGCATCTCCAGTTTGGTCTGGAGAGACCATGCTGAGAATAGTGCACTGCCATAACTATGGCATGTCCCTTCATCTAACATGTCTCCTCATTAATATGGACCATCTAGTCCTTTGCATATTTGTGTTTACTTCATGGAAGAAAATAGGCCATGTCCTTGGTTTGGGGTGCTTAGAAGTCTACGCGATCCACTATTTCACCTACTAAAAATAACTCTTTCAAAGATATTTTTGATCCTTTGGTCTCACTCCTCTCTTCACTAATTAAGCACTTATTTGCTCTTTATATCCCTTCTTGCCTAAGTCTTTGGGGGGTCCTTTCTGTGTCTTTGATAAGTGGTAAGTTTTTCTATTATGAAACTCATTAGAAACTTACAAAAAATGGGGTCCACATCATGTTTTGCCCGAGCAACTCCAAAAGGGGAACACAGATGCAAACACTTGTCACATTCTACTAAGTCATAACAAGACACGTGATGTATTCCGCTTAACTTATAGAAGCTTTATAAACCTTTTACGGGTCCTACAGAAGATGACATGTGGTGGCTTCCACTCTGCTTTGTCTTTTTCCATTGGGCACTTTTCCGCGGGCTTTTCTCTTCAGTCGGGCTTTTCCTTTGCTTTCTTCGGGCTCTCTTCCTGAGTGAATTCCTTTAGACAAAATATCTAAAGGAATTCCTTTAGATAATTTATCTGAAGGACTCTACTTTTCCTTAACATTTTTCTAAGAAAATCTTCCCGAGAGAATTCTTTCGGCCCCTTGGACTTAGCTGTTTCCATCAAACAAAAAGTCTGAAAGAATATTTCCTTTTAGGCCTTTAAACAAATCCAAAGGAATTCTATCTTTTCTTTCAATGATGCCTTCCCTCCACAAGGGCACTTGCCTTTTTTACTTTGGGACAGCCCCTTGAACCTTTCAATTGAACCAACTTTGGTTCAACGGTTCAATGGTTCATTCTTCATTATTTGGCAAAGTCCTTTGTTCTTTTGCACCAAGCACATTGAACCAACTTGGTCATTGAACCCATTGAACCTTTGAACCAAAGTGGTTTAAATTTCAATGGTTCAATCCTAATTCATTTATCATTTTCCAATTGAAATCTTTTTGATTGAACCGAGGCATTGAACCAATCCTGGAAATGACTACGTGTTAGAAGCTTGTTCTTTTGACAGAACTTGCCTGCAAAAGATTTTTTAACCTGTTGAACCTATGAATCCCCTTTATGTAAAAAGCTTAAAAATAAGGAATTTGAATGCTTAGAACAAATTTTGAGAAGGGAAGAGAGAAATTTTGGTCTGTAGGCTATCCCAAAAATGAGTGGCATTTTTTAGGGACAACAATTGGCTCCAGTTGGGGAACTACCTTCAGTTGGAAACTTGAAACACAACTAAGGGGAGTAGAAACCAAAATCTCTAGTGCCTTGAAGTGTGCCATTAGGCTATAGATTCAAGCTACCCAAAAAGAAAGGCTCTAAAAAATGAAAATGAAAAGCACAAAATAGAACAAAGACTTTACAAATATACAAATGTATAGGTGAATTTATTTGGTACTTCAAGAATTGAAGTACCTCAGATGCTACCCCTTGAGAGACAGTGAAAATGGCTTTCTATCCTAATAAACTAGCAAGAATCCATTTTGCCCCCAGAATCAGTGATGGGTGAATGGAATTCTCCACCAGGAAATCAATCTCCTATGTCTTCCTCTTGGTTCTCTTCTCTTGCTACCCCTTGGCAAGACTTGCTTTCTAGTCTAAGAACCATGAATCTTGGTTCTCCTACAGAGTCTCTTTTTCTGATTTTAATGGGTGGTAGCCTAGTTTATTACCATAATTTGTTGTTCTGATAGCTCAGTCTAGCACATGTCTTGATTGTCCCCTTTAGATGCTTGGTAGACCACCGGCTCGGCATCTCCTTTGTCTTGAATACCTCCCCATTCGAGTAATAGAGATTCATACTTGGTAATGTTGTTGGTGTTGCTAAACTATAACTCATGTAAAGAAGGAAGAATATCCCCCTTAGGAGATATCAACACCAACTTGGCCCCAACACTTGTAGAGGAATCACTACCATCTATTTCTTGGATCCAAACATCACCAGAAATGGATCTTCTATTAGATTTCTCTTCATTAGAGATGGAAGACCCTTTTTCATTTATACTGCACCCTACCAATCCTTCTGATGTCTAGTTTGAATCAATTCCTAGATCACCACCTATCAGACTTTCATCTCTAGGAACATGGATGTCCTCCATGGTTAAGAAGTAATCACTCCTGCCTAAAAACTCAAACAAAATTTGAGCTTCAGGGGCTGATGTTTGGGTCTTGACATCTTGTACCAACTTGTCCAACTAATTGGGGTTGGACTGAAAGGCTTCAAATTTAGTCATTTGACTTTTGGTCTTTTTGACATGATTAGTTATGTCAAATGACTGAATTAGACTAGGCATAGAGGATGGGAGTTCATCCTTTTGGTTTTTGGGAGGGGTGAGAGGACTGAACTATGAAATTGAAGTAGAAGTTGCAAAACTATTGGGATATTTACTTCTTTAGTAACCATCGAGTCCTTTGGCTAGAAAGACAGAGTGGTTCCACATTTAGCAATTAAAATTATTGGTTGAGGTCGCTTCTCTATTTTTCCTTTATTAGCTTGCTGAGCTAACTAGTTTTGGGACTAGGTGAACACAGCATATGGTCCCTCATCTGCATCGCCTTCACTTCTAGTTTCATCTTGGTAATCCAAGAAATCAATGATGGAGTCGTTAGCTAACTCTTCTTCATCCTATATGAAGAGTTCAGCATTATTTTCTTGATTAAACTCAGGTTGGAAAGAGAAATCATGCTCTGTTTCCAAATATCCAACTGCTAAGTTGGTTGGAGGTGCTTTAATGGTGAGGTTCCTCTGTGGAGGAGGAAGGTGATTTTGTTGTCCCTAATTCTTGGCAACATTGCCTTGCTACACTTGATTCTAAAATGTCCTCCTGGGCATATCTCTATATGCAAGAGCAGATGACATCCCTTGTGCCATTTGCTTTTGAGAGCTAGCATCTCAATTGCTAGCTTTTGTACCATTGGGTTAGTGGTGACTGTAGGTGAATACTCAAAAGATGAAGAGGATTTACCTTTATTAGGGTCTCTCCTTATCTTTCCTACCAAGATAAGGTCATCTTCTACCTCAGGAGCCAAGTCTTGAGCAGCCTCAAGGTCTATATGTCTAGCCTATCTCAATAGAAAACTCACTTCAGGCAGTTGTGAGTTGATGAAGAAACACATGAGATTTTGAGGTGTCAACTGGGTGATCATGGGAATCTTGTGCCTTAGCTTGTTGAACCTGGTAATGAAGTCCCTCATAGGCTCATGGGGCTCCTTCATTTGTGTGAGTTGGGCTAGCAAGGCATGTGCATCCTCTACTGGCCTGAACCTCGCTTCAAATTTAGCTTTGATAGTGTCCCAACTAGTCATTGATCTAGTATGTAGGTGGTAGAACCAATCTATAGAAGTGCCTTGTAGTGTCTCCATGAATAGCCTAATCACTATGTCTTTAAATTCCACCCCTATTACACCACAGGCTATGCTGAAAGTTACAATGTGTTCATCAGGATGAACCTTCCCATCACCAAAGAATTTGGGGAAATTCTTCCTTGAACTACATGGAAGCTCATGCAGATGTGGAGTCAAATTGAGTGGCCAAAAGAGTTACTCCAAGGGCCTCAAAATACCATGATTTAATTATGAAAAATAGGGATAACAAATCTAGGTGGAGTGGCCAAATTGAAAAACAAAAAATGGAAAAGAACTGGCCCTGCTTTAGCTTGAGGCTTGAGGCTTCAAACTGCACACTCTTTTCTAGCAGCTCTGGTTTTGTAGACCAGATAAAGTAACAGAGATGGAGGAAGATGGTAAAGATATAATGATAATGGGTAAGACATGGAACAGAGTCACCAGACTATGTAATGGATAAGGGTAGGGACTACTTCAATCTAAAACTTGAGGCTTTAGGCTACACATTCATCCCTAGTGGAGTCACCAAAAACTGTTACATGAAGCTGGGGGGAAAATAAAAATGGAAAAGAATTGGAACTTCTTGTTCTTTCCCCAGTAGAGTCGCCAAAAACTATTGGGTGAATATTTTGTCGACTAGATAACTAGCATTCAAAATAGTTCCTATCACCACAGCATAGGGAGATTGGTCATCCAGATGTACAGCTTTACTTCATCACAAGGGGACAAATCTCTCCTCTCATTAAGGGGGGGGTTCCCTATTAAATATGGAAATATATATATAATATAAATAAGCAAAAAGTAAGACACAGGGGTGAGACAAATCATCCATCTCTCTTCTTTCAGATATTATGCACACAGACAAAGGAGAAAATCTAGGATATAAATGCTGAAGGCACTTCTCTTCTTTTAGAAGTGTCCTTATAGGAAATAGTAGGAGTTTCTTTCTGGTAGTGAAATAACTAGTGATCAAAAGAATTTAGGAATAGCAGGATGAAATAGAGCTCAAATTCTCCACCTCAACTTCCCAAAGGGTATATCATGAAGGATAATGGGGGCACAAAGTTGCCCCAAAATCCTCAACACAAAAAGGAAAGGAAAACATAGACTGAAATCAGTGGTGAAAGCACAAAGTCTTCTCATAGTTGGTTTTAGGACACTTCTTTATTACCTTCACTAATTCTATGCACCAAATTAAATGAATAAGGACACCTTCAGATGACACAAGTTAGAACAGCACAAAGTCTAGAAAAACCTACTTTCTCATTCAAATAACAAGGAAAATGAAATTACAACCTGAGCTCAAAGTCTCAGTCTTCTTTCAAAATGCGCAGAGTTTTGTTCTTGTAAAAATGAGAGAATTAACAAACTTATAGCCACTATACAAGGATTGGCATGCCCATGCTGCAGTCAATGTCTTCAATGCATCTCCAATTTGGTTTAGAGAGACCATGCTAAGAACAGTGCGCTACCATAACTATGGCATGCCCCTTCATTTGACATGTATCCTCCTTAATATGGACCATCTGGTTCTTTGCATATTTGTCTTTACTTCATGGAAAAAAATAGGCTACATTCTTGGTTTGGTGTGCTCAAAAGTCTACTCGATCCACTGTTTCACCTACTGAAAATAAATCTTTTGAAGATATTTCTGATCCTTTGGTCTTGCTCCTCTCTTCACTACTTAAGCTCTTCTTTTCTCTTTAGAGCCCTTCTTGCCTAAGTCTTTGGGGGGTCCATTCTATGTCTTTGACAAGTGGCAAGTTCCACTATTATGAAACTCATTAGAAACTTATGGAAAATGGGTCCACAACATGTTTTGCCTGAGCAACTCCAATAAAGAAACATGGATTCAAACACTTGTCATGTTCTGCTGAGTCATAACAAGACACGTGACATGTTCTGCTTAACTTATAAAAGCTTTAGAAACCTTTACAGGTCTTGTAGAAGATGACACGTGGTAGATTCCACTCTACTTTGTCTTTTTCCATTGGGTGTTTTTCCACGGGCTCTTCTCTTTAGTCAGGATTTTCCTTTTCTTTCTTCAGGATCTCTTCTCAGGTGAATTAATTTAGACAAAATGTTTGAAGGAATTCCTTCAAACAATTTGTTCGAAGGACTCTACTTTGCCTTAACATTTTTCTGAGAAAATCTTCTCGAGAGAATTCTTTTGGCCCCTTGGACTTAGCCATTTCCATCAGACAAAAGGTCTGAAAGAATTGTTCCTTTTGGGCCTTTGAACAAATTTGAAGGAATTCTATCTTTTCTTTGACCTTCGAACCAATGTTGCCTACCCTTCATAAGGGCACTTGCCTTTTTCGCTTTGGGGCAGCCCCTTGAACCTTTCAATTAAACCAACCGATTGAACTAACTTTGGTTCAATAGTTCAACGGTTCATTCTTCATTATTTGGGAAAGTCCTTTGTTCTTTTGCACCAAGCACATTGAACCAACTTTGTCATTGAACCCATTGAACCTTTGAACCAAAGTGGTTTAAAGTTCAATGGTTCAAGCCTAAGTCTTTTATCATTTGTCGATTGAAATCCTTTTGATTGAATCAAGGCACTGAACCAATCCTAGAAATGACTAAGTGTTAGAAGCTTGTTCTTTTGTCTGAACTTGCCTGTAGAAGATTTTTTAGCCTATTGAACTTATGAATCCCCTTTATAGAAAAAGCTTAAAAATGAGGAATTTCAAAACTCAAAATAAATTTTGAGAAGCGAAGAGAGAAATTTTAGTCTGTAGGTTGTTCCAAAAATGAGTGGCATTTTTCAGGGACAACAAAGTTCAATGCCAAGGTTCAACAGGTTCAATGCCAAGGTTCAATAGATTCAACACCAAGGTTCAATGACATCAACAAGCTTAAAGAGTTAAATGCTTCAACAAAAGTTCAAAGTTCAATTGCTTCAGTAAGTTCAACAGCTTTAAAAGACTCAGCAAAAAGAAGAAGGCTTGAACCATTGAACCATTGAGCTTTGAACCAAAATGGTTCAAAGGTTTAACAGGTTCAATGAGAGTTTGGTTCAATGCAGTTGGCTCAATGAAATTGGTTCAAGTGGTTAAGTGAATAAGCAAAATAAAAGATTGAACCATTGAACCATTGAATTGAAGTTGGTTCAATCGGCCAGTTCAAAGGAGTGCCTCAAAGAGAAAATACCAAGTTCCCTTGTAGAGGATAGTGAACCAAAGGCCAAGTGCCCTTGTGGAGGGTAGTGAAGAAAAAAAAGTTTGAAGGTTCAAAGGTTCAATGGTTCAAAAGAAGTGCAAGATAAAGGAAGGAAGTGGATGATTCCAGAGACTAGTTCAAAGGGATGGTTCAACCAAAGAGCAAAAAAGTGATTGATCCATTGACTTGTTGAACCTTGAACCAAAAAAGGTTCAAAGGTTCAAAAGTTTCAATGAGATTGGCTCAAAGCGATTGGTTCGAGTGGTCAATTGAATGAGTGAAATGCAAGATTGAAACGTTAAACCATTGAACCAAAGTTGGTTCAATCGGTCGGTTCAAGCGGTCGATTCAAAGGAGTGCCCTAGTGAACCAAGGCCAAGGTGCCCTTATGGAGGATAGGGAACATTAATTCAAAGATCAAAGGAAAATCTTGAAGGAAAGTGATTGAACCAAAAAAGTGATCGAAGCAAGAAAGTGATTGAACCAAAAAAGTGATCGAAGCAAGAAAGCAATTGAACTAAGGAGCTGAGAAGGCCCCCCAAGCCATTGAAATAGTCAACCAATGACATCCCCATGGGTGTCAAATTTAAGATAATGAAATATCATTTAATTTTCAAATATGGCACTTGACACTCATAAAAGGACCATTCGAAAAGCCCAAAGGGACACCTTCCCTTCATTGTGTTTTAAAGGCTTGATAAAGATGCAGAAAAAAGCTTCTCTCAAAATTCCATAGAGGGCACCAAGTGGCAACTACAAAAGGTTTTAATGTGTCTTTCTAAATGTAGTAGAAGTTGCCACATGTCCCTTTTAAAACTCGATGGAAAGTGCTAAGTGTCAATGGCTGCCGTTTCCTCCTTTTCATTATTGAGTAAGGACTTTGGTGGGCCTTGAGTGAGTTGTTAAGGTAAGCAAAGTGCACCAAGTGTCATCATCCTTGTGAATCCAAATGAGTCCTCCATATTTATATAGTGTTTCTAAAAGCTTAGTGGAAGTTGCCATGTGTCATCTTCCGTAGGACTCTCAAAAGATATCTTAAGCTTTTATAAGTTAAACAGATGTTGCCAAGTGTCCTCGCCTATTTCACAATGAAAAGTCCCACCTGTCCTCATTCCCCTTTTGAAGCTACTTAGGCAAGAAGTGTTATGGGTCCCATTTTTTGTAAGTTGGTAAAGTTTCAAAGCAGCAAACTATGATAGATGTCAAAGATGGAACACTCCCAATACAAAGACACAATAGAAAAGATAGCCCAAGAGCTCAAAATACAACAATGAAATGGAAAACAATGGAGAAAGATCAGAAATGTCCATGCATGGGATATGTTTCTAGAAAGTAAATCAGCCCACTAGGTGGACATCGAAGAGTGTGAACATTCAATGGCATGGCCTATTTTTGTACATTAAGTAAATCGAATGAACAGATGTGCACACATCAGGAAACACATCAAGTGGCCTATATTTAAAACTGATGCCTGATTATAGCATAGCCCATGGACAAAATTTAAAATGTATTTAATGCATTGAATTCATCATAGGCCATTTTTGTGAAATAAAACACCTAAGTATTTATTGGAGCACTATATATTGGACTCTCTTTTATTGTTTTAAGGGGGATCTCTCGGTTATCAAAAACAAAACTCTACCCAAATTGAAAGGCATTACTAAGACTTTGAGCTCATATTCATAATCATATTTTGTTATTTGAATAAGAAAACAAGTTACTTTTTAGACTTTATGATGGAATAGCTTGGTTTTTGGGGAAATTGTTCTTATGTTTGTTTCCTTAATACATTTTTTGTCTATTTAATTAAATAAGCAAAATTAGTGAAAGTAATTAGGAAGGTGTCCTGAAGCTAGCTGTGGAGAGACTTTGTGTTGCCATAATTGTCTTTAGTTTGTTTGTTTTATGTTTCTATGTAAAGGATCTTGGGATGACTTTGTGCCCTCATTTTCCTTTGTATTTCACTCTTTGGTAGTTGAGGTGGAGACTTTGTGCTACATTTCATCTAACTGTGTTACTACACCCTGTTACAGTTAATTGTCACTACCTAAAAGGTTCCTATTGTCTACTAAACAACACTTCTAAAAGAAGAGGAGTGCCTTCTATCATTTCATCAAGATTTCCCCTTTGATTTGTAAACATCATCTCAGAAAAAAGAGAGATGGATGGTGTTATCCTACCCTTGACTGTTATTTTTAGCTTATTTATAGTAGATTAGCATATATATATATAGCCCCTTCATATTTATAGGGAACCTCCCCTTGATGAGAAGAGAGATTTGTCCCCTTTTGATGTGGTAAACCTACACATTTAGCTGACCAATATTCCTTGTTGTGGTTGATTAGACCTATTTTTCTCATCAGTATGCTGGTGACAAAATATTCACACAACACACATGCCATTAGATCTTCAAAGATGCATGATCTTTACCTTAACCTAGTCATTAAATTTTAATGCTTTGACCTCATCTCATTACTTCCTATATCTTTATATTTCTTTTACACCAGTGATCTTATCAAACCTTCTCGATGTTTGACTTACTACTATGTCAATAAAAATTGAGCACTTTATATAATTTTAGTCCATTCACATTGTTGGATCTCCTTTTCATGATCACCCATGAATCATCAAATCTTCTAAAAAGCTTAATATTTATATCTATCCAACCCTCAAGGATATTACACTTGGTGTAAGTCTATGTCTTCTATAAATAGATATCAGTTCCCACTATTGAGACATTTGGCATCCTCACATTACTTGCTGACCTTTTGAATTTAACCCTCACCATAGATTAGTTTTCAACGTTATGTGATTGTGACACTTGTCACTTACACATTAACTTAGAGGTCCTTTTGATAATTTGACTTCATCATGCTATATTGGATCTCCAATGTCCAATTAAGCACAAACTATTGATCTTCCAACTAGCTCAAAATTTACCTTATGCAGATTTGGCTAAGTATGGTGACCATCTCAATTATGCCTAAAAAGCTAAATGTACACCTGCATATATTTTTCTTCTCTCGTCCACTTGGTATAAAATTTGGACCATATAAACTAGGCATGGAAGTGAGAAAACCCATATGATCAAATCTTTATTAATCCTTCACATGTGCAAGGTATAATGCCATTAATTTGCTTACTTAGATTATTCTACCACAAAGTTAGTTATGACTATAACTTGCCTAGAAGGCCAACTTTATCCTTTCATAACTCTTGTCATGCTTAGTCACATGCTTTAAAATTTATCTCATATGATCATATTACATAGGGTATTTCATCCATATATCCAATTTCTCTTAAAGCCTTCATATGTGCAAGATATGACATCATAAAAATGCCTTTAAGCTTTTTCTTACAAACTAAAAATTTGACTATGTTGGAAAACACTATCAAAATGCCTTAGAGCCGTAATGTTCTCAATCATATCATTTGTTTTGCTACATTGCATGACTTGAGAATTAGTGAGTATAAATTAGGCACAAAAATGAATAAACCCATGTGATCATTTTGTTCTAACACCTCCATGTGTGTAAACATTGACCTCATCAATATGCTTACTTGGCTCTATTTTATCCCTTTTTTCAAATTTTTCTAACTATAGAAACATAGTGGATTTTGTCCAGGTAGCCAAATTTGCATCCCCATTACCTTAACTATGCATCATCTCATGACTTCAAATCTAGTGCATAAGAACAATGGACTAATGTGATCACAACCATATGACTAGATCTCCCATACATGTTTACACATGGTAATGGTGATGTTATAAAAATGCCTTATCATCTTTTTTATCATAGACCTAAAATGTCTAGATGATCAATGTGAAGAACTGAAAGAATTCCAACCATGGAGATAAGCATTCCAATCATTCTTGATCTCTGATAGGATCCTTTGTATATCCTTTAATCACCATATACAATCTTTAACATCAATGACATGCTCAAAATGTCCCTTTTGACATCAGTGACAATAAAATCACCAATAATCTCTCCCTTTGTCATTGATGGCAAACTAAATGATCTGATCTTGTAATATTATACTCCTCTAGCATTAATTGCATTAGCTTTTAATGAGTATGAACTGAAGTTGTTCATACCAAAATTATTCCCTCTTAGGCAATGGCACATTTGCCTAATACTCAACTTGGACACTTTCTTTTCTTCCTTGACATTTTCTCTTTTGTAGAGAACATTTTTCTCTTTCTCCTACATAGAGCATTTGCACCTTTTTATCCCCTATGAAATCAATGGCAAAGGGACTCTAGCTGATTATTTGTCCAAATATTTCCCCCCTTTTATCAAATAAAGGAGTTTATACAAGAATATACAACTTTAAATTATTATTAATGTTCATAAGTATGCACATCTAAGTTGACTTTTCCATCTTCTTCCAGGGATTAATAAAGCTTCCATGATACTCCCCCTAGATGCATTCCCAATCACTAGTGATTTAGTGATATGGTGTAGGAGCTACTACTTCTAACTTATGTCTCAGATATTCAAATTGTTCCTTAGGAAGAGGTCTGGTGAATATGTCTGCAATTTGGTCTTTAGTTGGCACATATTCCATTATGACCTCTTGATCTTCAACCCTTTCTCTTAAGAAGTGATACCTAATCTATATGTGCTTGGTCCTTGAATTCATGACTACAATATTTGATATATTTATAGAACTTGAATTATCACAAAGAATATAAATAGGTGATTTGTACTCAACCTTGATGTCTTTGAGTGTTTGTTTCATCCATTAGACTTGAGTGCAACATACCACTACTGCTACATACTTTACTTAGGTTATAGAAAGACCTAATGACTCTTACTTTTTACTTAGCCATGAAACAAGTCTATTTCCAACAAAAAATTCACCACCACTAGTTCTTCTACTATCATCCATACTTCTTACCCAATCAGCATTTGTATATATTTTCAAAGTGAAATATTCACTTGTAGGGTATCATAGGCCATAGTCAATTATGCTCTTGATGTATCTAAAGATTGTTTTCACTACATTGACATGTGACTCTTTAAGAGCAAACTAAAATCTATTAACCATGCACACTACTTGTATGATATCTTGTCATGATGTAATTAGGTATAGCAAGCTACCTATCATTGATCTATACATAGTTTGATTTGCATCAAAGTACTAGTCCTCTTTACTCAACTTACTATTTTGATCTATACATAGTCTGATTTGCATCAAAGTACTAGTCCATTTATCATGGGAGTACTAACTATTTTGTTATCTTCAATTCTAAATTATCTAAAAATCTCTTTTGCATACTTGGTTTGGGATATGAATATCCCTTCATCATATTATGTTATATGTAGACCATGGAAGAAGAAAAGTTCTCTTATCATAGACATCTCAAATTCACTTTACATTTATGTAGCAAATTATTTATTTATTTTATTATTTATACCACCAAATATGATGTCATCTACATAAACAATAACAATAAACATATGTTCACCTTATGATTTGAAGTACAGATTATTGTCTACACATCCTTTGTTGAAACCTTGTTGTTGTAGGTATTGGTTCAATCTTGAATACCATGCTCTAGGTGCCTATTTTAGACCATTCAACACTTTATTCAGTCGACATACATAGTATTCTTCATATGACAACTGAAAACCTTATATTTATTCAATATATACTTCCTCTTCTATGTTCCCATTCAAGAAAGTAGACTTTACATCCATTTTATAGACTTTGAACTTCTTGTAAAAATAGAATACTAGAAACATTCTTATAGCTTCCAATCTAACAACTGGAGAAAATGTTTCCTTAAAGTCTATGCCTTCTAATTTTCCATATCCCTTGCGCACCAATCTCACTTTATTTAATATAACAAATCCATCCTCATTTAGCTTGTTTCTATTGACCCATTTTGTTCCTATCAAATTCTTGGGGGTCTTGAAACTAATTGTCAAGTTTTGTTATTTTCTATTTGGCTCAAATCTTCTTCCATGTATCTTAGTTAATTCTCATCCTTACTAGCTTCAACATAGCTCTTAGGCTCAAATTTAGACATTAGAGCAAAACTTAATTTTTCCTTATTCATTACAGATCTTCTCATTGTCTAAACTACTTCATTCTTACTCCTAATTATCTTATATTTAGGATGATCCTTTTGAAAAATTCATGGAGGTACTTTTTCATTATTTTCCTTAGCATCTTCACTATTTGCTTCTTCTTCAAGATCTACCTCTTCATTACTAGTTTCCTTATCAGGTTCAACATGTTTTATGCCTTCTTCAGCCTTGACATTTATGATCTCCACCATCTTGTGTACCCTCTTATTATAACATACATAGGACTTGCTTTGAGTACAATAACCAGGAAATATTTCACATCTTGATTCAATGCTTCCTAGTTTGTTCTCCTTTCTTTTGATATTACATTTGCTTCCAAACACTCTAAAGTACTTAATAGAGGTAGGCTTTCCATACTATAGCTCATAAGTAATTTTATCAATTTTACCCTTAGTTGAACTATGTACAAGATGTATACTAATGTTTGGACTGCTTCTCTCCAATATCCATCAAGTAACTTGGCCTCCTTTAGCATTATTCTAGCCATTTCCTTGATTGTTATGTTCTTTCTTTCAACAACTCCATTTTTCTATAGATTCCTTACTACAAAGTAGTGCCTTTTGATCCCATGCTTCTCATAATACTCTATGAATTCATTTGAGGTGAATTCTCCACCTTTATCAGATCTTAGGCATTTGATGTTTCTTCCAATATCATTTTCAACCATGGCTCTAAAGATCTTGAATCTCTCAAAGGCTTGATATTTATCCTTTAAAAAGGTTACCCATGTCATTCTTGAGTAGTCATCTACAATTAGCATGAATTAATACTCTCCTTTAAATCCTCTTGTCTTGGTAGGACCACAAAGATAAGTATGAACTAATCATAAATGATTTATAGTTACATACTCCTTTTTTTGAAATTTGACCCCTGTTTGTTTGTCTAGTTGACATTCCTTGCAAGCAGTATCTATGGGTTTGGTTATCTTGGGCATGTGTCTTAAAAACTTATTTGAGCTCACTTTGACCAGATTATCAAAGTTGACATGACCCATTCTCCTATACAACAACCAAATCTCATCAATATTTCCCATCAAGTAAATATTACCATTCACTTCAACAAGATTTGAGATATTGATCTCAGTCATTTTCCCTTCTACAACTATTATTTCAGATCTCTTTAATTTATATCCTTCTACATCAAATGTGACCTTGTATCTGTTGTCACATATGTGGCTGACACTTAGCAGATTATGATTCAAATCCTTAAACATAAAGGACATCATGTTTAGGCTATTTACCATCTATGTTCAAGGTTACTTTACCTTTGATCTTTATTGTTGTGTTGTCTCCCAAGTTGATAGATCCTTCTTTACATTTACTCAATTTGGTGAACTTGATATTATTACCAATCATATACTTTGAGCATCCACTATCTATTACCCATAAATTTTGCTCCTTGGCATGGAGTGTAGTTTTAGAAATCATGGATTGATTTTTAACTCTCTACATATCCTTAGGTTTCTTATTTATCTTCTTTTTATAAACTTGTGAACCTTTGTTCACACTGGGAGGCATGTATTTCTTTACATTGTGTACTTTTGATATTACAAATCTAGTTATACAATGTTTAGCTATGTGACCAAAGTTATTTAAATTATAGCACATTACATTTGTATCTGTCAAGGGTGAAAATGAATTTTTTGCTTATATAATTAATTCTCCTTATAGTTATAACTCTACAATTACAATCCTTATGACCAAAATGATTACATCTATAACAATAACCATGAAAAGATGAGGAATACCTAATCATAACATTTCTTAGTGTACCATTAGTAATTATTCTAAGTTGTGGATTTTTCAAGTTTCTCACCTTCGTGTATCCATTAGCATTAGCTACCTTTGTCTTCTTTTTCTTTTCAAGCTTCTTTTAAAGTTCAAATTTCTTCACATCAACTATGTTTGAGTTTCTCTTTGTATCCTTGTAAGGTTTCTCTTTCTTTTCTCCTAATTCTCCTTCTACTTTGAAGTTTTCATATAGGTTAGTAGATATAATAGTTGAGGAAATTTGTCTCTTCTCACAACCAAGCCCTAAACTATCTTTTGAGGGATTTTGAGAGTTGATCAGTTCATCAAAGAATGTCTAATCCTCCTATCAACTTCAAACTTTTAATTAGTTGACCTTTGGATTTTTCAAGTTCTTTTCTCAAAGCCACTATTTCTACCTCAAGTTTCACACATTCATCAAATTTAGATTGTGGTTTCATTTTGAATACATCTTCTATTATTTTAGCCTCTTCAACTTGTGTCTTTAGACTAATTACCATCTAATCAAATTTTTCCAAAATTTTAGAAATTTTGTCATTTTCCTTATTTTGTTTTGAGTTATATTTTCTCAGCCTGTCAATCTCATCTAGAGCACATATGAGCTCACAGTCTAGATCCATTTCTCCTTCTTCTTCTTCTTCATCCAAGTCTTCAACTTCATCTTGATATAGATTTATAGATGCTGATCCTACTATCATGAACAAGGATTCATTTCCTTTAGCCATAAAATCACAATCATGATCATCATTTGAACTATCACTATCTTCCATTGAGTCACTATCTTATTTTGTGTACAGAGCTTTTTTATTCTTGAATAAGTGATTCCTTTTAGGATATTAGGGTTTCACCTTTTTACTACTCTCTAATTTCTCAAAGTTATCCTTTTTATTTTGAGGGAATTTTGTAGCAAAATGTCCTACTTTACCATAGTTAAACCATTTGAAGGGTAACTTACCTCTATACTATCCAAATCCTCTCTTTAGTCTTATAGCAAAGTTAGCTTCTTCTTCATCAGTCTCAAATTTAGATGTAGATGTTTCTTCCTTTACTTTCTTGGCTACTTTGAATGTAGCTTCTCTCTTGAAGGTGTTTGTCTCTCCCATTCTCATCTCATGGGTTGTGAAGGCCCCATGAAACTCATCAATAGTGAGTTTATCTAGATCTCTTACTTATTATATTGTAGATATTTTAGAATCATATATTAATGGAAAATATCTTAAAGCCTTCTTTACAATGATTGACTCTTTCATTTCTTTTCTAAGGCCTATGATTGCATTTACTATTTCATCTACCCTAAGGAGGTAGTCTATAATATTTTCCTCTTAATTTATCTTAAGGATCTCAAAATTGCCTTTATAAGTTTATATCTTAGCCTACATGACCTTATCATATCTTCATAGATGCCCTTCAACTTGTTCCAGGTGTCTTATGCATTCTAATAGTGCATAACTTTGACAAACTGTAAGTTTGATAATCTACTAAGAATAGCATTCTTTGCATTGGCATTGCTCTCATATGCCTTCTTGGAAACCTGATCAGTAGGAGTTGTAATACGGTTTATATATCAATTTACCATAGACATCCATACATCAAACCCTAATAAAGATATATATATGTTTCCATTCTTATGCTCTAAAATGCATAGTTAGATCCATCAAAGAGAGGTTCCTTATTTTATGAAGATCCTTCTTGATCAACCATTATGTTCACTATTCTAAGATCTATCTAAGATGATTAAGCTTTTTTCAAGGAATCCTAGGCTCTGCTACCAAATGTGAGAACACAACTAGATACTAAGAGGGTGGGTGAATCAGTATATCAATTAAAACTAGTTCTTTAAATATTTTCAATATAGATAAATAGATATATACATATCAAATCAAACATGAAAATATAATACACACATAAATACTCATGACACCAAATTAGACATGGAAAGCCTAAAGGGAATAAACATAGTGAGAATAGATGCTAGAATATACTATTCTAATCTAGCCTCATAGTCAAAGCCTCACTAGAAAACATCACTAATTACAATGTTTAAGGGCACAAATCCTAAGGAGACACCAAACCCCTAATTTAAGATCACCAACTCTAAGGAAGTACCTACTCAACTTATCTAATAGCACCAATGTATCAGACTCTTCTATGGTGCTCCCACTCCAATTTACAAATTAGATTCATGCATGAATCCAAATCTCGATTCTTTGTTATAGGTCTAATCTACAACTGCTCATTCTTTGCACATTCTCTCTATTCCTTCTTCCTCTCTACCCCTCTTTCTTTGTGTGTGGATGTGTATCTATTGACACACATCATATATCTCTCTCTATATCCTCTATGTCACTATGTTCTATTTTTGACATAATTAGAATAGCTCCATCACACTTTCCTTTGTCTTAGATATCATATATATAACAAATGATCTAGGGTTCCATATCTCATATGTGTTCACACTCACATTGTAACACATCACACCAATTCTATACTCTAGTTCATTATGACTCAAGCTATTACTTCCCATGTCTTGATTCCATACATCACACCATAATTTCATATCTCTTTACTATCTATAGAATCTATTAAACTCAAGTTTTGATGCACAAGATCTTTAATGTAGATTTGATCGATTGGATCAATAAATATCATTTTCTATGTTGAGATATAGAGCTTATATATAAGTTCTTACATGTTCCTCTAACTAATAGTCTATATGGACATGACTTTAAATAATGATCATTGATATTTCATATGGCACTATGGTCTAATGTTCTCTATTTAATTGGCTCATCTCTAAAATGTGTTCATTTGATCAATCTCTAACAAGCTCATGCTATTAATTAGATCTTTGTACACTTCTAAACTTTAGCTTTATCAAATTTAAAATACATCCATTGATCTTTCTCATCCAAGCTTCCACATGCCATTTGATCTTCAAAGATGCTAGATCTTTACGTTGACCTAGTCATTAAACTTTGACACTTTGATGTCATCTCACTATTTTCTATATCTCTGGATCACTTTCACTCTATCAATCTTCTATAACCTACTCAATCTTTAACTTACCACTGTGTCGATAAACATTGAGAAATTTATAGCATTTGATTAAATTTTCTTTATTGAATCTCCTTTGCATGATCACTCACAAACCATAAAATCTTCTAACAAGTTCAATATTTATATCTATCCAACCCTTGAGGATATGACACTTGGTGTAAGTGCATGCCTTTAATACATAGTTATTAGTTCCCACTATTGAGACATTTGGCATCCTCACATTTCTTATTAACATTTTGACTATAACCCACACCATAGATTAACTATCTAGTATCTGTGATTATGATACGTATTACTTGTATGTTAACTCAGAGGTCCTTTTAACAATATGAAATCATTACACTCCTTTGGATCTCTAATTTCTAATTAAGTGTAAACCATTGATATTCAAACTCCCCCAACTCCCCAATACACATTCACATATGGAAATGTTGATGTCAGTAAAATGTCTTCTCATCTTTTCTATCATAGACCCAAAATGTCTAGATGGTCAATGTGAAGAACCAAATAAATTCCAATCATGCACACAAATATTCCAATCATTATTAACCTCTAATAAGATCCTTTCCATATCATGTAATCAGCATACATAATCTTTAACATCAATAATATGCTCATAATGTCCCTTTTGACATCAATGACAATCAAATTGCTAATAGTAAGAGCCTGAAGATGCCTTCAGATAACAACAAGGTTTGAGATGAGGCTTAAGGCCTACTTGCTTGGTCTATCTTTAATATCATATGATGTGACCCTAAAGGATAACCTATTTATAGGTTTAATTAGTACCTTAACCATCATTTTTCACTACTTCAAAACCATTTATGGACTTTAATATGTCTATAAACTTTCCAAGGCATGATTTTGCTCATCTAGTCCTTAGAACTAACAATCACAAATAAGGCTTTATTTGAGACAAAGTAGTGGCTATACCCACTATTTTTATAGACCAAATGGATATATCAGTGCCTTCAACTAGTCATGATTAAATTTTTATTGAAATTGAAGGATTGCCTATGTTTATAAGGGTCTCAAACACTCATTTCACTTACACTAGTAGTAGGTTACTTGTAGACTATGTAGATTAGCATGAAGATCCTAAGTATGCTCCTTAACCCTTGTTTCCTAAAGTGATTATTATAATGAGATGTTTAACATGTGTTTCAAGGTTAAGAAAATGATTAAATTATGATTTGATAACATTTATTCCATTTCATAGCATCCTTGTTCTCATGTTTAGAGCTTATGTTTATGAAGGCCTATGTGTTCTGAGGCTTGTGTTGATGTTCCTTTGCCTTCTTGGAAGTGATGTCACTAAAAATTGTATTCTATTTTAGTATGACCCCTACTCATATTTATCTCATTACTTCCTTTTTACCATAATAAAGGCATGGTTCTTCATATGCATCAACTCTATTGTAGGTATATACTTATATAGGTCAATATGTATAGTGTTTGAGTATCATGTTTTTATGAGAGAAGAGTAGTCTAAAAATACTTAAACTCTAGTAACACTTTTACATCTTCACTCATCCCTTTATAATTCATACCCTCTTATTCTCACACCAATATTCATACCTATGAGTGGTCCACATAGGGCTCTTGGAAACTCTGCTATAGTAGACCCAAGTGACTAGTTGTAAGTGGTGATTGTCTTCCTCAACAGGGTGTGTGATCCATATAGGTCTAACATTCCATGAATTCATTATTATTTGGGTTCACAATGAATATTTGGGTTAATTCACATGATATATACTTAGAATGAAGGGTATATAAATAGAGGGTGATAGTCAAGTGATATGGAGTGTGGGACATGAAAATAGGTTGACACAATATGAATGGTAGTATAAACCATGTGGAATGATAGAGGCATGAAAATAGCATCACATGGATTTTGATAACCCCTCTAAGACAAAATACATGAATTTTTAAGACCTTCACATATATACATAAATAAATATACTACTTTAAAGGAAGAAGTTAAGCATTCATAGCCAAAAAATGGAACCTAAGAATCTTTAAGGAACCTTAATCTTCATAGAAAACCTTAATCTTTATTAAAATTGACTTTATGGTTATAGATAAAAGGAGGGTCATTTTTAGGTCTATGAGTCTACCATGGAGGTTATAAAACTTAATCATGGGGCTGTGATAGTGACCTAATTATCAAACATGCTCATTTGTTGTCTGGGTTGTCATTGATGTCATAGGTTATCTTGGCTACATGATGAATTGATGAAAAATAGGTCATCGTGATGGATTTGTGTGTGTATGGCATAAGTGTATGACTTTTATTTGATATATGATGATATGAGGGTGCCCTAAATGCTTTGGTGAGGTTCTAGTATTTCACATGATCTTTTAGAGTGAAGAAAATTCACTATTCTATCTAAGAGGAGCCATACTGTCATTGGAAATCATGGAGGTATTTCTAGGTTATAATTTTTTTTCATTTATTATGTGTAATTGAGATGTCAAACTTAGTCAAAAGTATATATGTAAATGTTGTTCTTAGTGCCAAGAACCTTCCCTACAAATTTAGTGTCTTGAAGTGTTTCCAAGCTCAAATTTTAAAACTTAAAAGTTGATCCTATATGTTATGACATGGAAAAGATTATCAAAATTATGCTTCAAGAAATATTCATTGGGGATTCAAAATTATATCCATTGGAGTTCACATTTAAATTGGTTGTGTATGAGAATAATGAACTTGAGAGAAAATAACTACTTGTAGAATACATGGAAGAGGCCAAATCAAGATGGTTTAAAAGGAAAATTGTAGTAGACTCCATGATGATCATCCTTCAAGTGGTAGTTTGATTTTGAAATCCATATGTGTTCATTTATTGTATGTCAAAGTTGGTTTTTGTTGATTGTGTTTTGCCTTGTGAACTTGGATTAATCTAAGAGGGTTTAGATCCTTTATAATGCACTTGAAATGGTGTCCTAAGTGTTTTATGGTGTTTCTAACTCCTTGAATACTTGTCCCATGCATTGGATCAGATTTGGAAACTTACTTTTATGAATGAAAGTCATCATGGTAGTTGACTCTATTTCAAGGACTTTGATTTTGGTTAATAATAGCAACATGTTAAGTTGATTGGTGATTTAGGTCACCTAGGTTGGTTGTTCAAAGTGAATAAAGATGTTCTTGAAGTTGTATTACTCTTATGGATTATTTTTCTATGGTCATATTGATATTATTAATGAATAACATTCTCAAGACTCAAAAGATAGAGGTATGAGGGTTTTTATTCTTCATGTGATTGTAAACCCTAAGGTGTATGTTCATAAAGTAAATGACTCTATTATGATTTATAAATATCAATTAACACTAGATGGAATGAGTGTAATGTTTCCTTTATAAGATATAATTCTTGAAATGCATGTGTGAGCCCAAAGTGATGTGTAAGAGGCCAAAATTAAAATAGGGGTGTGAGAGTTGAAGATTAGTCTGCAAGATCACTGCTATTAAAGGTATGGATTGTTTGTTCATGTGATCTAAGGTATTATGGTGTTATAAGAGTGATATGACAAGTTTTTTCCCCTGATAATGTTAATAAATTTATAGAAGTGATCATTGTCCTATAGTATGACATGAATCTTATAAACTTGAAAGAAGATAGTTGAAGTGTTCTTATGATTTTATGTCATTGAATGTAATGTTTATTTGGTGTCAAGGTGACCTGAAAAGGTCATAAATGGATAGGTTACCATGTTGAAAATATGTAAGTTACATAAAGAAGACATTAGTGATCTAAATATTATAAGTGTTCTGATTTTTGTCGAAGGTTCTTGACTAAGTGTGTAATTTGATTCATTGTGAAGAGTATCATGAGGTTTTAGTGTTATATATGTATAAAGATGATCTTAAGGTCATAAAAAATAAAATATATTATTATATATGTCTTGAATAAGTTCTCATAGTTCTAATAAGATTATCTCAAAGTTCTAAGTGTGCAAAATAGAGAAAGGGTTATAGAGCAATGAGATTGCAATAAAAGAAGTCATGAATTTTCTAAGCCATGATGGCTTGTAGAGATTCAAGGGCAGCAGATTGATGCATGAAGGTTTACATTGGAGTTAAATTACAATATATGAAGATGATTTTTCTTATTTGAGATGGTCTTTTTGTCCAAGAGGTCATTGTTGAGTGAGAAAGAATAAATCTAGCTCATTTAGGTCTCTATGAGACCTATTGGTGGTATGAGGCCTAATGGAGTTTTCATAAGGTAAGCGAATGAGTAGCATGGTTTTTACCTTAGATAAGGAATGGAAGACATATTGGTTAACTTTTTAATATGTTTCATTTACTTATTGATGTCTATTATATTGTAAAGAGTCTAAGTATAACATGTGGCTAAAGAACGGCTAATGCATTCGGTCTATCTTAGGCCTAAAGAGTTTGTTTGACCCATTTAAAGTATGGAAGACCTATAAATTCATTGTATCTTGTATGTAACATGTAATATTTAAAATATTAAGGGTGATCCATGTGTGTATACTTTTGAGGCTGACCAATATATGCTTGAGTAAGAATCATGTATAAGTAGAAGACTAATTTGGCCTATTTTATCTAGTTAGAGAATTGCATATTGAAGCGAAGGATAGAGATAATTGATAAGAAGGGAAATGTTATTAATAACATAATAATAATTTTTTGAATATTTAATTAAGGTTTTAATTAATCTTTAAGATGATGATCAAGTAACTTTTATCAATTTAAGGCTATTAGGCCTATTTATCTAGACATACCTATGCAAATGATTTGATTGAATATAAATAAAAATGAGTAGAATAGATGTCTAAGTATGGCCATTAATCCATGACATATGTTTATGAGATGATGATACATTATCATAAGGTATGAAAGTAGGTTTATATCTAAGTTTTTATTGAGAAAGGTAGAGTGTGAGTGGTATGTCTAAGAGAGCTTAAGATTGAAGACACGAGTAGAAGAAGGGAAATGAGTTGTGACCTATGAGAGCTTCATGAGATTATCATATATGATTAGTGATATATTAATAATTTTTATTAGGTATGCAAGTTATAATGAGGTTTTATATCATGTTGTATTGATCCATGTTGTAGACTGTGAGGGCTAGTTGGGTGAAGAAGAAGGGTAGTTGTGTGATTATGTGAGAGGTAGATTTGATTGTGAAAGATTAAAAAGTATCCATATTCAATTTTAAAATTCAAAAATATCAAGGTGGAAGTATATTACTTGGATAAGTGAGTTTTTAGTTAATAGGCATCTAATTTTGTGCTTGGTTACTTAGGGGGTTGTATCCTCTTTGCATGTGGATGCTTGCTAAATTCTAGTTAGTGCTAGATAAATTCTAGGGGTTGGTACTCCTTGCTGGGTTGGTGATAAACTAAAATTTATTCATGGTTTATAATACAAGTTTTCCAAGATGTTTTTTAGTGGTTTTTATCCACCATGAGGATTTCCCACATAGATCTTGTATTTATGTGATGTGTTCTTATGTTTCATGTTTTGTATGAGTATGTTTTCATGACGATGTTGCCAGATTAGGTTGATATGTGATTGAGTGTTATAGGAATGATAAATGTAATTTAATGAAAATATTTTACACTAATTCATCCCCCCTCTTAGTGGTTTTGCTTCTAATAATTGGTATCAGAGCTAGTCATTTAGAGAAGGCTTGACAACTTGAAGGTGATCTTAGAAACACATGATGGCTAAGCAGTTAAGGAAAGAAAATCAAGATTTGAAATCTATGATCAGATCACTTGAGGAGAATATATGTACTTTAAAGGGTGACATGGAAAAATATTCCATAATGGATGATAAGATCATTAAGGATCTTAAGGATCATGTAGAGGTTACTAATGTTAGGTTGATATCAAAGGAGGTCAAGTTTGATCTATTGAAAAAGGGGGAGATTATTGAACATGGTCATTTATTGTCTAAGTTGTCATTGATGTCATAAGTTGTCTTAGATGCATGATGCATTAATTAAAAAGAGGTATTCATGATGGATTTGAATGTATATGGCATGAGTGTAGGACTTTGAGTTGATAGAGGATGTTATGAGGGTGCCTTAGATGATTTGGTGAGGTTCTAATGTTTCACATGATATTTTGGAGTGAATAAAATGCACCATTATAGATAAGAGGAACCATACCAACATTGGACATCATGAAGGTATGGATAGGCTAGAATGTTTGTGAATTTATTATGTGTATTTGATAAGTCAAACTTGGTCAAAGGGATATATGGAGATGTTTTTAGTGCCAAGATCCTTCCCTACAATTTTGGTGTCTTGAAGTGTTTCCAAGCTCAAGTTTTTAAGCTAAAAGATTTGATCTTGTATATTGTGAGGTGCTAGAGACCATTAAAATTATGCTTTAGGAAATAGTCATTGGGGATTCAAAATTATAGCCATTGGAGTTCAAATTCAAACTAACTGTGTATGAGAATAATGAACTTGAGAGCAAAGAAGTGCTTTTAGAATCCATGAAAGAGGTTAGATCAATATGGTGTAAAAGGAAAAGTTGTAGTAAACTCCATAATTATCATCCTCCAAGTGGTAGTGTTCTTTGAAAGTCCTTATAGGTGTAGTTATTGCATGTCAAAGTTGGTTTTTGTTTACTGTGTTTTGCCTTATGAAGCTAGATTGATCTAAGAGGGTTTAGATCCTTTATAATGTACTTTAAATGGTGTTATAAGTGTTATATGGTGTTTCTAACTCCTTTAAGACTTTTCTCATGCATTGGATCAGATTTTGAAACATTTTTTTGTGTAAGAAAATCATCATGGTAGTTGACTATGTTTGAAGGAATTTGATTTTAGTTGACAAGAACAAGTTGTTGAGTTGTTTAGCATTTTTGGTCACCTCGGTTGGTTGTTCAAAGTGAATGAGTATGTTATTGAATTCATATTTATATTGTATATGAATTTCATATGGTTATATTGATCTTATTAATTAATAACATGATCAAGACTCAAAAGATAAAGGTATGAGGGTTTCTAGTCTTTATGTGATTATAAACCCTAAGGTGTGTGTTCATAAGGTAAATGACTCTATTATGGCTTAAGAATCTAATAAACACTAGGTATAATGATAAAATTGTTTCCTTTAGAATATATCATGCTTTTAATGCATGTGTAAAGTCAAGGTGATGTGTAAGAAGCCAACATTAGAACATGGGTGTGAGAGTTGAAGATTGGTCTATATGACCAATGCTATTAAAGGTAAATATTATTTTTTCATGTGATCTAAGGTATTATGGTATTATAAGAATGACATGACCATTTTTTTGTGCCCTGAGAATGTTCATAAAGTTTTGTAAGTGATCATGTCCTATAGCATCACATGAATCTTGTAAACTTGAAAGAAGATAGTTTTAGTGTTCTTTTGAGTTTGTGTCATTGAAAGTAATGTTTATTTGATGTCAAGATGACCTCATAAGCTCATAAAGGAATATTTTTCCATGTTAAAAAATATGTAAGTGTCATGAAGAAGATAATATTTATCTAAATATGACAAGTTTTTTGAGTTTTGTCAAAGCGTCTTGATTAAGTGTGTAAGTTGATTCATTGTGAAGATTATCATGAAGTTTTAGTGTTCTATATGCATCAAGATGATCTTAAGTTAATTTAGGATCAAGGATATTATTGTATATGTCTTGAATAATTTCTTATATGTCTAATACATTTATCTCAAATTTATAAGTGTGCAAAATAGAGCAAGGTTTATAGAGCAAGGAGCTTGGGCAAAAAATAAGTCATGAATTTTCTAGACCATAATATCTTTTGGAGATTGAAGGGCAGTAGATTGATGCATGAAGTTTTATATTAGATTTTGAAAAAAAATTAATAATATGATTTTGACTATTTTATATGGTCTTATTAGCCCAAGAGGTCATTGTTGAGTATGAAGGAATAAATCTATATCATTTAGGTCTCCATGAGACCTATTATTGGTATGAGGCCTAATGGAGCTCTCATAAGGTAAGTGAATGAGTAGTGTGTTATTTAGCATGGAGAAGGAATAGATGACATACTACTTAAGTTATTTATAGTTTTCATTTTCTTATTGACTTTTATTGTATTGTAAAGAGTCTAAGTGTAACATGTGGCTGAAGAAGGGATAATGCATTAGGTCTATCTTAGGCCTAAAGAGTTGGTTTGATCCATTTGAGGTATGGATGACCTATAGAGTGTTTTTATCATGTATTTAATGTGTCATTTTGAAAATATTAAGGGTGATCCAAGTGTGTATAGTGTTAATTCTGAATAGTATATGTTTGAGTAAGAATCATGTATAAGTAGAAGGCTAATTTGGCCTATTTTGGCTGGTTAGAGAATTGAATATTAAAGTGAAGGATAGAGAAGCTTGGTGAGAAGGGAAAGGTTATGAAGACAATCATAAAAATGTGTCTAATATTTCATGAAGTTTTTATAGTAATTATAAAGGTGAAGATCAAGTAATTTGTATTAATTCAAGGCTATTAGGATTATTTGTCTATACATGCTTGTGTGAAGGGTTTGATTAAATATCAATCAAAAGTAGAAGAATAGATGGGTAATAATGGACATCAACCCATGACATGTGTTCATGATATGATTATACATCATTAAAATGTTTGAAATTAGGTTTGTATCTGAGTTTCTATTGAGAAAGGCAGAGCATGAGAGGTATGTCTAAGAGAGCTTAAGATTGGAGATGAGTAAAACAAGGGCAGTGAGTAGTGACCTATGAGATATTCATGATCTTATCATAAATGATAGGTTATGTGTTCCTAATTTATTTTAGGTATTCAAGTGATAATGAGGTTTTATATCATGGTGTGTTGATCCATCTTGAATATTATGAGGGATAGTTGAGTGAAGAAGAAGAAGGCAACTTATGTGTGTGTGAGAGAGGTAAATTTGAGTGTGAAAGATTGTAAGGTACCCATCATTAGTTGTAATATACAACAATATCAAGGTGGAAGTAGAATACTCATATAAGTGGGTGCTTGGTCAAGAGTTGACTAAGTTGGTCCTTGGTTACCTAGGGGGTTGTACCCTCCTTGAAAATGGGTGCTTGTTAAATTATAGTTGGTGCTAGATATATTTTAGGGGTTGGTGCTACTTGTTGGGTTGGTACTCAACTAAACCTGGTTCATCGTTTATAGGATAAGTTATCCAAGTTATGTTGTAGTGAGTTTTATCCCCAATGAGGGTTTCCCACATATATATTTTGTTCATGTGATGTGTTCTTGTGTTTCATGTTTTATATGAGTATGATTTCATGATGATGTTACTAGATCAAGTTGATATGTGATTTAATGTTTAAATAATAATGAATGGAATTGAATTAAAATATGATACACTGATTCACCCCCCTAATTATTGGTTTTACATTCAACCCTACTATGACTCTGACACCTCCTTACATGCTCATCAGTTTCATTTTAAGGATGTGTATATGCCATAGATAGTGTTCACCACATAATGGACCTCAAGTATTTATAAGTCCTTCTTGAAGATCTTTTGAGGTGATTATTATAGTCTTAATTCTCATCCATGGAGGGATTTCTTTAGGATCCCTACAAATAAGCTATAAAATGGGAATAAACTCAAGATTTGGGTGTCCTATGGTGAGGTAAAGCCTCCAAAGAAGGTCAACTTCATATTGGATCTATCACCTACACTAACCTCTGACATAGAAAAGGGAGAGAAAAAGACACTAATTTCATTAAAACATGTCAAAAGGAGGTGATGCACTAATGTTTTAAACACTTATGTCTACACAATACACACTATAAGACACTTGAAATATTGTTAAACATCACTCCATTCACGCTTTGAAAAGCTTATACATAAGTGTTTCACTAAAAGGCAAGAATTAACTAGTAATCTAGCATGGGAGGGTAGTTTTCCAACTTCTAAACTAATCAATAGACTATATATTCATTTATAATGACCTATGGGAGATACCAAACACTTCATGAAGGTGAGGGAATTTAGAAAAAGTAAAAGTAAAACATGGATTCACTTAACCACATCAATGAACTCATAAGGCACACTTCAATTTAGCTTGCAAATAGAGGAATTCAGTCTCCATTATATCAAATAGGTGTTATAGTATAAATTTGGCATAGCCAAAGCATAAGAGTCTCTAACTCTAAGAAGCACATCTGAGAGTCATCCCTTTTCAATGGGAAATAAAATGGAATATATAGATAAAAGGGAAGCAAGAGGAAACTAAACAAATAACCCTTAGTAAATGTGACCCAACCACCTTTGATCAATTATCATCAATCTGAGGATGTTGAGTCATAATCCATCAAACATGAGCAAGTCCCTAAGGACCTTGAAACACTAAACCTTCCAATATCTTCCTCAATTACGCTTGATGTTCTTCATGTTATCAGGGAGTTACTTAAGCTTGCCTATTGATGTTCTTTCTAGCATTCCTTGCATAGTCACCATCCTACCATTGCTTTTAAATCTTGAATACAGATCTATTATAGATGAAAACTAATCACCTTAATGGTTTTTATATACTCATGATTAAAAATTAATATCTATAAGATAGGTTTTCTTGAATTTGAACCAGACATAAAACCTACATTTAAAATCTCTTAAAAAGTTTTATAGGGCTTTAATGGCATTAAACAACTTTGCAAGGTCTACTCCTAGTTATCCAGATCATATTTTATCTTTAATTTATGTGTTTACCTACTTTGGGAGGTCAAGAATATTATTCCAACAAGTTTATCTTTGTTAGCCTCTATTTGGATACTTATTCTATTTAAATGCCTAACCATTACAAGTTTGGACACATGTATGTATCTTATGCCCTTTAGATATTTGATCAAATATTCCTTATTGATCCTCATAGGAGTCTTCTAACTTTAGCCTTCATTATTGACTATCGATCCTTGATCTACCATTTATATCATGATACTTAGTAGTCTCAAATTCATCTTATGGTCCCCATAATCAAATCCCCATCTGATTCACATAATTTTGCCATGTGGTGACCTCATATTTGATCTAGGCTCATTTAATTTTGTACTTTTGATCTACATAGTTGATTTACGTGAACATGATCTATTTATTCATCTAGACCCACTAACTCTATTGATCATCATGTACCATCACTCTTCATTTATATGATTGAATGAGCTTCATTTATCTATATGGACCCACTAACCCTATTGATCACCCACATACTATTAGATCTCAACTTGAGCCCCCAATATTTTGACACTTATCTTCACTATATTTGTCTTACGTATGATAAATTTTTGACCTAATGCTCATTTTTGATCTCTTGAGCATGATTGAACACATGCCATTAGATATGCCTAGACCCACTGACTTAGATTGTTAATCGCATGTCATTGGATCTTTTAATTTGTTTGAATGTGGCTCCACCACTAGGCAGCTCCATGTTTGGGCTCAGGATCTTTTAAGGATTTTAAACTCAAAGAGTTAGTTCTCATGGATTGATTTTTATGTCTCCACACATATCTTATTCTACTTGCTTAACTTTAGAGGCTTATATCTATACATAAAAATTGCACCAAGTCACAAAATTTGTAGGGAATCATTAGGTCATAAAAGACATCATATTAAATAACTCTTAAGACCATCTTGGATCACAAGGAAAACTAGCATGATATGTTAAGTTTTAAATGATAGGGTGATAATTTGACCTGTGAGGGAAAAATTGACAACATTATAGTGACTCAGCTAGGAAGCATGCCTATTATGTTTGAGAACCAGACCATATGCAAGACTCTTGGACTCATAAATAATGAAAATTTTGATTAATGGTTGTAAAAAATCATTTTGACTAAAGTAAAATAATAATTTCACCAAAACAAGAAGGGAAACATACATAATAGGGAAACTAACTAAACAAAGAAAAACCAAACAAACAAATGTTATATGGATGCACTTAGAGGGAAACAAAAAGAAAAATTAATTTAACTAACCATGATAGGGCATGATCTACTTGGATCAAAAGGGAAATTCATGAACTCACTCATCCCAAAAGATGGTACAAGTTGCAAAGTAGGATGCTTATTGAACATAACCTTTGATGAGGAACTCTTCTTGCCTACTAACTCTCTTAGAATCTTCTCAAGTGAGTTATCAATAGAAAACTAGTCAGTAATAAAGACAAACTCATCTTGCACTTTAGGATATTTTTCATACTATTTATCATCTACAACCTCATCAAGTGATATCTCATCTATGTATTGTCCTTGAGTGACCTCATTCTTCTTCCTATCTATTATAAGTTCATTAAGCTCTTCAAGGAGATTTGAATAGTCAACCTAATATATATCATGATCATGAATGAGTGACTCTTGATAAAAGTTATCATAAACATATTCCTCAATGGACAACATATCCATATAAAGCTCCCTAATCTCTTGTAGAAATTCAAATTATAGCTACAAATCTTCCCTTTGTTCCTCATTTTGATCAACCTGAATAGGATTAGTTTGAAAGGTATCCTAATCCTTCTCAATAGGAGATGTTCTAAACTCATTCATGACTTCATATTGTATTAATTTCTTCTGGAGTTATTCCATATCAAGACCATTCTTCTCAAGTAGACTTTAGATATCTTCTTTAATATCAGTTACAAGCTCATTCTCAACTTGTTCCTTGAGTCAAGTATCAATGAGAAACTATTCCTCATACATGCTTGCAACATCTTCTTCACACCCTTCAAGAACAGGCTCCTCTTAAAGAAGGGAGATCATGGGAGGGTGATGAGATTAAATTTTTTAAGAGGGGGTATGAAGTATGGAAAGTTGATCATGATAAAATTTTGGAATCTTGAGGGTAGTGGAATCACCTAAGGAGTCTTGAAGAGGAGAGAAAGAGAAACTCTTAGAGACCTCTACATTTTGTTCCTTCTACTTGGCCATCACCTCATCAATGTCTAAAACCTCTTTCTCTGTATATAAAAATTGAGTTTAAGGGATGAGTAAGGAAAAAATGGAACTACAAGAAGGCTTAATCTCTTGAATAGATTATTATATAAGCATATGAGTCTACTCTTGATTACAACTAGGCAACTCCCTTGGCTAAAATTGAGCATGGTTAAGAACTTCATAAGAGTAAGGAACACAAGAAGATAGGTAAGGAATACAAGAGGGTTCTTGAGACAATTGTTTAAACTCACTTTTATACCTTTTCCAAACCTCCATATTATCTAATAAGATATTTCACAACTCATTCCTCTCCTCTCGATCATTGGATACATTTATAAACAACCCATTCACTTCCTCATAATGAGAATTTGAACAAACTTTTTTTTCATATGCTAGTAGTTTTAGCTCTATTTCATCCATTCTCTCTTGGAGGTAAGGATTCTCATATATAACATCATATCCATATGGGGAAGGTGAAATCTGGTCTTGAGACTAATATGGGACACAAAGGGAATAAGTGTCATACTCTTGATAATAAGGATCATAAGAAACTTTATAAGGCTCAACATAGCTTAGATAAAACTATTGGTAACGTTGATTATGATAATAACAAGGCTCATATGGATCATGACAAGACTATTATGATCCATTATAGGGTTGATAAGGAATTATAACATAGTTTTCCTCATATATAGCCACAAAAACAACATCAAGATAGTGATATGAAAATAAACTTACTTGGAGACCATGCTTGGACTATTAGAAGTAATGCCTTGAGCTTGGAGTCACTAAATTATTCATGAAGAATGCTACTACAAGTGTAATTTCATCAATACTACATACAATGGGTCCTATCAATCATGCCATAAATTATTATGGTCTTAATTCACACCCATGGGGGGATTTATTTAGGCTCCTTCCAACGAAGCCAAAAAATGGGATCAACCTAAGGATGTGGGTATCCTATGTTGAGGTTAATCCTCTAGAGAAATATAGATTCCTATTATATGTATCACCTACACTAACCTCTAACTTGGAAAAGGGAGAGAAAAAGACACTTATTACATGAAAACAAGTAAAATCGAGGTGATGCACCAATGTTTTAAACACTTATGTTTACACAAGACACACTATAGGACACTTTTGAGACTACTAAACATCACTCCATTCACTCTTTAAAAATATTCCACATAAGTGTTTCACTAAAAGGTAAGAATTGGCTATTAATATAGCTATTATAGATGTAATTTTCACCCTTGGAGAGGGTTCTTGAGGATCTCTCCAACTAAGCTATAATATTTGGAGAACCCCAGGATGTGGGTAACATATATTGGGACTAAACCTTCAAAGGTTGGATTCCTCTTGATGCTCACCTAAAATTAATGCAAAACTAATGTTTCATAGAGAAAAGAGTTATAAATATCATAAAGGCTCCTAAGAAATCTATATTGGTAATGCACCAAAGTTAAAATGGACATTCATATAAGCTTGAACACACACTGGATTAGGAAAAGATAACTATGGATTACTCAATCTCACAATCTCACTAATTACATAAATATTTCATGGAAGAGGTTCCAATAGAACACTAATCTATACCTACAAGTTATCTTGAAGGCACCTTCAAATAGGAAAATAGAAGGACATCAAATTAAGAATAATCTCCTTCACAAATTTACCATACACAAACATGCTAAACACTAATTAAAGATAAGAAACAGTTAAAGAATTGATCCTATTAATTTAAAAATTAGTTCTTACAATATTTTGATAGGGTTTACCATTATCAAAAAGGTACAATTTTGAAAGATTATTGATTAGTATCATTGTCTCCAAAAATAAAATGCTAAATTCTAAAATTTGATAACCCCCTCAATGGGAATGAGACCATGATATATAAGATAAGGGAGACAAAAAGAAAGGATGTACGAGTATGCTATCAAAAAATGACACCTATCCTAGGTCATTTATTAAACCTGAGCTACCACCTTTATATTTTAACCAATGAAAACCTTGACACTTCTCTAATCAATCAAGACCCATGGCTTGTTGCGTGAGAAATTTCCTAAAGGTTTCAAGGATACATTAAATGATTCTAGTTGTAGTTTCAATAACTACACCTTTTCTTTGATTTGTTATGCCATCTCTCACTTAAGGTCAAATCCTAATGATCATAGATTTGATTGAATCATGGCTTCATGATTTTTATGTAGTTGTTTATTGATATTATGTCCATGATGAGGGATGAAAACCCTTTGCATTATTCACCTATCTACTTCACTTTCATATTTGTATCATAGGTCCCACATATAGATGGAAAAAAAATCTAAAGACATTGGTTTTCCTATAGTTATATTTATAAAAATAGACTTATGGACCATATATCACCTTCTGGACCCCACTTTATTTGTGTAGGATCCAAGAATTCATTGTACATAGGTCTTTCTTTCACTTGGTGAACCAGTCTCAAGAACAAATCCTATAATCTCTAATTTATAGAATCAAAGATTAATATTATCTCTAATGATGGTCCTTTGTATTATTTAAATATTAATGAATTTATTATAACACTTCATTGAATTTAAAATGGATCTAATGGCATCAGCAAGACACTAAAAAAACCTATGTTCATTGTCAAAAAAATATTCTCAACCTCTATCGAGAATCCTAGGCTTGTCTTTAATTCGATTAGTTGTCAAAATTTAACTCAGCTCATTATCATGTTGACTCAACTTTCTCTATCAATTTTAATATATATGAAGGCCGGTGGATCATCTATCTTCTACCTATGGGATATGTGCTTAACACTCATCATACACACATTCACCCTTGAGATTCATTAAACCTTTAACTTCCACTTACTATTAAATCTAGATGCTCAATCAAACACCAATCATTGATCTATTAAGACCCACCATTTAAAATCCAATGGCTATTTCATGATCCTAAAATTAACATCCTCACTCCTATCAAATGGCATTCACATGACCATTGTTGACAATCACTTGACCTTCAAATTTAAGCTTGATAGTATTTGTCTTTCTCTATCTTAAAAGTTGATGTCATTTTGACCATCATTGGATGTCTCATAGAACATGATTGATGTCCCATGGACCATCATATTTAAGCATAGATAGATTTTTTCCCAAGCTTTATTTGACATTATCATGAACATCTTATATCATAGGTCCATTTTTGAATGCTTATAACTTGAAAAGCAAATGTCATGTAGGCCTCAAACTTTCAAGACATATTCTTAAGGTCAAAAAAGGACAAATAGACTTGATCCACTAGTCTTGGGAGCCTTCCAAGTGAAGATATTAAATCCACAAGTTGACTAGTCCATTTGATATTTTGTGACATCCTTGATAAAAAAAAGGCTAAGTATGGAAACTTAACAAAATCTAACTAAGGAGACAATTTTGATCATGCATAACACCATTTACTATTTGATGAAGGATTCAGAACTTAGCCCATAAAAACTAGGGACCAAGATTAACAAACCCATATGACCACTTTCCCCTACAACTATTTTAGGTGCAAGATATGGCCTTATAAATATGCTCATTGGGCTTTGTTTGAACTTCTTTGAAAATGGTGAAGTATAGAAAAATAACAAAATTTAGCTAAGACGCTTAACTTTGGACCTCCATAAATTTTTATGTGCTTTTTTAGAGGACCTAAAACTTGGTGCATATAAACTTGGCACAAAAGTGAACAAACCCATATGATCAATTTTCCTTGACTCATTAACATGTTCTATGTATAACATCAACAAAATTCCCTCTCAACATTTCTACCACTAGACCCAAGATTCCTAGATGAACATAATGAAGAACCTGATGGATTATTTGCATTTCCATACTTAACCCAATCAATTTTAACATCCCATAGGGTCTCTTCACACCTTAATACATGTCCCTTAGAAATTGGTAAGATACACTTTTAATTAAGCTCAAAGTGTTTTTAAAATATTTTAACTCTGTAAGATCCCTTTAGTCCATTAATTCATCCAAAAATCCCATCCAGTATTTTCTTCATACTTGATCCTTAGGAAACTACATTGCATTTAAGTAAGTTTGGTATGTGGGCCGAAAATGGCCAACACTAGCATGGGAGTGTAGTTATCCACTTAAAAACTAATCAACGGACTACATATGCACTTAGAATTACATGTGGGATGTACCAAACACTCCATGAAGGTGAGGGAATTTAGACTGAGGCAAAGAAAAGCATGGATTCACTTAAACACATCAATGAACTCATAAGACACACTTATATTCAGCTTTCAAATGGTGGAATTTAATATCTATTATATCAAATAGGTGTTAGAGTACAAATTTGGCATAGCCAAAGCATAAGAGTTTCTGCCTCTAAGAAAAATATATGATATTTAGCCCTTTTTAATGGGAAATAAAATGGAATATATATAAGAAAGGGGAGAGAGAGAGGGAACTAAATATATATCCCTGAATAAATGTGACCCAGCCACCTTTGGTCAATTAGAATTTATCTCATGATGTTGAGTTATAATCCATCAAACACGAACAAGTCCCTAAGGACTTTGAAACACTAAATGTCCCACTATCTTCCTCAATCATGCTTGATGTTTTTCATGTTATCAAGAATATACTTGAGCTTTCTCATTGATGTTTTTTCTAACATTCCTTTTGTATTCACCATCCTACCATTGCTTCTAAATCCTGAATATAAATCTATTATGGATGAAAACCAATCACCTTATTGGTTTTCATATAGTCATGATTGAAAATGAAGATCCATAGGCTAGGGTTTATTGAATCTGAATGAGATGTAAAACCTACTTATAAAAGATCTTTAAAATTTTTATAGGGATTTAATGGTGTTAGACAGATTTTCAGGGTCTACTTCTAGTTATTTAGATCATATCCAATCTTACATTTATATGTTTACTTTCCTAGGGTGGAAAAAACTCATATTCTAACATGTATATCTTTATGACCCTCCTTTGGGCCACTTATTCTATTTAAATACTTGACCATTGTAATTTTGGCCATGTTTCTACAGCATATGCCCTCTATAAATTTGATCAAACCTACCCCATTGATCCTCATAAGAGTCTTCTAACTTTAGACTTCATCATTGACCATTAATCTTTGATCTACCCTTTATATCATGCTACTTGGTATTATTGCATTCATCTTGTGTACCCCCTAGTTAGATCCCCATCTAGCTCATGTGATTTTTCCATTTGGTGACCTCGCATTTGATTTGAGCTCTTTGATTTTTCCACCTTTGATCTGCACCATTGTTTTTATTGAATACACTCTATTAATTCCTCTAGACCCACTGACTATGGCAATCACCACACACCATTGATCTTCCTTTATCTGATTGAACATGTTTTATTGATCTATATCGACCCACTAACCCTATTGATCTCTTATGCATAGTTATATATTGACTCAAAGCCCCAAGATTTTGACACTTGTCTTCATTGCATTTATCTTGGGTTTGCTAACTATATTTGATCTTTTTAGCATGATTAAATTCATACCATTGGATATGTCTAGACCCACTAACTTAAGTTGTTGATCATGTGCCATTAGATATTTTGATTTGTTTGAATGCAACATTTCCACTTGACATCTCTGAGTTTGGGCTCAAGATCATTTTAGAATTTTAAACACAAACAATTAGTTCTCATGACTTAAGTTTGACATCTTTGCACATGTCTTATTCTACTTGTTTAACTTAAAAAGATTATATATGTAGATATAAATTACACCAAGGCACCAAACTTACATAGAATCATTAGGGCATAAAATACATCATCTTAAGGAACTCCTAAGACCAACCTGACTCATAAGGCAAACTAGCATGATATTCTAAGTTTCAAATGATAGGGTGATAGTTTAACCTATGGGGTAAAAATTAACAATAGTGACAAGAGGATATTGGACCTCCAACCTGAGTAAGGAGGCATGAAAAAACTTGAAACACTTCACCAACTCTTCAACTCATTAAATAACTTCTAATGATGGCATTGAACCTTTATCCATTACATAGACCTATTTTTAGATTGCACATTGTGATAATATTGAAGCCTTTTTGGTTATATGAGCTCACACATGTGATTCAAGTACTAAAAATGAAATTATAGGCTACTTCAATACTTGAGGAAATGACATCAATCATTGGTTTGAGTAGGCAAGCCAAGAATCCATGAAAACCATTTTATCCAACTTGGCCTATGCAGACAAGGATGATATAAATATTCCTTAAGTTCTTAAGGAATGTTCTTAAAACTCATGAGATCAATCCCAAAACAAATTCCCAAGGGTGGAAGCTAACTCAATTTACTTCCACTGGTTAAGACCTTGGACCTCCATTTTCTCTCCTTTGTATAATCTGAGTGTAAACTTGAGGAGATCTCTAATCAATCTAATGAGATTGAGGGGAAGGTAGGATGGTTTTAATTTTATTTTCCATTAAAACAATTTGAGTTCTCTCCCACTTGCCATTAATGACCTCACTCTACAAATCCCTAACTCTACTTGAGCTAGTTCATACTATATAGATTTATACCATGTGAAAAACCTTAGTTACCTATAATTTCTCTAAATTTCTTCTTGTTTGAGACCAAAATACATCATTAGTAGTCATTGTTAATGGAAAATAGGGTTCATGTGATATTTTAAAACTAATGGTATAAATTAGGGGAGTTGAAAAGTCACAATATAACATGTGTGGGGCCCATTAGGAAGGATTTAGGCATTGACCACGGTGGTAATGGGATCAAAGAGGTATGAAATGGTCTAGTGATGGTATAAGGAATCTTATGTATTCTATTTAAGGTGTGGGCTGTAATTTAGTGTCCCATCAACATCAAATTAGGCTTCATTATGATCAAAACATTAACTTTGGCACACATATATGACCTTATATAGGCATATCAACTGAATATAATGATATTATATTATAAATAGCCTTTTATGACTTGTTAAAGCCTCAATTCAACAATAAGATATTTCTTGTGATATTTTTGAAGGTTTGAAAGTGAACATACCTTATGCTATTAGACAGATTAGAGGTGTGAATTTTCACTAGACTATCTTCTCCATTTACCTTCACCATGGCAATTTTCAACTATTGAAACTCCATAAAATTGACCAAGGGCCCTTACACATGATTATCCACCATGTAAATACTTTATTTAATCTATGAAGGAGATATGAAGGCTCATAAAGTAATGTTATAGCATGAAAAAATAGTGAAATGTTTGATAACCCCCCAAACTCATAAGATGAATAAAATCATAAGAGCCAATGATCTTGGATTAGGAGTAAAGATTTTTAGGTTCACCCCTTTCTAGTTTTGAGTATAGAAAATGGTCAACATTTTTTATGACTCGGCTGTCTTGACCAACCTACTAGTCAAGGAACTTAGAACTCTTAGACTTTCTCTTGATGACTTAGCAAATGAAACTTGATTATATATGAACTCTGCCTTATAACTTGCATAATTTTAAATAATTAGACACAATAAATAAAAATAAACAAGAAAATATAACACACAAATACTAACAACAAGACCAAGAAACAAACACTAAGCTTATGCAATAGCACTTAGAAGAAGGAGATAAACTCTAAATTCTATGTATAAAACATGGATAATGAAGACTAGTAGCATAACTTGAGGAAAATCTCATTGAATGGGATGGGGATATCCTCACCATTAAATATAAATAGTTTAAAGACATTAATATATTTATAACTCATGGTGATATAAAGCTCACTCCAACAGCTATCAAACTTGGAGTGTTTTCCTAGATTTACATGGTCCCCATCCCACTTGAGCACTATATCTCCTTGTCGGAATGTCTTAGATGAGGATATTTTATCAAATAACTTATTGAATTAGTTATTATTATACCACATGACATGCATGATATTTTCCCTTGTCTCCTCTAACTACCTCAGCTCATTCATAATGACTTGCATTACATCATCTTATAAGATCTCAAGTTGGTGAGTAATCTCTAAGGCTTGTAATTAAAGGGAAATAGGTAGTCTTACCTTTCCAACATAGAAAAGGATTTATGGAGAGTATCCATTAAAACCCTTAGGTGTGACTCTATCTTTTCATAAGGTATTTCTCAACCTTATATGCCATTCTCTTTAACTGTCCTCTGTGGTCCTCTTGATGATCCTTATCAAGTTCTTATTTGTGGACTCTACCAGCCCATTACCCTATGGGTAATAGTTGGAGGAAGCCTTGAGGTACATGACATGGATAAGGGCCCACTCACATACCTTATAATTTTTTAATGTGAATGCATTTGAAAATTTTATTGTTCAAGGTATACCAAACCTGGTCATAGGATTATCATATAACTCCAATATACAATTCACATTGGCCTCCTTGAATGATGTTTCCTCCACCCACCTTGTGACGTAGATAGTGGTTATTATGAGCCAATTATTACAAGAACTATAATGTGGATGGGTAATTATTATAAATTATAGGCCCCATTATATGAAGGGCTCCTCAATTTGAATGTGTTCCAAGGGTAGGGTAGTTAACCTTTATTTACTGGTGAACATGGAACAATTTGAACACTTTTTGACCCAAGAATGTGAATATATAAACAAGGTAGGCCAAATTTAACCTTCTCTAATTATCTTAGAGGTTTTGGTATTGGTATAAAAGTGTCCACCAGTAGGCCCATCATGAAACTATCTAAGTAGCTTATCAATCTGGCTTGATTCAACACAGTTTATAGGCATACCTCTTATATCCTTCTTAAATATAAATATATTTATCAAGATAATGGTTTTTTTCCTTATATTAATTATTTTTGTCCTATCTAAACCCATATGACATTTTCCTATTTAAGGATATTGAACACATCTTTGGTCCATCTGAGAGGAGTGGTGTTTGTAGCTGCTTGTTAACTATCATAGACTCAACAATATGTCTTTATCTTCTCTAACTTCTACTATAAGGTGTTCACATATGCCTATACCTCTTATTATCTTGTTAAATATTACCTCAATGTCATATTACATACACTTTTTTACCCACCCATCTATCTTCTCACTCAAATCTCTATTAATTATGAATTTTTTGATGCTTCAGTGCACTACCATCACTATGACTTTATTGTTAGAAACCATGTGTCTAAAATTATTCAACAATCTTATAATATAAATTAAAATCTTATACAAAAATTTTTACATTTATTAAAACCCTTCCAAGTCTTGAATTATGAAGGAAATAGGTTGTTTTATCCCTTCATCATTCTACTGTATAAGCATAGTAGAAATTGTATCATCAATGGAGAATGCATATAATAAAAAATATTTTCTAAAGTTATGGTTAAGGAGTGTATGGGATTGAGAGATGGCATATTTTATGGTCTCAAATATTCTCTTTCCTTATTTTTTCCATGTTAACTCTTTATGATTCTTAAGAATATGAGTAAGAGGTTTAACAAACTCTCCAAAACCTAGAAAAAACCTCTTTATAAAGCTAATCTTACCCAAGAAGCTCTACAAAAATTTCTTGTTATTGGGTATTGGTAAGGATAAGATTGATTAAAATCTATTATGTTTAATTTATATTCCATTCTTTGACACCACATGCCCCAATAATCTTCCCTCGTGGACTACAAAGATACATTTCTTGGGGTTTAAAGAAACTTCAAACTGCCTACACCTATCAAAGACTAACTTAAAGTGAGGGATGTGATCTACTAAGTCCTTTGAAAATATAATGATGTAATAAATATAGATGAGTACCATATCATTAATTATAAATTTAAAGGTAACATCCATTTCTCTTTGGAAAGTTTCCCTTGCATTGGACAGTTCAAAGGGCATCTTCATATATGCATAGGTGCCCCACTTTGTTATGAATCTAGTCTTATGTCTATCTTCCTACCTGACCAAAATCTAAATCTAACCAAAGAATCCATCTAGAAAATAAAAAACTCTGAGATATTTCAACCTTATTAATGATTTTATCCATATATGGTACTGGATAATGGTCTCTTAAAGACACCTTATTAAGGTCTCTAAAATCAACACATAGGTATATATATCCATTCTTATTCTTCACAGTCACAAGTTTTTCCACCCATGAGGAATGATTAATGGGAAATATAATATTATATTCAATAATTTTATATATTTCTCTTCTCATGAGCTCTTCCACTTTAGGTTTGACCGGTCTTTGCTTCTACCTTACCAATTTTACATTGTCCTCCAACTCTATGGTGTGTTGGGATAACTTCAGTTAAAAACCTTTTATATCATTTTACTCCCATGAAAATATATTTTCATACTCTTGGCATAAAAATATTGAGTCATATATCTCTTCTTTAGTGTTCATTTTTCCCAACTTAAGTAACTTGTCATTAAAAATGGCTATCTTCTCATATGTTATTATTTAGTTGAGATACCCACCTTGTCCTTCCTCAACTGATCATCTTCATTGAATATGATCTCCAATGTCACTAATCCCTTGGGAATTTTATTAGTTCTTAGATAGACAATTTGATGATCAAAATAATGTTGCAACCGATCTTGATTCTTATGATAGAGTTTTGCTTCATACATGAGAAAAAAAGCAATCTAATCATCACTATCAAAGACCTACCAACTCACCTTATTATCAGGTATAGATGAATTTCATAAAACATTGATTTGTGATTTTCCTTTTTTACCCTTGACTCCATCATCAATTTCATATTGTGCACCAATGGCTTCATGTCTATCTACATGATGATTGGACTCCCTTGGTATAGAATGGATGCCAAATGCTAAAATTTCCTCCAAGAGGTCCCAAACTCAGTGCTTATAGGCCTTAAAAATATGATTCTTTACTTCAATAATATCTCTCACTTGTTGCACTACTATCTCACTATCACCTTTCGCTTGTAAAATTTTGATGCGTCTTCTCCTTGCCAATTATAGCCCATATATAAGGGCTTCATATTCTAAAACATTTGAATTAAAACTAAATTAAAACCTCATTTTATAATATTACCTATGATTATAGTGGGAAATAATAATTACTCCATCCCCACTCCCATTTCTTGACCTTGATTCATCAAAGAGCAAAGTCCATATCCCATCATGCTCTTGAGTTGGGTTTGTAAGACTAGGTAAAATAGTTCCTTCTTCATGAATTCAATATACACCTAAGAATACATCCTAAATGGTTTCATATGGTTCAAAACCATGGTTTTTAACTATCCATTCATCAAGAATAAAATATGAGATGCCTTCAAGATGATCCTTGTGATCCTAATCACTGATATTCTCATCCTTATCTAGGATAGTGTAGTTTACATTAGATAGGATGGGAATCTGGGGTTCTAAGTGGAACCTAGAAATAGGTTCATACCTAATAGTGATCCTTATCTCATATCTATTCTTAGAGACCATGTATGAAAAATTAGATGAAAGGTATCCCCAATTTTTATAGTAAAATCCATAGATAGACATAGGGCAAAATATGGAGGGAGACAAACTACCATGACATCTTGTGAGATAGTACAATTTGGTAAAGATACTAATATAATATTTAGATATTTTAAGACACCTATTTTATTTGTGGGAGACCCTTTTAATTGTAGAACTCCTTTACCATTGGGTTCATACTTGATCTCTAACTTATCAGCCTTGGCTTTTGGCATGACTAAAGTAGAAGCATCACTATTTATCATGAAATTATGGATAAGAAAATATCTTATTATGATTGATAAGTATAATGGGGGTGGATTAGATACTTTGGGAGCTTATCAGGTGGCCTTATACTACCCCAATTTGTCACCAATAATTTTCCTCTTGGCCCCTATGTGGGATGAAACTGAATCATTTGTCTTGATGACATTCTACCCCAAGTTTGTTACTACGTACCCAAAAGATTGATCACATTCTTGAAATATTTAAAATGTGGTCTTAGTAGGTTTCTTAATCACATTTCCTCCCCTTTTACTTTAGAGTTTAGTTTGGGTCATGACAGACATGTCTCTATGAGACATTTGAGGACTTTTTTGGTGTTGTAGAGGAGGCATGTTGTTATGTGCTTCAAAGGTAGTAACCTAATCCATATAGGATGTCTGACATCCTTCCCTACTTATATTGATTACCATCTCACCTAATTTCCCCCATATATCAGACCACTATCCCTATTGTGCAAAATTATTCTATTTTGGCACCAATACCCTTAAACTAATAGTAGCATTGGGGTTGTAACTTTTTTACGATCTATCTTGTGTGATATGCCCTTGGCCTTGTTGGTTAGGTGGATATGGAGGCCTATTATATGGGTAAGATGGATATATATCTTGATAAGAGGATTGATAATGTCTATATGAAGTATGTTGTTTCATTTCTAACACTACCAATTTGTTATTTTGAGCTATAAGTAACCCCTTAATCTTACCAAGCCTATCTACTTAAATGCCATCAGTTTGGTCTTGGTTATTTAGAGTTGGTAATGGAGAAATGGTGGGGGATTTAGGTTGGATTATTAGAAATAAGGGCATAATGGGCCTAGGAGTAAGCTTGATTTCTTGGATAAGGAAGTTTTATTCCCTTACATAGATTTCATATGCTTTTGGCAACGTGGTACCTCCATGAAATATATCATTACATAAATATCAGAATTCAAAGCCCTTAAATAATATAGGAATGCATAGTTAGGTGTAGTCTTGATAATAATAGGAATACTATCCCAAAAATTTTGAAATCTATAATTAACATCAACCATGGATTCTTGGGGCGCCCTCTTGATTGAGGTGATTTGCTCAACTAGTGAAACATGACCACTTATATCTTTAAAGTGATTACATAAACACTCACCAAACTCATCCCATGTGTTTATGGAGGTAGGAGTGAGACCCCTATACCATTGAATATATTTACACATCGAGGAGATTTCCAAGAGTCTCATAGCTACATTTTCTTAGGTGATGTTGTGTACTAAACATAAGTTGGCTATATGCACTATGTGTTCCACAAGAGTGGTGGATTTTTTCCCTATGAAGTAGGGAAAATTTTTCAAGGAAGAAACTATGATATCATAAAATTAGTTAAGTTTTAAATGGATTTCAACATTAACGCATACAAATGCTTGCATTCAATGTTTAGCCATTAAAACAAGAGGACTTATAGTAGACTATGTGTGGGTATAATTGGTAGAATTGGATAATTAGGAGAAATTAGGGGTGTAGGATTAGGGTTAAACCTAGTAACCCTCTTTCTTCTTACAACTTCCAATGATAATTCAACAAATTTAAATTGCTTACCTTTTGAAGATGATCTAGTGGATACCTTTTGCATGAAACTACCTTCTTTTCTACCAATGATTATCCTTATCCTTCCATATGTCCCTCAATCTTATCAAATAAATTCTCAAGGCACTTGATATCTGGTCCCACCAGGCATGCCAAAATTATTAGCTACCTAGGTTTCACCCTTCTTTAGGAATATTGTTGACATCTACCTCAAAACTAGACTAACATTGGATTAACCTATAGGTTATGAGATACCTAAGATGCAATTCAAACCTCTAGTTTTGATGCGGTTAGCTCACCTAATTTTTTATTTCAATACTCTCTCTAAGAATTTATCTTATTGAAATAAAATGGGAAAAGAGATGAAAGTTTGTATGAAAACCTACACTAAAGTGGTGATACACCAATGATTGAAGATCCACTCTTAGTTTATCCTTTAAACACACTAATGAACCTGGTGAATATTAAAATTTATAAAAACTCTTGATAATTTTATAATCATGAATTTTTCATATGAAGCTTAAGTGAGATTTCTTCAACTTGAAGGATAAGGGCCTAGATTTACACAAGACACTATTAGTTCATGAAAGTTTAAGAACACCTCTATGTGTCAACACTTCATACAACATACATAGATTAATGACTTAAATTTAATTGCATGAATGGACCTAAATATTAAAATAAGACCCATACATTTTTAAAATCAACTGTCATAAAGCACACTATCATTCAACCAAGAAATATGCAAGTATTCTTCTATTGATTCAAGGAGTACAAGTTAATTTTGTTAGAGATTTGCTACACCCAACCAAGGGATATAAAAAAAGAGATAAATATATAATTAAATATAATGTTATATATAGAATATATAATATTCCATGCATGGGAGAGGCCATGAATGAGGCTAAGGTGGCATATGATAGTTACAACAGGCATATTCACCCCTGTCATGTGTTAACACATCTTCAATGAGTCCATTTTGTCATTGAGAGAAGGTGTGGAGGATTTAACTCCATTATTTGACTTCATTAAGGCTTTGAAATACTAAAAATATCACAATATTCTTGTAGACACTGAAATAATGTCTAACCCTTGGTCATCCTCCCCCTTGGTCCATTCCTAACCCATTCCTAAAACATGCACTTACTAATTTAAAAATAATAATTTATTATTAATATCCTCCCCTTTGACACATCACCTATAACACCTCGTTTGACACCTCGCCTTGGACTATTTCCCACCCTATGACTCACCCAAGACCTATTCTTACTTCTCTCTAACCGCCTAACCAACTCTCGTGTGTATTTAGCCCAACCTTTGACATTCTCCAATGGATAGTGCATTTGGCGGATGGAGAATGGGCTTGGTGGCTCTTTTACCCATTCTCCACTTGCCGATGTCGGTCAAATGTCGACCAACATCGGTAGGATCACCGACGTCATTTTTACATAAACCAATTTTCTAACCCTTTGACGGATCTCGAATCACAAATCGTTAATCTCCGGAGCTAATCACGAATCTCTAATCTTCTTCCGGCGAAATAAAGTTCTCGTGCTTTTGCTTTCTAGTGTTCTAGCTTCTTAGTGTTCTTACAGGGATCAGCATTCTTGATAGCATTTTCTAGGCACTAAGGTCTTGCATCAGACATTCTACACAGGGATTACACGATATCTCCATCACCAGCGACAATCGAAACATAGCTTTTGCGCCTTTGCCAACTCGTATCACAGCTAAGTATTTGTATTATTTTCATTTCAATGTCATTTCAAATATATTAGCATTTTGTCTACCATCTATTCCAAGCATCCTTGACCCAACCTTCCCTGTTCTTCTCAGAGAGGCTAAAAAGCCTTCTCTCACCCCTTATTCCCTTTTCTTCAACTCTGACACTCCTTTAGTCTCTCTTTAGACAACACCCTCTGTCCAATCAACTCAGCACAAGCTATCAGAGACCTACAAACCATCTTAAGACCAATCTAATCAACCTGACTAAATTGCTTTATGGAAACGCTGAAAGGCCTTTTTCCTACCCCTTACCCCTTTTCCTGACAACATTCTCAGTCCCTTAGACCTCAAGCAGTCCCTTTGAATCCCTCATAGACCCTCAGACCCCCAGACAAGACCACAATCCATTCTGTAGATGAGAAACCAGACCTGAACCCATCCCTGGCCATTACCCCTACTGACATCGGTAGTCTAACCGACGTCGGTGACTTTTTGACTGACGTCGGTAATGTCACCATCATTGGCAATTGTGCTAAGCAAATTGCAGCTTATCAGGTATGCATTTGCTTTTAGTTCTTTCTTTTCAGTCTTTTATTATTTCTCTTTTTTGTCTCTGTCATATTCTATTTTAAACAGTGGATTGTCATCCTCCAAGAAGCCTTAGCGCTTCTAGGACCAAGCTTTTGCTTGGCAATCCACCCTCTTATCAGCTAATGTTTTTTGTGTTTTAGTGTCTCTCTCTTTTAGGTGTCATCCTCCACAACCAAAGAGGAGTTCTCACAATGTCTAGATTATGGTGCGCAGACTACATCCAGGTACATACAAGCCTTGACCATTTCTTTAAGTTTCTCATTTTCTCTCTTTGAATGTGAAAGTGAAAAATTAGTATAGAAACATTCTGGCACGCCCGGTGGGACCCTTACGGCCTTCCTTGGGTTCCTTTCCTTCTTTTTTCATTTAGGTGCATTAGGTTTCTCCCTCTTCACCTCTTTCTTCTTTTCTAAAAGACATCATAAGCAGGAATAAAAAGAACTTTTCTTTCTTTTCTTGCATTTCTAGACTAGTCAAAAATCATATTCTTCAAACCCTTTCTCAACTTGTTTTCATTCCAACTTAAGATTTCGATTTGGGGCTTAAAAATATATTGCATTCCATTTCTGCTTGCTTGCATTTCTTAGTCCACACTTAGTAATTAATAAACCGCATATTGAATTAATCGTAGATCACTTGATGTTACACAACCAAATCACGTGCACTAAATTAAACATCAAACTCACTTGAGACAAGGCCCAACTGGGATTTCATCACCCAGTGGATACCTTACCCATCCTGGCAATCCTACTTGGATTTCACCACCAAGGGGAAAGCCCACTCTGTTCTCTAGCAGAGTCTAATCTATAAGGAAAGTATATTTTGGCTAAGCGAGACCAGCTTACCACTGGAATCATGAAGTGAGGGGAGCTTGCTCCTTAGCACCAGGCCAAGTACGGAACCTAACATAGACTTTTGAGCACTTAAACATACCTAAAACCATCTTTAGACTACCTCTTCTAGGACCCTTCTAACAGCCAACCTCCCCAAACATCACTATAAGGCATAAGCCACATGATCCTAATAAAATTATTTCTAGGGATTTAATGCTTAGGATCTGCCTGTCCTCATCTTATTTTCTATTTTTATCTATTTTTTTGAGGTGGTAAGGACATTTTCTTCTTTATTTCCAAAAACTTTTAAATTTTCTGAGTTTTTAGAAAACACAGTAACCGACATTGGTTTTATAACCAACGTCAGCAACTTTTCTCCACCGGCATCGGTTATCTGACTGACATCGGCAGACTTCTTCACCGACATCGGTTTTTATACTGACGTCGATCACTGTCCAATCTTTTTTCCCAAAAAAATAACAAGTTTAAAATCCAACATTCTTGCTGTCTAAACATTCATTCTGGTTTTCAGAGACTAAAAAACATAGTTTTCTGAAACCTGACCCTTTCTTGCCTTGAATGGTTTTGACACGCAGTCAAACCAAGGCTCTTCTTGACCACGCTAGGCAACAACTGCTTCCATCTTCACCATCTATAGCCAGTCCTATAATGGAGTTCCACTTAGAGATTGAAAGAACTCCTACTCGCCCAACCCCGCCTCAGACTCCTATTGTCCCAGAAGGGGACCAAGATTTTGCATGATTCTTGGACCTTAACGTCAAAGCCTTGTAGCATTATCTCATGCATAGCCAAATGTGAGACTACCTAGGCAACCCAATCTATGGGATGCTGACTTCCTTAGTCGAGACAAGGATCACATCAACAACATCTACAATTCAACCTATAGACAATCAAGCCAATACCTCAACTAATAACCCAACCGTGTCCTACCTTCAAAATTTAGCCTCTCCTTCTAGACCTACCTCCATGGGGGTTCCGATACTCCCTCAATCTCAAACTACTCAACCAAATCCCACACCTTTCCAAAACCTACTGGTCTCTATTCCCCCTACTCTTGCACCTATCAACACAAGAGTAACTGTTTACCCTTCAACAAGTGTGGCCACTCAACCATCCTTGACGGCCCCTATCCAACTTGTGCCTACGAACCCCATAACACAAGTGCCCTTGGCTTCAACTTTCACTCCAATAACCAGCTACCCATATGTTGCATCTACGCAACCAACCACATCATATGCCCCTCTCAATATCTTTCAAGCACCTTATAATCTAGGGGGCGCCCCACCTGCCAATTTGTCAGTAGATATCATCAAAATGCTGATGGACACAATGTCTAGCCTAGAGACCTCCATTTTTGGCTCACACAATGCTCTCTCATATGAGCAAATTTGCAATGAGCCCATTCATCCTTCCATCCCGATTAGGCCATACCCCAACTAGTGGGAGCTTCCCAAATTTTCTCGCTTTCAAAGCAAGGAGGACCCACAACAGCACTTACGAGCATTTAGACATGCCTATTACCTTATTGCCCATGATGATGCATTGCTCTTACGCACGTTTCTTATGTCTCTCTCTGGTGTTGTGCTTGACTGGTATAGCTCTCTTGCTAGCCATTCCCTCTTCACATTTACACAGCTGGCCCAGCTCTTTCTTGATCATTTCTCCATTAACATCACCAAGAAGGTCTCGATCACAGACCTCTATACTATCCGCCAATTCGAGGATGAATCTATAGCTGACTTTGTTACTCGCTGGAGAGGCCTCATCAATCAAATCTCCTTTTCCTTACCCCAACCTGAACTTATTGAACTTTTCTCCCGAGCCTATGCCAAACATATTTCTTCCACCTTACAGGTTCAGACCTTCTGCACCTTCGACAAAGCCTTCACGATGGCCCGCAAACTTGAATTACATGCCATCAAGGAGAATAAAGTCAAGTTGTGGAGCAAGAATCCCAACTCTAATACCAATGACTCCTCTTCTTCTAAACCTTCATCATCTAATCCTAAGTCTAAAGCTTCAGCTAACGATGTAGTCGTTAGACCTTTGTCCTCTTCAACCAATCAGCCTGAGCCATCCACATCTTAGAGTGCCACCCATCAATTCCAGTAGAGATACGTACAATGACAGTATACTCCTCTCAGAGAATCATACGTGTCTATAATAGAAAAACTTGTTAGACAGGGGGTTCTCAATCTTCCCCAGATCTGACCACCTCCACAATTTGATCCCTCACGCGCCATCCCTGCTTGGTATAGGGAAAATGACTTCTACAATTACCACCTTGTCAAAGGTCATGACACAGGTAACTATAAGACCTTTAAAAACATAATCGAAGACATGCTTGAAAAGGGTGAGCTCATCCTAGACAATCCCAATGCACTTCCTAATCAGGGCATCAACATCTTCAAGCAACCATTCCCCAATCATCCACCGACCGAAAATAATGTCTAGACCTTGATTGACAACACTCATGAACACAACATTCAAACAGTCAATACGGTCTCACCCTTCATTCTCGACAAACCTCAATAGGTTAGTCCATCTATCAGTCCATCACGTGTGGACAAACCTCTTTCCCTAGTTAGTTCTCCATCAACCTCTCTCATCTTGGAGGATGCCTCAACCTTACTAGCACCACCAGTCTCACCATCCTCCTTTCTGCTACCTATGGAGGACCCATCCTTACTGACTCCTAGACCGCAAGTGGAGGGCACCATAATCCCTGCCCTTTACCTGCTTGAGGAGCCACATTCTCCAGTTCATTCTCCACCAAGAGAAGAACCTGACTCTCCATCTTTTTTGACCAATGACAATCTAGTTATAACTCTCACACACCTTGGGTCTGAAACTATTGCCACACCTAACACATCTTCTTAAGGACCCAAACCTCATCCAACATCTTCTCAACCATTTTCTCGACTAATGGAGAAAATCAGACTTCTCCCTTCAAGGAAAGTGGAGCATCAGGGATTGTGGGAGTGTCTTAAAGCTCTTCAACATCCCCGTGCCCTCTCATCTCATGCTGCCAATCCTCCCAAGGTAGAATCTCCCAAGACTCTCAACAAAGACTAGACTCTCGCTTCTAAACCTGCATCTATCCCATCTAAACCAATCAAGTCACTCGACGTTTGTCCTATCTCTACCCTCACTCACCCACAAGTGAAGGTAGACTTAGACCAGACGTCGACCAATATTAGTCTTCCAACCAAGTCGAAGAAGACTGCCAGACCAAAGAAGTGAACCCCTCCACCATCAACATTACCCTCCATTTTAGGCCCTCATCCTTCTACCCTAATTGGAGTGCTCGCTACTCTGACCCTTAACCAACACAAATTACCTCCATTACTTCTTTTGCCAACCACAAGTCTACCCCCTCTCAAAAATTTGGCACCTCTCACGAAGAAAGTGCCATCTTCACATGTGGCCACACCACCAACCCAAAAGGTGGTATGGAAGCCTTCTTCAACACCACCCAAGCAAAAGTCACCAGTGCATCATGTATCAACAAGTGTGGACCCCTTAGTAGGTTCATACGCTTTGATATTACGCCAAATTTTGTAGACTTCTAGCATAACCCTTCCATCTATCAAACCATTCCAACCCCTAGGGTCAAAACCTTCCTAGTTCGATGATACGAAGATTTTCTTATACCATCATATGCCAGGACACGATACCAAGACTTGTTGTGCCCTCAAAGTAGTCATTCGACACTATATGGAGAAAGACACTCTTCTCCTTGAGGACACTCTTGACTGACCCTTGACACCTTCCCATCCAACCTCTTCAACCACATCAACATCTCACCAGCAGGCCATGACCCCTTCTTCACCTCCTATCTTTGAAATCAATGCTATCCACATAACCACTAGGTCACAAAAGGACAAGGCAAAAGAAAAAGTTACTATTCCTTGGACCTATCCTTTTGTCTAGTCACCTGAACCACCGAAACCCAAGATTTCCATCTTAGGTGCATCCCAACCCCCTTCTTCAGAGGCAATCAAAGACTTTATGATAAAATAACTTCACCAAACGCCTGTGAAGATGACCTTATATGACATTATCCAAAGCTCCCCCCAGCATCATCAAGCTCTAATCAAAGCCTTATAGGTAGCGGAGGTCCAACCTGAAGACCCTCAACCATTAGCTTCCTTAGTCCATTCTTTATCCCCCATCGCCTCTATCACTTTTAGTGATTCTAAAATTCTTACCTCTACCTTAGAAGATCAGGACGCTGCTCTTTTCATCACAGCCTACATTGATTGAACCCGCATTAAGCAAGTTACGATTGATGAAGGTGCCAACATTAATATCATATCTACCCATGCCTTTGATCAATTGGCTCTTCCCAAGAATTGCGTATCGAAAACTGACGCAATCCTTAGATCCTTTAATGACACCACCGCTAACACTATTGGCACTGTTGTCCTCCATATTCATGTTGGTCCATGCATAATCCCAGAGCTCTTCTACATCATTGAGGGATAATTCCAATATAACATGTTATTCAGATGACCCTAGATCCGTGCCATGGCTTGGATCCCTTCAACACTTCACCATTGTGTCAAATTTGAGCACGACAAACAAGTCCATGTCATTCTTGCCGACCCATCACCTTTTAAAACTTGTAACACAACTTATCAACTAAATGATGTTCAAATTCCTCTCAAGGCACCAACCCAAACATCGTCTCCATCTACAGAAGCATCAAATAGTACGCAAACAGCGGTTGCCGTCACATCACCTTCTCAATTATCAACCAAGGACCCCATGGATGATATCTTCCAAAGACTTTCACTGGGGGATTATCACCTACTTACTCTAGACATGTTCCAGACTCCTCAAGAGTATGGATAGCTTCATCAAAATCCAAGCTATGACTGTCAGATCAGAATGGTCATTCCTTATGGTCCTCCTAGCCTTAGAACCAATCTCGTCTATGGGGGATTAGATCAAGCTCCTACTGACTCAAATCCTTCCTCCTCACCTCAACTATTCACATCCAATTTCTCTTTTCTTGGCAACCCCACCTTTGCACATACCTACTTTTATAGGTGTGCATGGAAGGGTTTTGGCTTTGGGCACTACGAACAAGGCTCCCATCAGCCTATCGAACCACCCAATGACGATAATGCCAAGAAACGATATGGACTGGGTTTCCAAGAACCCACTGAGGCTTCTGTAAACCTTTGCCCCAAACCCACCATCAACCAATCTCTTCCAGACTCACCTATTCTTCCATCCTCACCTACGGAGTCGGTGGTTTCCATCCCTCCTAGTTTTTTTTTTGCATAAACACCATCCGCTTGGAACCCCTAACCTGTCAGCTCAATGGGGTTTCCAGGTCTCTTCCTCTCATTTATCCCAGCATGATAGACGATGAATCGGCAACCATCAACACTGTCCACTACATAGATGACGATGCCATTCTTACCTATATGGGTGCTGATGATTCTTTCATTCAGCGCTCCCTCCCTTCTGAAACACAGGTTATGTTAAATGAATCAACCATTGACATTAACCTTTCATCTTCTAGTGTTCTATTGACGCTGGAAAGTGCACCCTGCAATAGGAAAATAGATTCCTGCCCTCTCCCCGCAACATGGAAACCCCTCTCTCGCCTGTGGGATGGTGAAGTAGGAGAGGAGAGTCTCTAGGTATGGGCTAGTTCCCTCTGATGTATCTTGTTTGTTTCAGGTAGTGCAAAAAAATAGGTATACACTAGGCGGGTGAAAAGAGGGAGAGAAAAAGCATGAACAAATAGCCTACTCTAAAAGAGGTGATACACCAAAAATAGGTTGACCTTCCACATCCACTCTCAGAATCAAAAAAAAACATACATACACTCAGATCTAGTAGGAAAGACCAGGTCTCTGGGATGTCAGAGAGGTTCTTATGGAAAGCACAAGAAACAGGGACTCACCAAGGTGCTGAGGAATACACACTGTAAGTGACCTCACCTATTTTATACCTCTAAAATAGAACTCTACTCTTGGCAGCAGTAGACAGTGGCACTTAGTAGATCACAGGTTTGCTGGTGTTGAACCTGTGAGAGCATCAAGAGACAATGACTGGACACATATTAACATTCAATGCATATACAGAAAGATCCATCCAAATAGAGGTAAAAACCATCTTTTATTGATTCAAGTGGAAAATTTGGAGAGAAGTGCTCTTTACAAAAGTGGGGAAGTTCTTGATAAATGACTAAGTTTGTGTATTTATATCAGAAGAGCCAAGAAAAGTCAAGTGGGAAGAGTGAAAAAACACTGTAGCTGATGTCACAATTCTGCTAAGGCCATGCTTGTTGCCTCATTTTGCATGTTGGTCTTCTCCTCCGGTGGTTGGGCAGGTTTTTTCTTGTGCACTGTAGGTGATTTTTGCTACCATCTATTGTGGGTGGCGAATTTGCCACCCTCTGCATGGACTGCATGTAGGAATTATGTCGACGTCGGCCGATAAGCTGCCGATGGTGGTAGTTTTGTCGATGTCGGCTGATGTTGACGGCCTTTCTCCTTTCTTGCCGGGGGGGTGGGGGTTTTCATTTTGCTGCCTAAGGGCAGTGCTTTTGCTTTCGCCACCTTTGGGCAGGCTTTGCTCATTCATCGCCTTCAGGTGGGGTTCTTCATTTTGCTGTCGGCTGTTGTGGGCTTCATGTAGGTTTTCTGCCGACGTCGGCCGATGTCGATGGCCTTTTTTCTTCATTCGTGTTGTGGGCAGCAATTTTGCCACCCTTTACATTTGTGTAGGTGGTATCCTTTTACCCACCCATGTTTTGGGCGGCAATTTTGCCTCCCTCTACATTTTGTCTACGCTCTTTTTTGCCTAAGTGTCAAATGCTCCATTTTTTCTTCTCTTCTCTTGTGAACATCTGAAGACTCTGCCTTTCGCTACCATGAACATCAATGAACGAGGCCAATGAACCAATGCTCTGAAACGGAGCTATCGAAACCTGAAAGTGGACCTCACAACCTGAAATGACTAGGCATGCAACGCAGGTGTAGGAGATGACCGGGATTTTGCCTAAGGGGCAAAATTGAGTCAACAAATTGGTGACTCATAGGGGAAGTGTGTTTGCCATGCTTAGAACCCAGTTGCCTTGCATATCCATTAGGTACGGAGTCGGATGGTAACTTTGAAGATAGTTCACAATAGCTCAAAAGATTCCAAAATCAAAATAAATAGAATTTACCCCCACATGCAAAGGGAAACACATAAGACTAAAAACAACTAACTGTGTAAACTGCACTTAGGGAAAATAGGAAAGAAAACAAGGGAAACTATGTACAATCGAACCAAAATTTAGTGACAATGCTTCAGATGTATCCCGTTGATTGGGATACATAATTCTTGGCCATCCAACTTGGAGAGCTAGAATGCATTATGCTGCTTGCACTGAGTAATCATGTAAGGACTGCTCTAGAGGGCATCAAATTTTACATGTTTTCTGGGCTTAGCTCTATCTTCGTCCCATTTTAGGACAATGTCTCCTTTGGCAAAAAATTTTGATGAAGACTTCTTGTCAAAATGTCTTTTCACCTGATGTTGGCGACTGATCATAGAGACCATGGCCCAATTTCTTACCTCCTGGAGCTCCATTAGTTCACATAATCTGACCTCCATGTTGCTTCCTTCTTCTAGCTACAGCTGATGAATGAGGTCTAATGTTGGCAACTCGAGTGAGATAGGAAGCCTTGCTTCCCTTCCATACACAAGTTTATATGGAGAATTTCTGATTGATCTTTTCGGAGTGATTCAATCAGCCCATAGAGTTATTTTCAACTTGGCATGCCAAGTTTTTTTATTTTCTTCCATGGTATTCTTTATAATTCTGATCAAATTTTTGTTAGTGGACTCAGCCAGTCCATTCCCCTACAGGTAGTAATTTGATGAAGTGCTGAGGTATATACCATACCTTAACACCCATTCACTAGTTTTGGTTCCCAGAAAAGCCAAGGCATTGTCTAAAATTATAGTGGTCGAGACCCCAAAATGTGTCACTAAGTCCTCATAGAAATCTAGGACTGCGCTTTCATTCACTTCCTTCAAAGCAATGGCTTCCACCCACTTGGTGAAATAATCTGTAGCAGTCAGGACCCACTTGTGTTCGGCACTAGAGGGAGGATTGATCATCCCTATGAAATCCAGGCCCCACTGCATGAATGGTTGTTCAACCTGAATGGGCTGTAGGGGCATGGCAGCCAATCACTGCTTTCCATCAAGAGTGCACACTTTTGACACTTTCTTACCCAAGCATGGGTATCCTTGAAGAGAGTGGGCCAAAAATAGCTAGCTCTCATTATTTTTGTTGCTGTGGTCTTAGGGGCAAAATGGCCGCCTACTGGCCCATCGTGAAACTCAGCTAATACCTTGTCAGCCTGACTAGAGTCAATGCATCTCAAGAGAACCCTAGAGAGATCCTTCCTAGATAATACTCCATCAATCAAAACATAGGGAAGGGACTGAAGCTTAAAATACCTTCTTTCAGACCTATCGAGACCCTGTGGACACTCACCCATAGGAAGGAAATGCCTCATGTCCAGCGTCCAATCTCTTACAACTGTTGGTTCTTCTGTAGTGGCTGCATCATGGATCAGCAATCTGTCTTCACCCTTTTGTCTCAAATCTACAGCTAGTTGTTCACATAGGCCCCTTCCTCTCACCAACTTCATGATTTTGATGTCTATGTCATACTCCATTACCTTGGTGATTCATCCTGCTCTTTTTTTATTTCAGTCTTGATTGGTCAAGAAATCCTTGATGCCAAGATGTGGAACCATGAGATGGATCCTACTATTTGACAACATGTATCTAAATTTCTTCAGGCTATGCACTACTGCCAAGACTTACTTCTCCACGTAGGTGTACCTAATTTTGAAGTCTTCTAACCCTTGGCTAAAGAAGGTGAGTGGTTGCTCGAGGTCATTATTGTTTGCTTGGGTAAGCATAGCAGATATTACTTCTCCATTATTGAAGGTATAGAGATTGAGGTCTTTGTTGAACTCGGGGCTGATTAGAGCGGGAGCCTGGGTCAAAGCCTGTTTGATAGCTTCAAAGCTATCCTTTCTTGGCATTGTCCACTTGAATTCTTCACCCTTCCTTAGCAAGGAGGTTAGGGGTTTAACTATTTCAACAAAATTTGGAATGAACCTTCGAATGAAATTTATCTGGACAAAGAAACTCTGCAGGCCTTTCTTGTGCTTTGGTAGGGACATCTCCAGAATGGAGCGGACTCTCTTTGGGTCAATAGACAAACCTTCCTTGGACACAATGTGGCCAAGAAGTTTCCCCTCATGAACCGCAAATACACATTTCTTTGGATTTAGGGAGATGCCAAATTCTCTGCACCTTTCAAAAATCTGGCTGAGGTGCTTCATATGCTGTCCTGCCTCCTTGGAGAAAACCATTATATCATCAAGGTACACCAACACGTTCTTATTTATCAAACCACTGAAAGCCATGTCCATGGCTCGCTGGAAAGTAGCACCAGCATTGGATAGCCTGAAAGGCATCTTCTAATAGGCGAACGTTCCCCATTTAGTGGTGAAGGCTATTTTGTGTTGGTCACAGTCTTGAACTAGAATCTGATTATATCCTGAATAACCATCTAGGAGGGAGAAGCATTTGAAACCAGTTACCTTTTGGAGGATCTGCTCCATGTTCAGGAGGGGATAATGATCCTTCAAAGAGACTTTATTAAGGTCTCTGAAGTCGATGCATAGCTTGATCTCCCCATTTTTCTTTCTAACTAGAACCAAATTAGCCAACCATGAGGAAGGTTTGATCGGAAATATAATGCCAGACTCAATCAACTTGACCAATTCTTTCTGCATAAGGAGCTCGATCATCAGATTAACAAGCCTCTGCTTTTGTGTGACTAGTTTTGCACCTTCATCTAATTCAATAGTGTGTTGGGTGAGTCTTAGATCAAAGCCTTTCAAGTCGCTATAGTTCCAGGTAAAGACGTTAGTGAACTCCTGACACAGGAGAATGAAAGCTTGCTTTTCTTGAAATGTGCAAACCTTATCGAGCGCTAGCAACTTGCCCTTGAAGATTTCAACTTTTTCATAATTCTCCTCTCTGGTAGTGATGCATGCTTTGTCATCTCTTAGTTGGTCCTCTCCATTGAAAATACTTTCAAGTGTGACCAGACCCTTAGGAAGTTTATTGTTCTTCAATTGAACAATCTGATCTCCATATTGCTGCTGCAATTTTGCTTGATTATGGGCCACGTAATCAGCTTCTTCCTGCATGAAGAGAGCTATCTTTTGGTCACTTTCAAAGACCTGCCAATTTGTAACATTATCTGGAATTGAAGACCGAACCACCACTTTTAAATGGCGTGAAGCACAATCTCTGTTTATCTCTTTTGAAACATCAAATTGGGCACCAACAGCTGCTAGCCTGTCAGCCTGCTTATTTTGTTCTCTAGGGATCGAGGTAATTTTAAGAGCAAGGAAGTCCTCCATCAAGTCCCAGAATCTATGTTTGTAAGACTTTAGTAAGGAGTTCTTGGTTAGGCTCAGGCCTCTTATTTGGTTCGCTATGAGTTCACTGTCCCCCAGGATTTGCAATTTCCTGATCCCTCTCTTTCTTGCCCACTCAAGTCCATGAATCAAAGACTCATATTTTACAACATTACATGTGCAAGAGAACTGGAAATGAAAAGCTGAAAAGTACCTTTCTTTAGAAGGGGAGATTAACATTGCCCCACCACAAGCACCCAGTTTGCTTCTGGAACCGTCAAAGTATAGCTACCATAGACCATGGTCTTCTTTGTTTTCCTTCATTATATTGGGCATGATGGCACTTTCTTCATGAAAGCAATAGACAGCAAGGTCTGCCTCCTCAATAAACTTATAAGGATTGTGCTCGAAGTTATCGCTTCCCCACTCATCCAAGAGTAGATCTGTGAATCCTTCAAGAGCAGAAGATGAAGATTTGTCCGTCTGAGAGTCTTCTGGATCAATGATAGTGTAACTAACATTCACTACCTTGGGTGAATAGGGCTCTAGGTGGTCCTTATAGAGTGGCTCAGATTCGATTCTCACTTTGGTCCCATATTTGGTTTTGAAAACCAGATATGACCAATCCACTGCTAGATAACCACCTATCTTGGACGTAAAGCCCCTAGACAAATAGATTACAAAATATGGAGGAACGTCCGCTACCACTATATCTTGGGGGATCGAGAATGTCAGGCAGGCATGTAGTGTTAAACTCAATCCTTTCAAGATTCTGACTGTCTTTGCAGGTGTCCCATCTAGTTGCATGACTCCCTTGTTCATTACTTCATATTTTAATTCCATCTTATCAGCAATGCATTTGGGCATTACTGAAGTGTTGGCCTCGCTATCAATTATGCAATTGTGTACTAAGAAATACCCTATGATCAAAGATACATAAAAAGGGGGAGTCTTTTCTTATTTTTTCACCTGACCTGGAGCAGAAGGCTGCCCATTCATCATTAAGACATTATTAGTGTCTGTCGGGACGGCCTGATGATCTAGCTCATGTAATTCTTTCTTCAATACCTCCTTTTGTCCTAGAAGAGACAATGAATCCCATAGAGAAACACTCACATACAATTTCTTCATTTGATCAATTATATTAACTTGAGGGCTGATCCCCTTCATACTTTCTTTTTGGCTGATCCCAACTGGAGATGTAGACTGAGGAGCTAGAGGTGCAAACGGTTGTTTAGAAATTGGGGCCTTTTGAAAAGGGTGTGATAGAGGATTCATTGCTGCCTGAGGGGAAGCTTGCACTTCTCTAACTGCTCTTCTTTTAGATCTCGTGTTGGCTGCAATGTAATCAGCCTGATTGCCTCTAGCATCTCCATGATTAATTGCATAGAGCTCACCTTATTCATGATTTATCAGGGTGGAATCCAGCTGAGTTTGATTGCTACTCGTGCTGGGTTGGGCCAGAAACTCAAAAAATTGAAAAAAATCAATAGCCTAATTTTTTGAATTCTGGAAAAAATTCATCATATCATTCATGTGGACAGCTTGCTCTTGACCTTGTCCTAGGGTTGGACAACTTGGCTACTCCTGCACTAGATTGTTCTGAGTAGGCACCATGGCTTTGGATGATGAAGAGGGGCCTGAGTTATAATTTTGATAAGGCCTGGTTGTAGTGAGCTGCCCTTGACCATGGTTATAATTTTGAAAAGGGGATCTAGGGGCATGGCCATAATTTTGATAACCCTAGTTTGGCTTGTTGCCTTGGGCTTGCTACCTTTTAAGGGCAACAAGTTCGTTTGACATGCTCTGCAACAGGCCCTTAACTTCATTTAATTCATTGGATGGAAAAGTAGCTGGCTTTTCAATGATAGCTAGGGGAGCAAATGTGGGAGTGACAGCCTGAATTGGGGGCAGCGGTTCTGGGAAAAGTGGCATATGCGGCCTAGGGGTGATTTTCTTGGCTTGAATTAAGCAATTTTTGGCTACAATGGCTATGTCATATGCAGCTAGCAGTATGTGTCCCCTTATAGATTGGATCATCATAGCAATGTCACTATTTAATGCTTTTAGATAGTACAAGAAAGCATAGCTAGGGGTTGGCCTTACCAGGATGGGAATTCTATCCCAAGTATTTTGAAACCACGTGTTGAAGTCCTGCATGTACTCGTGCGGAGCTCTTTTTATAGTTGTCAGCTGCTCAGCAAGAGAGAGGCTGTCACTTTTTTCCCCAAAATGATCAGTCAAATGGGTGCCCAATTCATTCCAAGAATGTATGGAATTCACAGGCAAGATGCTGTACCAGTCGAGAGCTTTTCCTTTCAGAGACAAGGCTAATAGTCTGATGGCAATATTTTCTTCTGTTATGTTGTGAATATTACAAAGGTTGGAAATATTCTTGATATGCTCAACAACTATAATAGGTCCCACTCCATCAAAAGAAGGCACATTTTTTAAAGCTATTTAGGGGATTGGGTTGTAGCGTGGGAGGTTTAAAGGGCTCTCACCATGAAAAGCTGCAAAAGGCAAAGCCATGGCTGGAACAAGTTGTATTTGTGGTTGAGCTGGGTTGATGTTCCTAACAACAAGTCTAGGAGGATTTACTAGTGGATAAGGGCGAGTTCTTTCAAACTTGAGCCTTTTAGCACAGTTTAAAGGTAGCTCAATGAAAAAAAGGGACCCCTCTTGAAGCTGCCCTTGTGGTAACCTTTGGCATAGAAGTTTAAGTGACTGGTCTTAAAATAAAGCACTGAGCTCTTACCAGTGGAGTCGTCAGATGCTGAAAATCTTTGAAAACACTATAGCTAGACTAGCATCAATCTTGAAATACTACTACATTAGAAACTGATAAAATTATGGTCCCACCAGGCGTGCCAAAACTGTTGACACTGGAAAGTGCACCCTGCGACAGGGAAACAGATTCTTGCCCTCTCCCCGCAACATGGAAACCCCTCTCTCACCTGTGGGATGGCGAAGTAGGAGAGGAGAGTCTCTAGGTATGGGCTAGTTCCCTCTAATGTATCTTGTTTGTTTCAGGTAGCACAAAATATAGGTATATAGGTATACAGTAGGGGGGTGAAAAGAGAGAGAAAAAGCATGAACAAACAGCTTACTCTAAAAGAGGTGATACACCAAAAATAGGTTGACCTTCCACATCCACTCTCAGAATCAAGAAAAAACATACATACACTCAGATCTGGTAGAAAAGACCAGGTCTCTAGGATGTCAAAGAGGTTCTTATGGAAAGCACAAGAAACAGGGACTCACTAAGGTGCTGAGGAATACACATTGTAAGTGACCTCACCTATTTTATACCTCCAAAATAGAACTCTACTCTTGACAGTAGCAGACAGTGGCACTTAGTAGATCACAGGTTTGCTGGTGTTGAACCTGTGAGAGCATCAAGAGATAATGACTGGACACAGATTAACATTCAATGCATACACAGAAAGATCCATCCAAATAGAGGTAAAAACCATCTTTTATTGATTCAGGTGGAAAATTTGGAGAGCAGTGCTCTTTACAAAAGTGGGGAAGTTTTTGATAAATGACTAAGTCTGTGTATTTATATCAGAAGAGCCAAGAGAAGTCAAGTGGGAAGAGTCACAATTCTGCCAAGGCCATGTTTGTTGCCTCATTTTACGTGTTGGTCTTCTCCTCCGATGGTTGGGCAGGTTTTTTCTTATGCACTGCAAGTGATTTTTGTCGCCATCTGTTGTGGGTGGCAAATTTGCCACCGTCTGCATGGACTACATGTAGGAATTATGCCGACATCAGCTGATAAGCTGCCAATAGTGACAGTTTCACCGATGTTGGCCGATGTTGATGGCCTTTCTCCTTTCCCACCGAGGGGGGTAGGGGTTTTCATTTCACTACCTGAGGGTAGTGCTTTTGCTTTCACCACCTTCGGGTGGGCTTTGCTCATTCGCTGCCTTTGGGTTGGGTTTTTCATTTCACCACCGACTGTTGTGGGCTTCATGTAGGTTTTCTGTCGATGTCAACCGATAAGCTGTTGACAGCGACAGTTATGCCAACGTCAACCGATGTCAACGGCCTTTTTTCTTTGTTCGTGCTGTGGGTGGCAATTTTGCCACCCTCTACATTTGTGTCGGTGGTCTCCTTTTACCCGCCCATGTTTTGGGCGGCAATTTTGCCGCCCTCTACATTTTGTCTGCGCTCTTTTTTGCCTAAGTGTCAAATGCTCCATTTTTTCTTCTCTTCTCTTGTGAACGTCTGAAGACTCTTCCTTTCACTATCGTGAACATCAACAAACGAGGCCAATAAACCAATGCTCTAAAATAGCGCTGTTGAAACCTGAAAGTGAACCTCGCAACCTAAAATGACTGGGCGTGCAACGCAGGTGTAAGAGATGACTAGGATTTTACCTAAGGGGAAAAATTGGGTCAACATGTTCTTCATGTCTTAAAGATTGGTTAATCTTTAGACAGCCAAGAGCAGATCAACTATACCACATTTCTCTCAGACAATCGCAAAGCCTTTGCCTAGACCTACACTGACATGCCTGGCATCGACCCTTACATTACCACTCATAACATCGTCATAAACCTAAAGGCTAAGCCTGTTAGGCAAAAGCTTCATAAAATGCATCCTCATGTTGTGCTTCTTGTCAAAGAGGAGCTTCAGCACATTCTTTTTGTCTCCTTCATCTAGCCCATCGATTATCTACAGTGGGTCTCTAACATCGTTCCTATCACCAAGGCAACTGGGGGGATCCGAATTTGTACAGACTATCATGACCTTAACCTAGCCTATCCCAAAGATGACTTTCCTCTTCCAAACATTGACCAACTTGTTGATCTTACAGCTGGCCATGAGATGTTATCACTCATGGACATATTTTTAGGATATAACCAAATCCTAATCACACTAGAAGATCAGCACAAAACCACCTTCATTACACCATGGGGAACTTTCTGCTATCAGGTCATGCCTTTTGGTCTGAAAAATGCAGGCGCCACATATTAGCATTCCATGACTTACATATTTCACAATCTCCTCCATAAAATCATGGAGGACTATGTAAATGACCTACTTGGAAAGTCTAAGCTTCGTCGCGACCATTTGACTATCCTCAAGATCATCTTCTCTCACCCTCTTCAGTATAATGTCTGTCTTAACCCCAAGAAATGCGTCTTTAGGGTCCTCTCAAGAAAGCTCCTAGGATTCATTGTCTCTCTTCGTGGCATCAAGATAGATTTTGCCAAAATTTGTGCTATCCTCGAAATGCCGCCTCCAACTAATCTCAAGCAACTTCGTAGTCTGCAGGGGAAGCTCCAATCCATCCGCCGCTTCATTTCACAGCTTTCTGACTATTTCCAACCCTTTCATCACCTCTTCAAGAAGGACGTCTCCTTTAAATGGGATAAAGATTACCAAGAGGCTTTTAAAGCCCTCAAATGCTATTTGGTCTCTCCACCAGTCCTAATTCCACCAAAAAACAACTAGCCCTTGTACCTCTACATCTCAGCAACCAATCATTCGTTAGGTGCCATGATCGCTCATCGAGATGAGCAACACTGTGAGCAAGCAGTCTACTACATAAGCTGAGCACTTATCGACTATGAAACTCGGTATACTCATACCAAGAAACTCTATTTGGCATTAGTCTTTGCCACTACCAAGCTTCGTCACTATCTTCTTAATCACAAAACCTTTGTCATCACTCACACTGATCCTCTTAAATACATGCATTCTAAGACATATCAAAACCAGCGTATGGCTCATTGGCTCATGCTTCTTGCTGAGTTTGACTTAGAATTTATCCAACAAAAATATATAAAGGGCCAAACAATCGCTGACCAACTAGCGGATGCCCCTCTTCCTGACAATCAACCTTCTCAGTGCGAGTTTCTCGATGAATCTATCACCACTCTCTCGACTGATGACACATTCTACCAAATGACGATGTTCTTCAATGGCTCTAAATGTCAACTCGGTGGGGGTGTGGGGGTCATCCTCATCCCACACGAGGGTGAGCCCATGCCCCTGTCTTTCAAACTCGACTTTGAATGTACCAATAATATGGCTGAATACGAAGCCTTAATTTTGGGACTTCAAACTGCCCTTTCTTTAAACATCAAGACCATCAACATCTTCAGTGACTCACAACTTATCGTCAATCAAGTCAATGGTTCATATCTTTATAAAAACAAAATTTTACAAAGGTATAATCACCGTGTTGACACCCATCTAGCATCTTTCGACCATCACTTATTGCAGATTGTCCCTCGATCTACAAATAAGTTTGTTGACACCATGGCTTCCCTTGCCTCACATATTCCTTCTTCATCATCATCCTCATCAATAATTTATGTCATGATACATCATGTGCCATTGCCTTCATACATTTCCACTGACATCAACCTCATCCACACCATAGACTCTAGTTCACAAGATGTATGGTATAAATAACTTGAGGACTACTTGGCTCATTCTATCATTCCTCCCAATCTCTCTAGCAATGCATGACAGGCTTTCATTAAGCGCACTACTCGCTATACCATGCTAGGGGGCCTTCTCTATAAAAGAGGTTTTGATGGCCTTCTTCTTTGCTGTATAAACTCCACTGAAGCCTCTCATGCTGTTAAACAAGCCCATGATAGGATTTGTGGCAGACACTTCAGTGGTAACTTGGTTTCCAAGTGCATCCTTTGCCAGGGTTATTATTGGCCCACTCTTCATCAAGACTGTAGTGATTATGTTCAGAGTTGCATCAACTGTCATCAGCATGCTAGCTTGCTTCATCTCCCTAGTCACACCTTACAAGTCGCTCAAGATTTCTAGCCTTTTTCACAATGGGGCTTAGATCTCATCGGCGAGATTAACCCTCATTCATCTCTTCATCATCAGTCCATCATCACTGCCACTGAGTATTTCACTAAATGGGTGGAAGCTATTCCTCTCATCTCCACAAAAGTTGACAAGATTGTCGACTTCATCAACACCCACATCATATGTTGTTTTGGTGTACCTCACAAAATAATCACCGATAACGGAAAGTCATTTAAAAACAAAACTATCCAAAAACTTTGTGACTCCTTTGGCATTAAACTCAGCTTTTCTTCACCTTACTACCCACAAGCAAATGGGCAAGCCGAGGCTTCTAAAAAATCTTAACTAAAATTCTCATGAAGGTGGTCAACGACACTGGAAGGGATTGGCACGTTCACATACCCTTCACTTTGTGGGCCTACCGCACTAGCATTCAAACCTCTACAGGTACTACCCCTTTCTCTCTAGTGTATGGAACAGAGGCTATTTTACCTCTCGAAGTATAGATCTCATCTCTTTGCATTTCACTCCATGACATTCTTTTTAACGATGACTTTTGTCAAGATCAATTAGCTCAACTTGAGTTACTCGACGAACGTCATCTTGCTACCCTCAATCATCTCCATGTCTATCAAATTTGCATTAAATGAGCCTATAACAAAACTCTGAGAGAACGAGATTTTAATATTGGAGACCTCATCCTCAAAGAGAACCAACATGTGACCAATATGGAATGGAGTAAACGAGGCAAATTTTCTCCTAATTGGCTCGGACCTTATATCATCATGCCCAAGTATGGATCAAGGACTTATCGTCTATCTTCGCTTAAAGGCTGACCAGAACCTGAGCCCCTTAATGCTTTGCATTTGCGACCATTCTACTATTAGTCGAGTACTCATCCACTTGACATTTAACTTGAGCTCATCCCTTGAGCAATCCTTGTCCTTTAAATCCTCAATCCTTTCCACCTTTTTTCCCTTAACAAATCCTCTATAACCCTTTTATGATGTATGGATGCTTCGTCCTAATAAAAGGGAGCCCTTGACCTTCTATAGTCTTGTCCATGACTCAACATTTTTTCAAAACTAAATCAAGATGTCAAAATATCCAAGATCACAAAATCAAATCAAAAAGTAGACTGTTCCCTCGAAGGATAGCTGTACTATCATTTATGTAGCTAATAGACTGTTCCCTTGAAGGACAGCTATTTAAAAGCCCTTAAATTTATAAAGCAAAATATAGACCACTCCCTCGAAGGATGGCTATGGCTAAATCTTGCTACAAACAACACTTTCTTAGAAGCTTCCCACATCAATCAGCTTCACAAATGACCACAAAACAAGTGACATCTTTATGTGGACTTCCTGCATTGATCAGTCTGCTCTAAAAAATTCAAAAAAAAAAAAAAAATGGGTCATGGACTTGACTTGTAGTTGTCTTAGGGCCTCCTATAAAAAGGGGCAAAGTTATCACTACTCTAAAATGGGTTACCCTCTCCTCCTATCCCATCACCTACTCAAGGGACTTTGAGCTCACTTTAATGTTGAAGTGATTTGATTACCACTCTAACATAACTATGCTCAACGATGCAACGCATGAATGGGGCTCTTGGTTTTAACAACCCCTATCTAGCACTGTCATTTTGGTCCTTGTCAATAAAAGGGTGCTTATGCCTTTTACTTTCTACCTACACTTTGGTCACATTCAACCACATCATTTGTCAAAACAATTCAATCCAACTCTTTTCAAACCACTCGCATAGCCTAATCATTCTAGTTTCCATAGACATCAACACACATGGAAACTATCAACCACACAATTTATGTCAAGCATAAACCATTACTTGCTAAAACATAAATCAACTTGTAATTCATTTTTAGCATTCATCCACCATGAATATGGATAGTTGCTAAGGGATGAAAAACCCCGACCAATGTTACAGAATACACCATTTGGAAAAGCCTGTAGCATCATCTTCTCCTTGTCATTTCAAGCATGTACCCTCAGACATATGGGAAGTGCTATATCATTATCATGACCAAAATCAACCACTTCGATCTTTTTCCTCCCTCTTGGGAGAACTACATTAGCCTGAGGCCCTAATGATAGGGGCTATGTAGGCAGCACTCAGTTGACAAGGGGTCTTCTGGGGTTAGCTCAGCCATTCCTTCATCGCATTTCTTTCATCACATTCTTTCATCACCTGCCAATCACATCACAAACAATCACATATTTTCATAATCATTAACATTAATCATTTTCATCCATATCATTAATCATTAATCCTAATCATACATCCATCATCATATAAACACAATAATCTCAGCATCATAATCCTAAACATCATATCAAAACATGTATCAAATCAAAATAACATACAAACACATCCATAACATTTTTCATAACACATCAATGATCAAAATCACATCATATAGATATATATATATATATATATATATATATATATATATATATATATATATATATATATATATATATATATATATATATATATAACAATGTTTTATACAATCACACAATCTGTGCCTCTGTCTCTCTCTCATACATTTCGTAGGCCGATATATACATAAATATCATAATCTACTCTCAAGGTTGTGGCTGTCGTGGTGGTGGCGGTGGCCAGGACGATGTTGTATCCTTTCCCCCCTCTAATCTGTGTCGTCTATGAGACCCAGAAGCCGTCACTCGAGACATAAACCTCTGTCAACTCTACTCTACCCTCATCTCAGAGTATCACTGTATTTGAGGGAACCCCTTGATGGCCCTCTCATAATATGCAATCTCATTTAGTGAATCACTGTATCTAACTAAAGACACAGTCTGCGGTGGACCCATCAGACCTACTGTCATGCCTTACACTAAACCCTGCAGCTATGAAAACCCTGGCTACACTGACACTGACTGTGTGGGCTGCTGAACTGGCTGCTGAAGTGGATACTACATTGAGCCCTATCCTCTCAAGCCCTGTCTTACCGATGCCTGTGCCTAGGCTATGGCCAACTAACTCTACAAAATAGTGACCTGCCCTATCAAAGCAGCCACTCGACCTGTCAACCCTGCCATTTCCTCCTGTAAACCTGTGACCTAGCTCTCCAAAATGGTCACTAATCCTCATGCTGCATCCCTCTCCTGGATGGCAGCATCCCTCTCCTGTCTAGCAATGTCCCTCTCCTACCTCACAATATCTCTGTCCTTGACCACTGCCTGTAGATCAAGTTGTGGTCCTGCCTGCACCCCTATATACTGCCCTGCCCACCATGTCAAGTAGGCCTTTGTACATCCCAAGTTGGCTATCCTGAGGCCTATTGGTATCTCCTCAAAATCTAGTCCCTCTGTCTCCTCTGGTAGTGGGAGCAACACCTCTATATCATCCCACCTGTACTATAAAAATGTGGGAGGTACATCCTGTAGTAGCCCATACTGGCACTGCACTCTCTCTACTGGGATCCTCTCGAGCTCACCAGCTCACCTGCCTCTAACCCATCACATACTCTGAGTCCCGACAAGCTACTCTCCCTAATCTCTGAATGCTAGATACACTAAGTACGGTCTCTAGATGATATCTACAGGGATCAGGGCCTTTAGTACCCCTCTGTAGTGGTCAATATCTCTGACCACTCCATCCACCCACGTCTATGCCATCACCTCGTGCCATCGCCTGAATCTGACCCTAAAGCCAGCCTAAATCGCCACTAGGAGGCCGAGAGGTCGTGTGACCATGATGTGTTCATAAGCCCAACAATGCAGAAGGTGGCTAAGGCACAAGTTGTACTGCCACCACCGGCTAATGCCCCACAACTCTCTATACACTTGGGCTAAAAAGACTAGTGCCCAGGCAAACACTGTCTACTGCTCTATCATATCTGTCAAAACTCTGGTCATAGTGACTAGAAACCTGCCTCCCTCTACATCTGGTAGTGCATAAACCATGATGCCTATCATCATCAGGATTGCTAGCTAATGTGCATCCTCATCTGTAGCATAAAGGGGCTCATACACAAAATTGGCTGAGTGATAACTCACCTCAGCTACATGCTCTCCAAATAATGTCACCATATGAAAATCATGTGCCTCTCTCGAGCATGCATATAGGTCTACTCTATGTACTGGCAACCACAAAATCTGATATACATCCTCCACTGTGACTGTCATCTCTCCAGTGAGCAGGTGGAAAGTGTTGGTGGAATGATCCCACCGCTCGATCAGCACCACCATTAGGCTCACATCTCGTGCCACTCTGTAGTAGCATCACAACCTGCCTAGTCCCACTATGCTCATCTACACCCACTCCTCTCCTGTGATGTCTTGACACATCCGTGTCAGCAATGTCGATAGTCGATCTCACAGCATCAAAGTCTGCCTCGCCTGCATCCACCCAAGTCAATCTCATGTTAAAAATTTCCCTCCTCTTTTTATTTTGACCAACCTATTTGACCATCTACGTCCATCCTGACCCCTGGGAAGCCTTTGGTGTAGCTTTGACCCCTCGAATTGACCATTTTTCATCCCTCTTTTGATCAGGCAGCCACTGACATCAATTAGCATGCTGATGACAGCACTCACCTAACCGACATCAGTCACTTAATGATCGACATTGATAGGTTACTAACCGATGCCAGTCACTGATCGGTCGATGCCGGTGACCATGCCGACATCGGTGACTGGTTCGGCCCTAGGGCCGAATGGGGTGAGCCCTAAATTTAGGGCTTCCCCATTTCTCCCCCCCCAACACCTCCCAAAACCCTCTCAATGCCTCTTAACCTATCCTAGATCCCTTCCCCACCCTCCTAGCTACCCTCCCCCCTCAATTTCTACCTAAATTAACAAAAATTTAAAAAAATAATTCAAAACAAAAATCTAACCAAATAGGGCTTAGAGACCCTCCTACCTCGTCTCAACATCGCCGACATGGTGGCATGATGGGTGCTGCTGGTGGTGAACCTCCTATGGGTCCTCTACTGCCCTCTACCATCACTTCTGCATCAAGCTCCTCCTAGCCTACCAATGTCTCTGTGGCCTCCAATCTCTCTCCACGCGTCTCTCTCTCCACCAATGTTTCTCTGACACCTCACACTGCTCCTCGGTCAACCTAGTGTCACTTTCACTCACTTGGCTCTAGAGCTCTTTTCACTCAGTCAACCAAATCACAAATGACTTTTGGTGGGCCACTAATCCAGTTTTGTCAAATTTGGCAGGCCGTCAATGTCGGCATAAGCGTGCCCTAGACCACCAATGTCGGCTGATATCTTACCGATGTCGGTCCTTTAATGTCTCTGACATCAATTTTATCACCGACATCGACAATGTTCAAACCTCCTTTTTTCATCACGTTGCCCCAAAATCATGTCCCCAATCAGTGAGCCCTCAAGTACACGTCATTTTGGCCCCATGGAGCACACTTAAGATCACTTTTGCCTCCATCCATCAACCACCAAACCTTGGGGATCATGACCATCTCCTCTAACCGTGACTACTTCCAAAGTGATTTTACCTTGGTTGTTTTTGCATGTATGCTACCTCATGATTGGTTAGAAAAATTGTGCGCATACTTTTGACCTTCACAAGTAAAGGATCGCAAGCCAGTTGATCTCCACTACTTGTGACATTTTCGTGTTTTTGGGAGCACTTCCTGAGCCTGAGATACCTGCAACATGATGACCATTGGAGCTTTAGCTTAGATTAAATAACCCAATCAGTAGATGACTAAATGTTGGGGCCTAGTTATTTCAATTTTGGAACTCCTCGATCCTCGACCTATGACAATTTGACCTGACCATCCTCGTGAAGTGGTGTAGGTGCAATCACAACTTTTGTAGTGTTCTCACTCTATCTTCACCCTTTTCATTCACTCTCTGTCAAATCAGCACCTGATTCTAGGTTCCCTTCTCTCAACTACTACTTTGAGGGGGAATACCTCATCCATAATCAGGGCAACCAACCCTCCTATTTTTGTCTTGCAGTTCACTTGAACAACTAACAAGATGAAATCAACCTTATCCCATACTTGAGGCAACTAACTCCTATTTTTGTCTTGCAGTTTGTTTAGAGTAACCAACAAGACAAAAAGGGGCAAATGTAGACACCAAAATAGTGTCTAACCCTTGGTCATCCTCCCCCTTGGTCCATTCCTAACCCATTCCTAAAACATGCACTTACTAATTTAAAAATAATAATTTATTATTAATATCCTCCCCTTTGACACATCACCTATAACACCTCATCTGACACCTCATTTTGGACTATTTTCCACCCTATGACTCACCCAAGACCTATTCTTACTTCTCTCTAACCGCCTAACCAACTCTCATGCATATTTAGCCCAACCTTTGACATTCTCCAATAGATAGTGCATTTGGCGGATGGAGAATAGGCTTGGAGGCTCTTTTACCTGTTCTCCACCCATCAACGTCGGTCAAATGTCAGCTGACGCCAGCGGGATCGCCGATGTTGGTTTTACTTAAACCAATTTTATAACCCTTTGATGGATCCTAAATAACAAATCGTTAATCTCTGGAGCTAATCATGAATCTCTAATCTTCTTCCAGCGAAATAAAGTTCTCATGCTTTTGCTTTCTAGTGTTCTGGCTTTTTGGTGTCCTTGCAGGGATCAGCATTCTTGACAGCATTTTCTAGGCACTGAGGTCTTGCATCAAACATTCTGCACAGGGATTGCATGATATCTCCATCACCAGTGACAACTGAAACACAGCTTCTACACCTTTGCCAACTCGTATCATAGCTAAGTATTTATACTATTTTCATTTCAGTGTCATTTCAAATATATTAGCATTCTGTTTACCATCTATTCCAAGCATCCTTGACCCAACCTTCCCTATTCTTCTCAGAGAGGCTGAAAAGCCTTCTCTCACCCCTTATTCCCTTTTCTTTTCCTCTGACACTCCTTTAGTCTCTCTTTAGACAACACCCTCTATCTAATCAACTCAACACAAGCTATTAGAGACCTACAGACCATCTTAAGACCAATCTAATCAACCTAACTAAATTGTTTTACAAAAAGGCTGAAAGGCCTTTTTCTTGCCCCTTACCCCTTTTCTTAACAACATTCTCAGTCCCTTAGACCCCAAGCAATCCCTCTGAATCCCTCATAGACCCTCAGACCCCCAGACGAGACCACAATCCATTCTGCAAACTAGAAACTAGACCTGAACCCATCCTTGGCCATTACCCCGACCGACCTCATCCATTACCCCTACCAATGTCGGCAGTCTAACCGATGTCGGTGACTTTCTGACTGACGTCAGCAATATCACCACCAGTGGCAACTATGCTAAGCAGATTGCAACTTATCAGGTATGCATTTGCTTTTAGTTCTTTCTTTTCAGTATTTTATTATTTTTCTTTTTTGTCTCTGTCATATTCTATTTTAAATAGTGGATTGTCATCCTCCAAGAAGCCTTAACACTTCTAGGACCAATATTTTGCTTGGCAATCCACCCTCATATCAGCTAATGTTTTTCATGTTTTAGTGTCTATCTCTTTCAGGTGTCATCCTCCACAACCAAAGAGGAGTTCTCACAACGTTTGGATTACTATGCACAGACTACATCCAGGTACATACAAGCCTTGACCATTTCTTTAAGTTTCTCATTTTCTCTCTTTGAATGTGAAAGAAAAAAATAAGCATAGAAACAATTCTCTCTAATTTTAGTTACATCGTGCAAATGAAATATGGATAGGTTTCCAAATGGCATTGAGTAACCTCTCTTTCAATGTGTATGTTGACTTCTCCTTGACACTGCTTCCATCCTTTCTTAATGTTATTAAATTTAGGATATTATAATCTAGATGGTAATTTAAAATGTGCAAAAATTCCTCATCAATTCCAAAATTTTGTTAACACCCACTAGAGCCTTCCATCTGCAAGTTAAGTAAGCCTATTTTCAAGTTCTTCATTTTGTGCATACTCAATATTTAAATGATTAAGGTAGATAAACCATGACTTAAAAATATATAAGAGGACTTTAAATATCCTATATAAACTCCCTATATCAACACTTATTCCTTTTATCAACTATCTTTAACTTTCAAATACATTGACCTTGCTAGACTAGGCCTCTCAAACTAGTTCCACATACTACTTGTTTAGAATGAGATAGTATAAATACTTGTAGGCACCTTCATGAATAATTATAGTGTTATAGAAGCATAATATTCCTTTAAATTACCTTTCCCATAATTTATAACTCTTGGTTAGTCTCTATAACATATTTTATACTCAAAACCCTACAAACTTGCATTTTTTATAGGTTTTCGTATAGCTCCATACAATCAGGTGCCAGGGACATGAGTCCCTATAATATGGAAACATGTCCCAGGTGTTGGTCAGGAAATTATAGTGTTTTGATGAAATTTTCACTAAAACTTTCTACTAGAGTCCTTATTAAGGATTAAAGAAGGTTTAAGAGTGCTTGGGGTTTTAGGGATGGTTCATAGAGACTAGGGCATTAATCTCTAAACCAATTATATAAAAATCATGATAATAGACCTCACCACATTCCTTAAAGTGTTGGGTTACCAATGCATATCATCCAAACTATGGTGAGAATTTTAATATGCTCCTTGGGTGAGAAACATGATCATTGAGTAGATCTTGGGTGTCTACAGGCAAAATTACCAACTATAGTGGCTTATCTTGGGATCCAAATTGGCTAAAGGGATTCCAAACACTATGATGGATTTCCTAAAGAAGTTTATAAGAATTATTATTTCCCAACTTGCTCTATGCTCCACCTTTTAGTGACACAATCATAGTGGAGGTTATAGATTGGTCTATCTATAGAATCAGATCTTGAAATTTGGTATAAACATTAGGTTTGGGAGGCACTCTTGTATTTTTTTCAAGTTAAACACTACCTAAAAGATCATATGGAGAAATAATCATTGGCTTTATCAATCAAATTGACCCCTAATGAGTGTATACATTCATAATTCTTAACACCCATTCTTACCTACAATAGAACTAATCATGGAGGTCTCTAAAAATGGCTACTAAATGGTTCATTTATATTCTTTAGGACTCATTTTCACTTCTTAACTTCATTATGTACATAAACACTCACCATATCCTTGCTCTTAAGATTAAACTAACACTTTTAGGCATGTTTCATATAGTTTGACTCCTGCATGTGTGAACTAGTGAGATAGTGTGATGCTTAGAAGACTTTAGGAGACCATAAAGGTCATTTTAGGGTCAAACCAATTCATATAGAGTGGTTTTGAGTCTAAAATCCACCATTAGGTCACTTTTGGGGTTTATTAAAGGTTTGAGATGTACACCATATTAAATATGGTTCATAGTGTATGGACATATAAACTAGAAACAATGACCATGAAATTATAGTGCATTGACCTCCTCATCTTTTAGAATAGCTTAGGATCCCATGTAAAGGATGTGTGGAGATAGGAACATTAAAAGGTGGCATTGGGGTTGTTTATAGACCAATTCTAACTAGTTATTTTCTTAAGGATATTTCATAAAGATTATAATCCCAATTCCAATCAATATTTCATAAATATTTCGTCCATATAGATATGTAAAATTCCCTAAGATATTGTGCACTAATCATTTATGTGATGAAGTATGTGAACACTTGAAGTTGAGCTTCTAGTTGAGTGTGTATAGGGTGAGTGGCTCAAATAGGATTTTGAAGACACTTTTACCTTTTACTCAATTATTTTCAATTTAAACCTTATTATAAAGTCTTTATACATTTTCACACATCCTTCATTGACCATTAAACTTATTATAAGAGCTTGGATATGCCTTAACATGACAACAAGGTCTAAGATTAGGCTTAAGGGCTATTTGCTTGGTCTATCTTCAAGATAATCTAATGTAACCCTAAATTCTAACCCATTATATGGTGGATTAGGACCTTAAAAATCATTTTTTATTACTTCAAAAACATTTTTTCACACCAATATGCTTGTATACCTTCCAAGACATGATTTTGATCATCTAGCCCCTCAAACTGACTATCAAAGAGAGGGCTTGGTATGAGATAAAATAGTGGGTATGCCCACTATTTTTTTTTGACAAAATAGATACATTAGTGCCTTAAAATAGTCATGATTACTATTTTTAATAAATTTTTATTCTTGGTGCTATTTATAAGGGTCTCAAACACTCATTTTTCTTAGACAAGTCGTGGGTTGCCTATAGACTATGTGGATAGGCATGAGGACCCTGAGTATAATACTTAACCCTTATTTTTGAACATTTTTGTGATAATTATGAGTATAAAATCTGTCTTATGTATACTAACATGATTTAATTATGAGTTTTAGACATTTTCCTTTTCATGCCATCCCCTTTCTCAAGTTTAGAGATTGTGTTTATGAAGGCATATGTGTTTTCAAGCCTGTGTTGATGTTACATTGCCTTATTGGATGTGATGACCTAAAAATTTATATTATCTTTAAGTTTTAAACCTAATAACTATTTTATAAGTTCTACCCTTTTACCATAATCAAGGTATGGTTATTCATATGCATTAACTCTATTGTAAGTATACACACATATATGGTCACTGTGGACAAGGTCTAAGTATCATGTTTATATGAGAGAAGAGTAGTATATATATTATTAATTTATGAGAAACCATTAAAATATTCAACTTATCCCATTTTAATGCATACCCTATTATTCTCACACTAGTATTCATACATAGGAGTGGTCCATAAAGTACTCTTGGAAACTTAACTATAGGAAAACTAAGTGACTAGTTGTAGGTGGTGATTAGCTTCCTTAGCAAGGTGTATGACACATGTAGGTCCAACATTATATGAATTCATTTTTATTTTTGTTTCCAAGGAATATTTGGGTCTATTTTTATGATATATACTTATAATAAATGGTGGAATAATGGAGGAGGATGAAAATGGAGTGATATGGAGTGTGGGAATATGAATACAGATTTGACATAGTATGAATGGTAGTGGAAACCATGTGAAATGACAAAGGTATGAAAAATGGCATGATATGTAGTTTGGTAACCCATTAAAGATAAACCATATGAATCTTGAATACCCTCACACATATACCTAAACAAATATACCACTTTAGAGGCATAAATGAAGCATACATAGCCAAAAAAAGGAACCTAGGAATCTTGAAAGAACCTTAATATTTTTTAAAAAATTAATCTCTACTAAAACTAATTGTGCGGTTATAGATGAAATGAGGGTGTTTTTTATATCTTTGAGGCTTCCATGGAGGTTGGAATACTTTCTCATAGGGATACAATGTTTCCCTACTATGACTTTCACACCTCCTTCCATGTTCTTGAGTTATATTTGAAGGCTCTATAGATGCCATTGGGCCACACACAATGCTTACCACACAATGGACCTCAAATATGTATAATCCCCTTCTTATTGAATATCATTTAAGGTGATAAGAGGCTATTAAACCTCCAACCTAAGAAAGGAGGCATGGGGAAACTTAAAACACTTCACCAACTCTTCAATTCAACCAACAACTTTTGATGAGGACATTCAACTTCTATCCATTACACAAACCTACCTACATATCTCACACTATGTCAGTCTTGAAGTTTTGTTGGTTCTATAATCTTACATGGGTGATTTAGTTACTAATATTTCTATGACATGATCCTTCAATACTTGAGGAAATGTTATCAATCTTTGGTTTGAGTAAGCAAGCCAAGAATCCTTGAAAACTATTCTATCCAACATGGCCTATGCAGATAAGGATATCATACATATTCTTTAGGTTCTTAAGGAATGTTCATATAGCTCATGAGACTAATCCTATAATAAATTCCCATAAGTGGAAGTTGACTCAGTTTACTTCCCCTGGTTAGGTCTTGGACCTCCATTGTCTCTCCCTTGTAAGGTCTAAGTGTAAAACTAAGGAGATCTCTAAGCTGGCCATGATCTCAAGGGGAAGATAGGATGGTTTTGAGCTTATTTTGCACTGAAACATTTTGCTTTCTCTCCCACTTATCATTAATGAACTCACTTTATTAATCCTTGACTCCACCTAAGCTAGTACATACTGTATGAATTTGTACCATCTAAAAAACCTCTGTAACCTATAATTTCTCTCTATTTCTTCTTGTTTTAGACCAAAATACATCACTAACAAGTGTTTTGGAGTGAAAATAGGGTTCATGTGATATTTTTAAGCTGATGATATGAATTAAGGGAGTTGAAAAGTCATAATCTATCATCTGTGGGGACCATTAGGGAGGATTTAGGATTTGACCATGGTGGTAATGGGCTTAAAGAGGTATGAAACAATATACTAATTGTATAATTAAGCTTATGTATTTTATTAAATGTATGGGAGGTGATTTAGTGGCCCATCAAGGTCACATCAGGATTCATCATGATCAAAACATTGACTTTGGCACACATATATGACCTTAAAGAGGCATATCAACTATATATTATGATATTATCTTATTAAGAGACCTTTATGATCTATTAGAGACCTGAATTGGACCAAAAAAATCTTTTTAGTGATGTTTTTTAAGTCTTTAAATTGAACATACCTTATGTTATTAGACAAATTAGAGGTGCTTATGAATTCTCATTAGAATGCCTTTTCAATCTACCTTCACCTTGGCATTTTTTAATTGTTGGATCTCCAACAAATTGACCAAGGGCCCTTACACATTATCAACCACCATGACAACACTCGATTTAATTTGGAAATGAGATATGAAGGCTCACAAAATAAATTTATGACATGACAAAATAGTGAACTATTGTAAAACCCCCCAAACTCATAAGATGAATACAACCATAAGCACCAATGATCTTGGTGATAAGTTTGGTTTAGTTATGAATAGATAAACATAAAAATACCAAAGATCCAAACACAAGAAATTTATTAAAACACTAATAATATTATACCACACAATCTGAATATAAAATAATACAGGAGTTTCATATTTGTAGGAACTTTATTCCTATATTCTCTTCGTTAGTTTCTCTCCCAAAATATCTCATGATTATACAAACTTTATATATGTTATATTGTTATAACCTATAACAATATATCCCAACAATATAGTATATTAAAACATATATCATAATATTGTTTATAAAAATATTACTACCAAATATAACTATCCAATTTCTATTTACCTCTTAGTAAATAGTAAGACTTACACTATGTAAAATCTAATTCCAAACATTCCTCCCCCCAAATTTTTTGCATGGTGAAAAAACATTCAAAATCTTATCTACAGTATGCTCACCTATTGTATCATTCCCTATTTAGCTCATGACCTTGATATAAAGAGAGTCTCACTCCTCCAATTTTTTTACAGGTTTACCATAAACCTTGACATGAACATGACAAACAAAATTATATGCCACTACATACTCTTAGGTCTGCATACTACTAATAAATTCTTGTTGCACATGACCACTACTATGTGAAGGAATGTGTCCCATATTTAATTTATGTGACCCAAATAGGTGTGTCATTTGGGGTCATCTCTATAAAGAATTAAGTCACTTATAAGATCTCTATAGTATCTGATCTCTTAATTGTTACGAAAACATTATTCACCTCCTGTGGTTTTCTAGATCTCTACCACAAATCCTTTCGAGATATATGAACTGACTTACATTGGTGATTATTATCCTTTCAAAATTCTCTTACATTAGGTAATTGTGTTTGGAATTTCACACAAATTACAAATCTTGAACATGCATATTCTTTTATTCTTCTTTTTGAAAATACATAATGAAAACTAAAAAAACACACCACACTATATATGCCACCAAATCTTCATGGGCCCCGTCATTTATGACTAATGAGAGGATATGGAAACCTCTTTCCTCTATGTATCCTACAACCTCTAGTAGGTAAAGTTGCTCACTTAATAGGGATATCGATGAAGTTTAATTTCATGTTGTTTTGAAGGGAATAAAGTCCCCCTCCCCAACAATTTAGACATATGACTTAAGATGTCACATAAAATAAATAATGCATCTTTGTATAAATAATTAAATTTAAATTTGAAAATATGATGACACATAATTTTTTATAGTGACTCTTTTGATGTTTTGATTTTTGACAATAATACAAAATATTAGCAATCTAACTATAACAATTTTCTTGACCATGGAACTCAGAACAACAATAAAAAATAGTAAATGAAATGTTTTGACTAATGGATATAAATTTAAAATAATGACTCACTATAATCTTAAACAAATAAACTATAATTATTGACCAAACTTGACTTTTTATATTTTAATGACATATCTAAACGCAAAGACTCTAATGACTTAAAAAACTATTCTACACATAAACCAATATTATAATAAGACTAAAACTTTATAGATTTTTTATAAAACAAATACCACAACCTATTTTGAAAAAAATATGGCTCTTCAATGAATACTTTGCATGGAAAGAGTGATTTAAAAATGTGTGGATTGCATGCATGGTTTGGAAGCATTTATAAATGAAACTCAATGTATAGGGCATTGTCGATGGAGGAATTAGAATAGAATATTTCCTTATACATTCTCTATAAATCAAAATATACCTTTAGCTTACATTTTGATGTTATGGCCACCATACGAATAAGTAAGACATAGTTGTATTCTATATATTGGATGTCATAAAATCTACAATGGAATTCCAAATTTAGGTATTAGATTGAAGGTAATATATATCACAACTTACAATATTCTTATGTTTTAGATTGAAGCATTAAAAATTAGACAAAAATAAAGATAGTCTACACTTTGATCAAATGACAAATCCACTATAGTAATTGTATCATATAGGGTGCATGGTACATTGAAGGAAAAATGAGTTTCTTTTTTATTATTGAGATAAACAACCAATCTAGATCATTTCCAACTATGAAAGCCACAAAGTGATACCCAAGTATTAGCTTTGATGTATATCCTATTCTACACTTTTCTCACAAGAAATTAAAACCACTATGCAAAAATTTCAAATTAAGGATATATAGGTTGGACTAAGACAAATACTATGGATACCCCTATTACCATCCTATCCATCCATAACAATCACAAAACCATTATAGTTTTGATACTAGATGATAAATTTGGTTCAATTTTGCATAGATAAACATGGAAAGAATAGAGATCCAAACATAGGAAATTTCTTAAAACACTAATGAAATTATACCACACACTATGAATATAAAATAATATGAGAGTTACATATTTATAGGAAACTTATTCCTATATTCTCTCCATCAATTTATCTCCCAAAATCTCTCATGACTATATCAAATTTATTTATGATATATTGTTATAACCTATAATAATATATCTCAATAATATAGTATATTTAAACCTATATCATAATATTGTTTATAACAATATTACTAACAAATATAACTATCCAATTACTATTTACCTCTCAATAAATACTTAGACTTTCACAATGTAAAATCTAACTCATAACACTTAGATCAGGATTAAAGGGTTTGAGGTTAACCCCTTTCTAGGCTTCAGTCTATAAACTAGTCAAAAATAGTTTGAATAAGTCATATAGATCCATTACTTAAATACCCATTCAATAATTTGATTGCCTATAAAGGCTTTATCATTATCATAAATAATAGTAAATGGGACACCAAACCTTGTAATTATCCCATCAAGGAAATATAGTATGGAATCCTTAGTATCCTCTTTCATGCAAACATTTTAACCCATATGGTGAATTAATCCATTGCTATCAATATCCATTTATGCCCAACACTAGATTGTGGACTTATCATACCAATTAATTGTAAACCCCATTGAACAAAGGGATAATCTATTTGAATAGGGTGAAGAGGAAGGGTAGCTAACCTTTATTTTCCTATAAACTAAGCGCACTTATTGAAATTCATCGCCCATTTTTTAGAATTTCTAAACTAATTAAGCGAGAAATAACTATCTCTCATAATTTTTGCTACAATAGTACATAGTGAGAAATGACCTCTTGATATGCCATCAGAGAACTCTTCAATCACTCTAGAAACCTGGTTATACTCAATACACCTTAATAAAACTATATTCATGTAATCTATAAATAAAAATACATATACAAGGATAAATGGAATGGATAGTAAGCTGAAATACCTCATATTTACCTTATCAAGGCCTTGAGGATACTCATATGTTTGTAAGAAAGTAATCATATCTTGGGTCTAGCTACTTGGAGGATGAAGAGAATATGATTGGCCTTCTTGTTATATATATATATATATATATATGTATATATATATATATATATATATATATATATATATATATGTATATATATATATATATATGTATATATATATATATATATATATGTATATATATATGTATATATATATGTGTGTGTGTATGTATATATATATGTATGTATATATAAATATGTATATATATATATATGTATATATATATATATATATATGTATATATATATATGTATATATATATATGTATATATATATGTATACATATATGTATATATGTATATATATATATATATATGTATATATATATGTATATATGTATGTATGTATGTATGTATGTATGTATGTATATATATATATATATATATATATATATATATATATATATATATATATATATATATATATATATATATATATATATATATAATGGTCTTATTATTAGCTTACAAATCTATTGTAAGTTTATCACTTAATCCTTTACCCCTCACAAGCTTAATTATCTTGGCATAAACATCATAATCAATAACCTTAGTAATCCATCCAGCTCTCTTCACATTGACATATTTACTAAAAAAGCTATTTCACACTTAGATGAGGAACCATTAGCTAAATTATGTTATTAGTAAGCATGTTCCTAAATTTCCTCAGAGTGAATAGCACAAAAAAACTTGTTTCTTAATAGATCTATACATCAGTTCATAATCTCTTAGTACTTGACTAAGAAATATTTTAGCTAGTCCATTTGACCACTATTTTGTTGAGTTGGGATAGCTAAAATTCTCTCACTTCCTCCAAAGGCATAAATAGTGAAGCCTTTTACATAGTTAGGATTCACAAGAGTAGGAGTTTGAAAAATGGCTTGATTTATACTTTCAAAACTCTCCTTACCTTCCTTTAACTAGCTAAAAAATATATTCATCTTTAGCATGTAGGTAAGAGGCTTGACCAAGGTGGAATTTTTTTTGATATGAATCCCCTCAAAAAGTTTATTCTTCCTAATAAACATTAAAGGCCTTTATTATGTATTGGGAGAGAAAGAGAAAAAATGTCATTCACCCTATCTATATCAATTTCAATACCATTATTTAAGACTATGTGTTACAATAGTTTTCTTTAATGAACAACAAATATACATTTATTTTGATTTAAAGACACGATAAACTACCTACATAGCTTATATGATTCTAATTTTCAATTGCATGGTTTGATAAAATATTTATGTCATCTAAATATACTAAGATAATGTCATTAATGAGTCTTTTGAAGGCCATATCCATTACCCTTTACAAATTTACACTAGTATTGGTCAACCCAAAGGGCATGTTCCTATGATTATAGTTCCCAATTTGTTAATAAAGGATGTTTTAAACTATTTTTATTCTTGAATAAGGATTTGGTTGTAAGTTGAATAACCATCTAAGAGAAAACCTTTTATCTCTTAAACTTTTTTAATCATTCATTCCATGGATGGTAGAGGATGATGATATTTTAGGGATGCTTTATTTAGGTCTCTAAAGTATACAAATAATATAAGTTCCCCATTCTTATTCCTAACTATAACTAGATTTGTCACCCAAGAGGAATACTAGATTGGAAAAATAATGCTTGTTTCTATGATCACTACTAATTCCATATTCATCAAGGGTTCAATATTAGGATATATTGGCCTTTAATTTCATCTAATGGGATTTTAATTAGGATCTAACTCAATTATATATTGGGATAAACTTCGTTTAAAACCTCTAATATATTCATATCTTCATGAAAATGCATCATCATACTCTCTACTAAGTTCAATAAAATATTGTCTTTTAGAATTTATACATACCTTTCCAACCTTTGATAATTAATCATTTTATATGGCTACTTGTTTAACATATTCTTCTCTCATAGTCTTACTCATCTTTTTACCTTTGATTTGATCGTTAATATTAAATATGATATTTAAGGCGACTAAACCTTTGGTAATTTTATTGTATTTAGTTGGATGATATTGTTTTCATAAATTATTGAAACTTAGACTATTTTTTAGCATAAAATTCTGTCTCTTCTTGAATAAAAATGAAATTTTTATTTTCACTATCAAACACAAGCCAACTAGTTTCATTATCTATAACTTCTAGCCTTACAAAAATATTAACATATTAGTTCTCCTCATTCATGATGTAATTAGGAATATCATATTGTAAACCAACTACTTCAAATCTATTAACATATTTATTTTGATCCCTTAGGACCACCTAGATGTTGAAATCACCAAAATCTTTAATAAGGTCCCATACTCTATGTTTGTATATTTTTAACAAGTTGTTCTTAGACACACTTTGAGATCTAACCTAATGTATGATGAGTTCACTATCTCCAAACACATTTAACACTTTTATTCTCCTCTTTTTTTCTAATTGGAGATCATGGATCAATTCTTTGTATTCATATACATTATTTTTATAGATAAATTGAAGTCTATGAGAAAAATAATGTCTCAATTTTTTAGGATAGATCATCATTACACTAAAACCTACACATTTTTTATTATTGAGACACCAAAGTAAAGTTTGCATACCCATTCAATCTTTTTTTTTGGCTTCATGAGGTTGGGTATAAAGAAATAGTCCTCATGTATGGAATAACTACCCAACCTTGTTTATTTGACATAATCATATAGGTCAAATTGATAGAATTCATTTACCTAATCATTAATACAAATATTTTTTACCTCATCCAAGTGTGGTAGAGTAATGATAAGAATTATCTTCCTCTTGGTCATGCATGGTATAATTCATTTTAACAATACTAGGCATATATGGCTTAATATGGTCTTTAGATATGGGTTCATCTTTGATGGTTACCCTTGTGTCATATCTAGTCCTAAGAATCATGTGTGACCAATTGGAAGATAAGTATCCCCCCATTTTTATAGTAAAGTCTCTACAAATTCATATGTAAAAATTAGGAGGGAAATCAATAATTAAAATATCTTACAAGATGGAAAGACGTGGACATGCATGAATGGTAAGGTTTAGATTCCTAATGACTCATACTATATTAAAAATAAGGCCATCTGTTTGGAAAACCCCCTTGGCAATTGGTGTGTAATATTTGCCTAAAATTAGTAATTTTATTAGGAATAAAAGAACGAATAGCTCAAGAATCGATCATAAAATTGTGTACAAGATACTTACTAATGATTAGAAAGATGTAAAAAGGAGGTGGCTTACTAGTATTATTATTTTTCCTTCCTTCGGATGGAATAAAATTTAGGATAAGTTGATTTACCCTTTTTTCACTAATAAAAATGACTTAAAGGTTCTTGAAACAAATCTATTTATGATGGAATTGAGAGTGATTCCCACATAGTAACATTTAGATTGGTTATTTTAATTTGATTAAGTATACTATAATGAATATGACCAAGCTTTGAATCAACATTGGTAATAACATCATATTCATTTGATTATTGACTATTGTAATTTTATTTTTAAACTGATTGACTCTCATACCAACTTGGTTTTTATGTAGTTAATAAGATTCAGTAGTTTTACCTTGATTTGTAACCTCTTATGGTGTTTTAGAAGTGGATGATTGACCAATAATAGAATATGATTATCCTTACATTGATCTATTTTTATAACTTGTATTATATGTAACTAGATTGCTCCCTTTGTTATCTAATTCATTTTTATTTACACTATAAAAATTAATTTCTTTCCAATTTAATAGCATAGATTAATTAGTCACCTATGTTTGACTTATTACACCTTTGGATTTGATTCCACTTGTTCTTGAAGTAATGATGAATTTTTAACCATTATATATTGATAAATAACCCCATTTAGACAAACATTTTTATTATAGGTCTGATTATAAGGATAACACCATTCATAATTATGTAATAAGTTATTTTGAACATGAACAATAGCCTTTGAAGAGATTGCAAAAGCTAGATTTTAGGTGTTAAAGGGCCTAATATAACCTACTAGAATGATATGATGGATTAAAATATTGAAAAGGTAAACTATGATGGGCACGTTACCTTTTTAGAGTAACCAATTCATTCCCAAATATTATTAGTAAGGTTTTACTTAATGCAATTCATTAACAGGAGGAATAGGTGGAGTTGGTTGACTAGTTATCCTAGGGGGAGGTGTTAAAGTGGGATGATTAGGTGGAGGCTTAGGAAAAATATGCATTAGAGGTATACAAGCTATTTTTTCATCTTGTATTAGGTAATTTTTAGCTCTGATAGCTACCTAATAAGAATAAAGTAAAAGGGATCCCCCTAGAGATTGAATTATAATAACCACATCACTATCTAAAGAACTCAAATAATACATAAATGTAGTTCTTGGAGAAGGTTTAATTAAAGGTGTAATATTATCCCATGTCTTTTGTAACCTAAAATTTAAGTATACCATGAGTTCAGTAGAATATATTTTAATAGTGTAAGTGGTTCAATTAGGAATAAATGATCAAATTTATCTTCAAAATATTTTCTCCTAGTTCATCCCAAATATGTATTGAACTAGTTTGTAACCCTTATGCCATTGAAGTGATTTAACTTTGAGGTAAGTGGTAAGGATACTCAAAATAACATTTCCTTCTACAATGTTAAGAAATCATCATATGTTAGCAATGTCTTGAATGTGTTCTATGGTGATAGTGGTATTTTCACCAATGAAATATGATATGGTTTTTAGTGTTTCTACTAATATTTCATTACATTGAGGGAGGTTAAGAGGGATGGAAAAATTTAAGATGAAAAATATCTTATTTATTTGAGCCATGTAAATAATAATAACTAGTCTTCCTCTTGCATGAAGAAACCAACTAAAGGGAGGTGTGGATTTGGATCTTCAAGAAGGTGACCTAGATCTTATATTTATTCATCTTGGTGGAGAAAAATTAAAATTAGAAAATTTATTACTCTTATCTCTAGAATAAAATCATGTCTCCACTCTTGGCATAAAAATAAAGGAAGAATTTGAAACTAGGAGCTTGTGGAGTCACTAGGTGATTTTAAAATGTATTCAAAACTATAAATTACTTAGAATATATCCATTTTTCTCAACTAAAAATATTGAATAAATGGAATAATATGTCCCACCTAGCATGCTAAAAACTATTATCACATTAATATTTAATGTGTTTGATAATAAATTTGATTAAATGTAACAATATGACCATCAACAAGATGTGGGACCTTGAATCCTTATGAAGAACCTTCATAGAAGGCCAATTTTTGAATAAACTTAGTGATATTAGAGGTAAAATCCATTGAGAGGGGGGTGAATCATTGGTGGATCTAATTCAATTTCCAAACCCTTGCAAATACTTAAGCATTAAATACAATCATTCATGAAGCATACAGATCACTTATAATAGTGAATAATGAACACAATGTAAGATCATAAACACAACACAAGATCTACATGGGAAAATTTATTGGGGGATAAAACCCACTCTTAATAATGCAAACACATGGACTACTATCCTAGAAGATGATCACAAACAAGAGACTGATCAAGTCCTTCTAATTAGGAACCATGGTCAAGTCATTCTAACCTAAGGCCTTTAGTGAAATAAAAATTCCATAAGGAACACCTACCCCTAAAATTATTGAGTCCTTCTCACCACCTATTTGTTTAATTATCTTGACCTACAACCTTGATCAAGTCCTTTTGACCAAATTTTATTAGTGAAACCTTGTTTCACAAGGATAAACTACCCCTAAAGAAGATCAAGTCCTTTAGACCCTCCTTGAAATGAACACTTCCATCTTAGAAATGATGTCTTCAATACCAAATGATGGACCTATGATTATATAATAACTACATAAAATATCTCTATAACTCATACAAGCCTCTCACATAAGCATGCCACAATATCTCTCTTTCACTCAAATAGTCCTCATGTGCACACTCAAATCTCTTTGCACAACTTCAAATTACAAGAACACTATAATGTCATCAAAATCATGACCTATATATCATACACACAAAATTTATATTATATACTCATGAACCCAACATATGGGCACTCTTACTCTCCTCTCCTTTCCTTCACTCTCCAACTCTCTCACATGTAAGTCTCTAAAAATCTAGAAACCATCTCATTTGATTTCACTATATATATATATATATATATATATATATATATATATATATATATATATATATATATATATATATATATGTAACAATCATGAATATCAATTTCTAGGTTGGCCATTACACTTTCCTTAACCATTAAGGATTATCTCACATTAATAAATGGATAAAAACAATCTTCATAGGTTGTCCATAGCACCTCTAGGTCACCCTTAAGCAACTATACCTTTTAATAAGGCCCTTGTATCTATTATATGTCTCATGGAGACCTATTCACCCATTTATCACTTTATCAAGAAAATAAATAAACATAGGACAACTTTCAAATACATAGGTCCAATCCTTATGTCCCCTAGGATAACTTTAAATAATCACATTCACTCATTCTCACCTCTATGTATGCTAAAATTTTAGACACCTAAAACTAGCCACCGATAACATCTAACCAGGGTTTTGACCAATTTCCACCTAAGATCCAAAATTTGGATTAAAAACACTAAAACAGATTAAATAAGTTTAAATTGATATATTCAAGTGCCAATTTTGGCTATGGTATCACTAAATGGGATAATGTAATTTATGGGCTAGATAATTTTAATTACATCATTCTAAGTCAAAATGCCAATTTTACACCTAGGTGCTCTAGATTGCTCTTTCCTATCAAATTTATTGTATAGGAAACATGCCTTGATTATTTTTTTCTTACAACATCCTAAATGGGATAATGGATCGAACTTATCTTACATCACATTCTAATTCCAATCTAGTCAAATTTTGGACCAATAACAAGGCATTCTGATCAATTTAAGTAATTTGTGCACAAAGTACTTAATCATGCTTAATATCTAATTAAACTAAACTAGATCCTAATTAATAATTCCATGGAAACATGTTGAATACTTATTTTTAAAAATGAGTATTGAATATCTACATCATCAAGTGACATCATTTCTTGGGAAGACATTCCTAGGCCATAAATGCATAAAATATCAAGGTTAACCCCTACCATGCCTCATCAATGCCTCCCATGCCTCTTAAATTATCCTATATCCCAAATATTAATGATCCTATTTATGAATTTTAATTACAAATTTTATTAATCCTTAGCCACACATCTCAATCCTAAGATGGATGGTTCATGTCGATTCTATCCATTTGCAAATATCTATACATAGGGGGCCTTGCCACATAAATTTTAATCTTAACTTGTGTAAAGTTACCATGCCAAATTGATTCTAAAAATCTCTAACATACCAAATTTATGATGATAAAATATTGAAGCCAAATCTAAGGAGAGATAGAGGTAGTCAAGCTTCCATTGATGTATACTTCATGAGCACAAACTGAGCAACCACTACAACAAAGCATTTGGAACATCCAAGGAAGGTGAATGATTCTTGTTTTTCCTTAATTTTTAGTTTTTATTTTATTTTTTTTTGTTATTAATCTCACCCTAATAACCATTCATGAAATTGTTAGTTTAGTTCACTTTTGATTTGATTTATCCACTAACACAATACTAACCTCCCCTTCATCATCAAATTCCTAGTTCACATAATGGCATGCTCGGTGTGACAGTAACCCACAAATTTGATCATAAAGCCTTTACAAGAAACCTAATAAATATTTTCATGTATGCTCTTAGAGTATGGAAGAAAAGAAATAAAAAATTTGAGCAAAAAAAGTCCATTTTTATAAACCACAATTTTGTTCTCAAGATGACCCAACTCGACTCTGGTTCATCCCAAATCAGCTCTAGTTCGGCCCAACTTGGCTTTGGTTCATCCCAACTTAGGGAGGGTTCAGCTTGACTTGAATTTGGTTTATCCCAACTCAACTTTGGTTCAACTTGACTTAGCTCTAGTTCATCCTAACTCAACTCTGGTTTAATTTGAATTAGCTCTGATTTGGCTCAACTCAGTGCTAGTTTGACTTGAATCAACTCTGGTTCATTCTGACTAAACTCTAGTTTGGCTCGACTATACCCTAGTTCACCCCAAATAATCTCTATCCAACAAAACTTACTTATCTACCCTAACTCACCTATCTAACCTAACTCATCTATCAACCCAACTCACCTATGAACCTGATTCACCTGTCAACCCAACATGCCTATCCAACCCAACTCACCTATCAACCCAAGTCACCTATCCAACCTAATTCACTTGTCAACCCCACCTAACTGGCAACCCAAATTTCTTGTCAACCTAAGATCTCATTTTCCAAAATTTCTTATTTCATCCTCAAAAGTGATTCAAACCTAAGCAACGTGCTAACATATTTATTATAGTATCTACATGAAAAGTCATCTAATCAAACTAAATTAGTGCCTTTGACACTTCATTTGAGTGTTTTAAAATGAATTAGGAAATTTCTTTTTGGGATTAATGACAAAATTAGGTGTTTAAGTGAATGTTTTGATAAGTTCACCTTTCAAAGTTACAACTTAAGACCATAGGGTCAAAAGTACACCATCCAATCATTTAACTTGGTGATTAAAAATGAACTCACCTTTCCAAGATTTTTTTTAATCAGTTAGTTGTTTAAATTAGAACTTGTTTGGAAAAAAGGTTTTTTTATGTAAGCTCTTCAATGTGTTCCCTTTAGGGAACCTTTGTAATCAAAAGCACCATCCTTATTGAAAAAATCCTAGTCTAAGGCTTAGAAAGAATGTCATCTAAAGCACTCCCCAAAAACTCATCATAGTTTGGGTGTCCTTTAAAATGACCCTAAAGTATTTCTTTTTATGTCTTTCATTTCATTTCATCTTGGCCTACAAGGGGGATGTCATTACCTCTCACAAGTTTTTTAGGGAAGCTTTGACCTAGGGGTTCATCTCCCAACATTAACTTCACCCACTCTCACTAGGATCACAAGTTTTGAGCTGTTAAACCACCTTTTAGTGATTGAGTTACACATGAAATGTATCTATAGTTTAGACATCACATTACACTAAGCAAACAATAGTATGTAGTGGTTACAAAAATGACTAGACCTTTTTTCAATAATCCAAGTGCTATGGACACCCAATTTTCATGATTTTATTTTAAATCATTTGATGTGAAAGTCATTCGGTAATTGATTCCCCTAGAGATGTTCAAAAATTAATTAGTTTTAGTCAACCACACATTGACATACCCTTTCTAGGATTTGAATGATTATACTTAGAGTATTTTGGTCATTTTTTCTTGGTATGTTTTGAGACTAAAACATGATTGTTTATTTGTAAACCATGCCAAAATAAATTTGTTTATACGTCACTCTTTTGTCTAAAGAGGTGTTATACTAGCCATTTTACATCATACTTATGCCTTGAAAGTTTTGCTAAAATTGTTTTTGTGTGTGTAATTTGAGTTACATAGGGTAGTGTTATGCTACCCAAATCATGTCAAACTATTTTTCCTTTGAGTCTTTGAAACATAGCATTGGTCACATCATTCAAGCATTATTATGTTGTTAGGATACTCAATTTATTTCAATACTTATTTATCATTGTATCAAAAACCATTTGTTTCAAACCATTTCACATTAACCATTTCAATACTTATTTATCATTGTTTAGATTGTTTGGTCAAATCCTAGTTTTCAACATTGAGTTATAAATTAATATTGATAAGTTTGGATTCAAACATTGATTGATTTCTATTTAGGCCTTAATTCATGTGGTTGATACATAGATCTTTCTCTTTTGGGTTACATAACTTTGGTTAATCAATTACCCAGATTTAAACACTATTGATGGTTTATTTTTTCAATGCCTATCCTCATCATTATTTGTGCCTTAATTTAGGAGAACACAACCATTCTCTATGATCCTTTTACCTCATGCCTCATTTTAATTGATCATTTTTATGTTTGATTCCATGTGTCAGGTTTATGTCAGAGTTGTTTTTAAACTTGTTAGATTAAATCAAATCACATCATGGCTTGATTTCAAGTCTATATTTTGACATCATTTGGCCAAAACTCATAGCATAACCTATTTGAGCCTAGCTTTCGACTCCATATTTGGAGAAAAAACTTAGCGACTCTTTTATTTTTCCTAATTTAGACCTTGTTTGGAACACTTTGACCTAGACTTTGACATATTGGTTTTTATTTAGATACTTGAACTTTTATGTGTATGACATGTGACATTAGACATTTGATTTTATACTATTTTATTATAAGTATTATCACAAACTATTTTGGAGATACAACTCCACTTTCAAACCAATTTTGGAGATACAACTCCACTTTCAAACCAATTTTGGAGATACAACTCCATACTTTTGACCAAGTTAGACCAAGTTTGAACCATTTGTCCTTTGGACATAGTTTTTTAGAGTTTGTATAACTCTAAGCCTTTTTGTTTTCAGATCTTTTATCATTAATGTGGATGTGTCTAGCTACACCTATGGTGGAGTCACATATAATCCAATTTATGATAGAATGGCCACACAAAATGAGTTTTATGGTTTGTGAGACAAATTTTTATCCACATGATAATAATCATTCATAGAAACAAAGTCACTAATCTATTTAGGATCTAACTCCAAACCTTGATTTATATGAAGAGGATTTTGATTAAGACTTTGAATACCCAACTATAGATAATGTTATTTGGGATATGACCCTCTTTACAATAATCGGTACATGAAACATAGTCAAGAACTAGCTTATGATCTAACTCAATATTGGGATGATATGGTTTATTAGGACTTGAATGCCTTGCTTTATGCAAGAAATCAAGTTCTATGATGTTATTTTATTATCCAATCATCAGCTACCCTTAACCCTCATTTGGATTATACAAGCTATCAATCTCCACAATATCCAAGGCATACCATGACCATTCTACGACTTAGTCCTTTAGCTTGTGTTATCAATCAATATCCACACCAACCTATCATTACAATTTTAGGAATTTATCATTTTTCTCATGAAATAAATCATGCTCCATAATGCCCTATCATTATCCAACCAAAGACCATTTCTCATCTAGTATTAATACCATCCAAACCTGAACCCATCCAATCATTCAAAGACCACGTTGTGTTCAAAACTGGTATTTTCCAGCTCATTAGAAACTGAGGCCAAGAAAAACAACCAATCTAAGATGTTTTTGTCAAACCAATCACTTGTGATAAGTCAACTTGTGATGAATCACCTATTGATCCTATACTAGCTGTCAAGGAGTCTCACTATAATGAGCCAATATTTTTTGAGTCACTTCTTAATGATTATAACCACCTTTAGGAAATCATTCCCTCAACTATATGCCTATTTTTCAAGAGTCTCCATCTAATAATCCAATATTTTAGGAGTTCACTCTTGACCTTTTTCCCATTATAGAGAAGTCTCACTTTGACAAACCAGTCTTAGTGGAGCCCATCATGCCATTATAGGCCATCACTTATCCAAAACCAAACATTTAAAAAAACATCATTGAAAGAGAATACCCATTAGATAAAGAATCAAAATTAGATATAGGTTCTATTTTTGGATTGACATTAGATTTAACATTAAAATTAGAGTCAACATCAGTCTCAACATCATATTTATATTCCCTTGAGTCAAAATCAGATTCAGAAGAAGAATGTGTTTGTGGCTATTACAACATTGGTTATGCATGCCTTGTAGATCAATTTAAATATATTTGTGATCCTTCTATGGTTTTTGATAATGAGTAATTTAGCTTCGACATGAGTTATCTTAGTATCTTATATAAGGATTGTGTAGCCTCTCCCCATTCCATTCCAATTCCACAGGCCATTACCCTCAACCAAGATAGCCATATTATATATATTCCATCTCCCACAAGAGTTGATTAGGATCATTATAATCACACTTTATTGAACTGCATCCATGGTGATATAGTAGTTGAAGAAGATCAAGGAGGCCAAGAAAACATTCATGTAGCATAAGAACACTCTCCTACTGAAACCTTTTTAGAGGTACTAGGGGACAAGCAAATTTTAAACTCAACATCTTCTAGTCAAACTTTTTCAAAAGTGATAGAATAAAATCAAAGTCAAAAGATAATGTTCATTAGTGAATCATTCTCAGAGGTTCTATGAGACAATCAAGATAAATTTATTGGTGAAAACCTCTTTGAGGCACCAATAGCTGAGCACAAAATTTCATCACTGCTTGATGAAGACAAAGTCAAAGATCAAATCAAAATACCTTCCTATCTACAGCCTAATCATATGGTAGCTACTCTTAGGCCCAAACAACAAAAAAATCTAATTATTTTATTAAGAGAATAATTCTTCAACCCCACCACAACTAAAGTCATGTTGAATCTGACATTAACAACATTACATTTGACTGAATGTCTTAATCTTCATTTGTTTCCCAAACATTATACATTCCATTATCACTTACCATTCCATTTCAAAAAAAAACCTATCATCCATTATTTTTCCTTTTTTACCATCCAAGGCCACACTTTATTTTGTAGAGGTTACAAAGATACCTTGTCTTGATGTTTGAAGGAATCAAAATCAATGACCAACAAAGATCACAAAAGCATTCTTAGCATCCAAATTTGTAATCAATTCTTGATGGAGTAGTTATTTAGATGAGTTATGGGCTAGTAATGCAAGTATTATATTTATATCATTTGTTGATTAGGATGTGCATCTCCCCATCATTAGGAATAATAGAATCAAAAACCACACCTAAGCCAAAAAACATGTACCATATTATTTCACATTACCATGCCATTACCGTTGTTACATATCCTTTTTCCATTGCATATACTTCCATTTACCCCATCACTTGGGGGCATCCCTCTTACCATTTTTATCTAAGATATCAAAAACCATAATTATCCTAGAGAAAAACCATACCATCCTATCATTCCATTCCTATCTAGACCAAAGCCTATTTTTAGTCATCCTACCCAATCCTATTTTGATCTTGGTTCATTTGGTTCTTCCCATAGCTTTTGTGAGAGGATTCTAATCAAGTTTCAATAATAAATCAAATCCATGTTTATAATGACATTCTATGAAATTAGTGTGATAGTTGATTTTGCAAGATATCTTTTATTTTCCATCTTATATCAAAGTTGTTTTATGTGAGCCTAATTATAACTGCCTATTGGCAAATCAATGTCTCACTAGTCTTTTTACTAATTATAACCACATATGCATAAATTAGTATCATTGACCTATTCCATTATATCCTAGTTATAACTACCTATGGAAAAACTAGGGTCAACACTTATTTACCATGTATTGTGGCATCACCTTACCATCACTATTTTAATTTGATTGGCCATTTGTCAAATTTGAGAACTTGTTGGGACCTAGTTGGTTTTTCCCTACCTTTTGTGTGGGAGGAATTATTGTGACTTGAGGTCATTTCAGGGCTATCCAGTTCATGTTTAATTCATGTTGAGGTCACCTTAGTCCCCCTTTCCAAACACTATTATCATTTTGTGAGCAACCCAAGCCAAATACTCTCATCATTTTTCGAGTAATCTATGCCAAATGCTCTCATCATTTTTTGAGTAGGTATCTCATCATTTTCTAATGAGTTGAGATACCTCAAAATTCCAAAAACATCCATAACATTTCAAAAATATAAAAACATTTATCCTATCTAAGCCTAGTTAGTTATCCTCAATCTAGCTTACTAGGGCATGGTCATTATTAGGATGCTTTATTTTGATTTTGTTTTCAATATTTTTATTTGTTTGTTTATTTTAAGTTGTTTATTTGTTTGTTTTATTATTTTTTTATTTGTATTTTCACTTACCTATTTGTTTTCTTTTAGCACTATTGCCTTAAATCAGTCTATATGTGTTCATTGAGTGATTCTTTGCACACATTATTCTTGAGTCCATCCATATTCATATGTCAACATTTTCATCATGTATTTTGTCATTAGTGCATTATTTTTGAGTGTTTATTAGGTTTAGAGTTAGTCCTTGTGCATTTTTTGTCCAAGTCTTCATGGTGTTCTATCATGATGCTTACCATCACATGCTATAGCAAAAATCAACTTTAAGAAGGTCTACAATCAATGGAGCTATAAAATTTTCTCCTTGGAACCTTAGAAAATCCTTCCACCCATCTTGATCAAATCAACTGATTTCCCATTCTAGTTATATAATTGATAATAAAGATGAGCATCTCCTCATTGGTAGGTATAACTAAATCATTTTTAATGATCAATCTTATTCTAATTTTCATATCTTCCTCACTTTGCACCCACTCATCTATAATTTGTATTCTAGGTTATATCCTTGAGTTATGCTTATTAATCATCCCTGATTGGGACATCATCATCTTTATCCAATCTAGGTCCTCTTAATGATTATAACCACCTATGGGCAAATCATTATTTTGACTTTTATTCGTGATTATAACCACCTTTGGGCAAATCAACATCCTTTTTAAATCAATGCATAAAATCATTTTCTAATTTGGATTAATCTCAACCATGGGTTCATTCCACCTTTATTATTATTTCTTTTTGAGGGACCATCTATCAATAAATGTGAAAGCCACTCCCTCAAGTGGGAATCATCATAAGCTTCCCAAATAACATTTGGAGCTTTTTCTTCAATCATCATCCTCTTTTTGGCATACAATCATTTTCTCATTGTTTGAGAATACATTGATTTGCCTATGGTTTGAAACATCTTCCTCAATAAGGGCAAACTATAGACACCTAAAATTGGCCACCGATAACCTCTAACCAGGATTTTGACCAATTTCCACCTAAAATGCACAATTTATCTTAAAAATATTAAAACACATTAAATAAATTGAAATTGATATATTAAAGTGATAATTTTAGCCATGGTATCACTAAATAGGACAGTGAAATTTATGGGTCAGCTAACTTTGATCATATCATTCGGAGTCAAAATGCCAATTTTTCACCTAGGTGCTCTAGATTGCTCTTTTCTATCAAATTTATTTTGTGGGACATGTGCCTTTGATATTTTATGTTGAAAACATCCTAAATGGGGTAATGGATCCAATGCATGTGACATCACATTCTAATTCTAATCCAATAAAATTTTGGACCAATAACAAGGCATTATGATCAATTTAAGTAATTTGTGCACAAAGTGCTTAATCATGCTAAAGAGCTAATTAAAAAAATTAGAGCTTAATTAATAATTCCATGGAAAATTTTTGAATACTTATTTTTATAATTGATTATTTAATAACTACATCATCAGGTGACATCATTTCTTGGGAAGACATCCCTAGGCCATAAATGCATGAAATATCAAGGTTAACCCCTCTCATGCCTCATCAATGCCTCCCATGCCTCTTAAATGCTCATTTATCCTAAATATTGATGAGCCTATTTATTAATTTGAATTAAAAAAATTTATTAATCCTTGACCACACATATTCATCTTGATATGGATGGTTCAAGTTGATTCTAGCCATTTGCATAAATCTATAAATAAGAGACCTTGCCAAATGAATTTTCAGCTTAACTTGTGCAAAGTTACCATGCCAAATTGGTTCCAAAAATATCTCACATACCAAATTTATGATTCTAAAATAGTGAAGCTGAATCTAAGCAAGGTGTCAAGGAGAGATGTAGGTAGTCAAGCTTCCAATGATGCAGTCTTCCTGAGCACAAACTGAGCAAGCCACTACAACAAAGCATTTGAAGCATCCAAGGAAAGTGAAGGATTCTTTTTTCCTTACTTTTTAGTTTTAATTTTCATTTTTATTATTAATCTCACCCTATTAACATGTCATGAATTTGTTAGTTTAGTGTGCTTTTGATTTGATTTATCCACTAACATAATACTAATCTCCCCTTCATCATCAAATTCCTAGTTCACACAAACAACTCTATCACTGACCTAGTGCACATGAACAATATGAACAAACACATAGTCAAATTCTTAAATTTTGTTCATATAGAATAAAAATTTATCACACCTCCAAAAACCACATAGATCATCCCCAAAGAGTCTACAACACTCCCTAATAGTTAATTCAACATGAACATTGAAATAACATCAACACAAGCTCAAATACCCTTTAAAAGTTACTTGCAGAACATACATGAACACACATTCAAATTTGAACCTCAATAAATATGATTTTACACACCTCCATATATTTAAATTAGTTTCATTAGTTGCACCATGGAGTCCTCTTCATATTTTCTTTTTATAGCATGATAAAATTCATCTTGGATCAAAATTTATGGGAAACAAAACTACAAGCTAGTTTTTAATTTTGTAAAATTCAAATATTTAAATGAAAATAGTCATAACTAAACCTCAAACACTAAGCCCACATCTTGTGTCTTCTCTTCTTAGATCAAATACACATTGTTGATCTTGTCTGAACTTCAATGCATAACTGTCAATCCTCAAACATTAAATCTCAATCACTTTGACCTCATCTCTTACAATATTGCAATGTTGACTCATCATGAACCATCAATCTCTATGGATCAATTATGTCTTTAACTAGTAATTCTCACTATTCAATCAATCTATATGAACACCCACTCAACATTGATCTTTATCCTTTACCTTTACTCAGTCATTAAAAAACATTCACTTCTTACCATCTCACCCAATATCCACCATTGATATTGATCTTTCAGGTCACTCGTGCATTTTTGGATCTTCATTTTTTCTTGAACATTAATTCTTTCAAAATTGATTATGGGGACCCTTGCAATCTATCAGAGAAGCCATCTTTGAGCCTTAATAAAATTTTCTATGCTTTGATGCATGATCTAAAATTTGGACCATATGATCTCCCTACATAGGAGAATCCATCCATATAATAATATGCTCCTAGAACATATACAAGTGTGATATATGTCACCATCATCATGCTCACTTAGAATTTTCTTCCACAAAGCCAACTATGCCTAGAACTACTTGGAAGACAAACTTTTCTCATGCATATATTTTAACATGCTTCAATGCTTGATATAAAATTTATCATAAATAATCTAGGATAAAAACTAAACAAACCCATATGATCATTTTCTCTTGAAATTTTCAAATGTGTGAGATATACCACCATCAAATTTCTTACTTGGCTCTTTCTTGCCTCATGCAAATTTGGTTAAGTGTGGGAAAATATTGTCAATATTCCTAAGAGCCCAACTTTGCACTTACATATATTTTTACATCCTTAGGTACATGACCTAAGATTTATTACATAATAACTAGGAAAAATATTTAAAAACCCCATGTGACCATTTCCTCCTGACTTATCCACACATGTTAATGGTGATGTCATCAAACTGCCTATTCTAATTTTATACCACTAGACCCAAAGTGTCTAGATGAAAACTATGGACAACTTTATGAATTCCACTTAGCACACAAGCACTCAAAGCATAAAAAAAAACTTATGGACCTCTTTCACATCTTCAAATCATCATACTCATCCTTAAATATCTCTAACCATTCCGAAATAGAAGATCAACCAAGCACACTAGAATAAACACATTTCACACTTTATCATTGTCACATAGACTATCAAGACACTTCATCACTCACTAGGGAACCTCCATGAAATAATTATGAAATCATTTAAACTCTCTAAAAATCTCCCCCTTTGTCATTGATGTCAACAACCAACATATATATCAATATACAACTCACCTTCCTTCTCTCTGAATGCACTCCCACAATAAGAACTTTCTCGCCCTTTAAAACAATGAAAAATTGGGAAATAACTGATCTTAAATACCTAAAAATAATAACAATAGTAAATTACCATCTTATAAATATGATATAAACTCCCCCTTACCTTGATCATGCCTTTTTTTGCCTTGACACTTTCATCTTGCTCCATGCCAACACTCTCAACCAAGCACTGCAACAAATGTAGAAAGAACACATAAGAATAAAAATATGATGGAACTTACCAAGAAACATATAATATGGACTATACCTAAGATATTTGAACCATCTCACCTTTTGAGCATCTTCAGATCTCCACACACCATGAAGAACAAATACACATGCTCACTAGCCTTCACTCTTAAGCCACCACAAGGACCATTAACAAAACTTCATTTTACTCATCAAATAGGAAACATGCATTAAACCAAATTGATAAATCTCCTTGAAACAAACATACCTTTATCTTTTGGATAAAATGATCAAAAATCACTCTTCTTCAAACTAGTTCTTTCTAACCTCCTTGTAACCCTACCTAGAGCTTGTAAAGCCCATAATTTTTATTAAACACAACTTTAAGACCTAAAACTTCATATTTATAGCACTCTCATATCCCTCTTCAAGTACACCAATTTAAAATAACTATCGCATCCTCTATAATGCACATTTGTCATTAAAAAATTACCCAATTATGCCTTTAACAAGATAAAAACTTGAATAACTTGAGAACTAAAAACATTAAACTATCTATGAATCTTGATTTGACCACCAATTTATCCCATTAAACATATTAATAATTCTCAAGTCTCAACTCAGAAGGCAAATCACTTTTATATCATAAACTAAAACCCTATAAACTTAAAACAAACAAAGCCAACAAACCTCCTTCTAGTCAACGCACGTCTCTAAAAATTATTACACACCTAGGGACACCCATTACACACTTCTAGATCAATATTTTATCTTTCAAAAAAATTTGAACCCATTCATCCTAATACCCATTTTAGGATATGCAAAATTTTGAACACAAATAGGGAAACTCGAGAGCCAACAAAAATCTCTAGATTGACTTTAACATGCCTTCAGACCAAATAACCACCTAGAGTATGATATAATAAGCTCAACAGACATTTCTATGGAAAAATATCATCTTGAAAAATCACAAATACTCTTTTTCCACCTAGAAACCTTCAATTCTAACCCTATAGATTGTTCTAACTAAAAAACATCACAATAACACTTCTCCATTTGAAAGGAGTCTCTTAAGAAGCATAGATAGAGACACCCTCTATACCTCAATGATATAAAACTAAAACAACTCCTCATATTCATTCTCCTCTTTTCTCAATTGATACTTATAGTTCTTCTTCTTCTTCTTTGGCAATAGAGAAACAACTTCCTCAACTGCTACAACATTCTCCTTTTCTTTTATGATTGGCTTATCAATACATGGAGATAATGTAGATTCATGGCATACCTTTTCATCTAAATAAACTTACTTGTATCTTGGATCCTCATCACTAGGCACTTTTTAAATAATATCAGTATGTTCACTTGGATCCCTACATACCTTAGAACTAGCTTTAACTAACACCTTGGTCTTTTCTTTGAGCTTGATCTTTTTATTCTCAACATGAGCAGACAATGATAACTCTTGGAATTTTTCAACTTATGTTGCATTTTAAACCATATAAAATAGATTACTTTGATATGTAAACTCATCATGATTCATACTTATCACCTTTAGTTTTCATGAATTAAATTTCCTTCTTCCTTTTATTCTTGGATCTTGATTGATCCTTTTCTGACTTGTAGGCCTTTGCTTGCACAACCTATCAACATGACCTCTTTTTTCACAATTGAAGCATAACATACTTTTTGCATGAAGCTATTTTAATCTTTCCATATTTAGACAACATCTTTTAATGTGTCCTACGTTATAACTACTATAGCACTCAAAATTTCTTTAAGGGAGCTCAGCATATCTTACCTTAAAAAGACAAAGTTTTGTAAAGTGTCCCACATCATGACATTTGAAACACTCAACCTTGCTCACAGGTTTTGACTAATGACTCCTATCATAGTTCCAAGTAAACAAATTTTTAATAGATCTCTTGCATTCTCTATCCCTATGACCAAGTTGATTACAAGTATAATAGTAACCATTGAAATTTGCATACCTCTTAGGATTTGGTTGTCTAATTTATTTTGTCTTCAATCTACCAGCACCTTCATTCTTTATCTGATGATTTATCTTCAAAATCTGATCCATCTTGATCTTATTGACTTTCATGTCAACTTGAGAAGTAACTTTGTCCTCTTCATTAAAACCCCATCTATATTTATCACTAGTTGACTGTTAACTCTTTAAAAGATCATCTCAATCATTATAACTTTTATCAATATTGATAAATGATTTCACCTTGCTTGTAGACTTCTCTAGCTCATATTTAAAAGACACAATCTCAAAATCATACCTTGAACATTCTTCTTTACCTCCTAGACTTGCAGACATATATTCTAACTTAGAATTGAGGACTATGACAACACCTTCATGCTCTCTAGAGTCTTCAATCAATCTTGCCTCAAAGATACTGAATTATTCTTGATAATCCTTAAGTTTATATTTCATATTATTATTGACCTTCTTCTCTATCTTTAATTTTTTAAGATCATTTATCAACTCAATCTCACATTCTACCTATTCTTTATCATCATCTGAATCACTCCAAGTAGACTCCATTTGATGTGAACAACTTCCTTCCTCAGCCATGAATAGGGTTTCATCTTCAATAGTACCATCGTCTTCATGATCATACTCTAAGTCACTGAATTCACTCTCTTTTGATGAACTATAATCCTCTTTGGTGTAGAGACTCTTCTTATCTTAGGAATACTTCTTGTTGTTATCAAACCTTTTAAATCCCTTTTAGTTTTTATCAAACCTAAATGATCACCTACCATCATCATGACCTTGATCATGCTTTTCATCAATATTCTTCTTGTAATTATGAGGGCACTAATTATAAAAATTTCCTACCTCCCCATAATTGAAGAATTTGAAAGATAGCTTACCATTATACTTGTTTGAACCTATTTTATATTTCCTTGTAAACAAAATAATTAGTTCATCCTCATCAATATCAAAAATATCATCTTCCTTGGGTTTCTTACCTTGAAACTCCATTTTTGTCTTCATCTCTATTTTTAATTTTTCTTCATTCTTTGGTGGTATATCATCATTTACTCTCATATCATATGTAGTAATGATACCATGCAATTGATCCATCTTCAACTGAGTAAGATCATGACTTTATTCTATAGCAGATTCTTTTGGATCAAAATTGAGGGATAGAGACCTTAATACCTTTTGAACTATAGTAGCCTCTTCAAATTTATCTATAAGACCTATGATTTTTTTTACAATCTCATCAACTCTCTATAGAAAGGATGGCATAGAATCTTCTTCTTTCATTTTAGGATCTCAAATTGTCTTCGATGAGTCTAAAACTTTACCAACATAACGTTTGAGTCTCCTTCAAAAAATAGTCTTCGATTTATCCCATATTTACTTTGAAAATGTGAAATAAATTAATTTGGTGAACTCAATTTTTATAAGACCATAAGTGATGGAATTATTTGCCTTAGAGTTATTCTCAAATAGCTTCTTATTTACCACTCTAGATAGAAGAATAACAAGAGAAACATAATCATCCAAAATAGATTTCCATACATCAAAACCTAGGGATATAATGTATGTCTTCATCCTATCACTCCAAAATTCATAATTGGATCCATTGAACATTGATATTTTCTAAGTAAAGAAACCACCTTGCACATTCTGACTAGCCATTATACTTTTGATCGATCACCTTCAAGAAATCAAGCCCTTAACAAAGGACCTTGATCTAATACCAATTGTTATAGGTATAATACACTAAGAGGTTGGGTTAATCAACGGTTGAAAGTAATTGAATTTAATTTTAAAACCCTTGAAAATACTTAAGCATTGAATGCAATCATTCATGAAGCATACATATCATTCATAGCAATAAACAATGAACATAATTCAAGATCACATACACAACACAAGATATATGTGGGAAAACCTTTTAGGGAATTAAAAACAATCTAAATCCTAAAAACACATGGAATAACATCCTATAATATTATCACAAATAAGAGACTAATTAAGTCCTTCTGATCAAAAACCTTGGTCAACTCCTTCTAACCTAAGGCCTTTAGTTAAACAATAGTTCCACAAGGAACACATACCCCTAAGATAATCAAGTATTTTTAAGGACCTATTTGGTTAATTCCTTCTAACCTAAAACTTTATCAAGTCTTTATGATCAAAGGTATTTAGTGAAACCCTATTTCACAAGGAACAATTACCCCTAAGGAAGATCAAGTCCTTTAGACCCTCCTTGAAATGAACACTTCCACCTTAGAACTAATGTCTTCAACACCTGATGATGGACCTTTGATTATCCAAAAACTACATAAAATATCTCTTTAATTCATATAGGCCTCTCACATAGGCATGTCAGAATCTCTCTTCTTCTTCACTCAAATAGTCCTCATATGCACACTCAATTTTTTTCACTCAACTTCAAACGGGAAGAACACTATATTATCATCAGAAACATGACCTAAAAATCATACACACAATTATTAATCTTCTATACTTATCAACCATATATAATGTCACTCTCACTCTTCTCTCCTTTCCTTTGTTCTCCAATTCTCTCACATACAAGTCTCTAAAAATTTAGAAACCATCTCATTTGGTTTCACTATTTATAGAGCAATCATGAATATCAACTCCTAAGTTAAACATCACACTTCCATTAACCCTGAAGGATTATCTCACATCAATAAATGGCTTAAAATAATATTTATAGGTTTTCCATAGCACCTATGGGTCACCCTTAAGTAGTTATACCTTTTATAATGTCTTTATAGCTCTTATAGGTCTCATGGAGAACTATTCACCCATATAGTACTTCATCATGAAAATAAATAAACATAATACCACATATAATTACATAGGTTCATTCCTTATTTCCCCTATGACATCTTCAAATGATCACATTCACTCATTCTCACTTTTGTATATGCTCAAAAAACTTAATCATTGACATATTGCACAGGAACACTATGAACTAACACAGTCAACTTCTTAACTTGTATTCATATATAATAATGATTGATCACACATATAAAAACCATATATAGCATAAAAATAGAGTATAAAACACTCCTAAATAGCTAATTTAACATGAAACATTGAAACAACATCAACACAAGCCCAAATACCCTTCATGGTTAGTTGTAGAATATGCATGAGCACACAGCCAACTTTGAACCTCAATAACTATGACTATACACGCTTCCATATCTTCAAATCAATTTCATTAAATTATCCATATATTCCTCTTCATATTTTATTTTTATATCATGAGAAAATTCATCCTAGATTAAAATTTATGGGCAAAAAAACCATAGACTTGTTTTTCCCTTTATAAAATTCAAATATTTAAATGACAATGATCATAGTTAAACCTAAAACACTAATCTTTCATCTCATGTCATTGATGCTTAGATCAAATATTAACTATTGATCTTTTATGAAATTTAATATATAGGCACCAATGCTCAAATGTTAAACCTTAGTCACCTTGACCTCATCTCATGTAGTCTTGTAATGTTGACTCATCATATGCCATCAATTTCTACAAATTAACTAGGTCTTTAACTATCAATGCCCACTATTTGATTAATTTATATGAAAAATAGATCACCATTGATATTTATCCTTTACCTTTTCTCAATCATTAAATAATATGCACTTCTTATCATCTCGCTTAATACGTACCATTGATCTTAAACTGTATGATCACACATGCATCATTGGATCTTAATTTTGTCCTAAACTTTAACTCTTGAAAAATTTACTAAGTATTGGAACCTTTTCAATCTATTTGAGAAGCCATTTTTTAGACTTAATAACTTTTTCTATGCTTTGATGCATGATCTCAAATTTACACCATATGATTTCCCTACATAGGAGAATCCATCCATATAACAATCTACTCATAGAGCCCACACATGTTAAATATATGCCATCATCAACATGCTAACTCAAAATTTTCTTCCACAGAGCCAACTATGCTTGGAACTGCCTGGAAGGCCAACTTTACTCATGTATATCTTTTGGTGTGCTTCAATGCATGATCTAAACTATAACATAAATAAACTAGGACCAAAAATAAATAAACCCATATGATCACCTTCTCCTAAAACATCCACAAATGTGAGCTATGTCACCATAAAACTATTTACTCAACTCTTTCTTGCCTCCTAAAAAATTAGCTAAGTATGGGAAAATATTGTCAATATGCCTAAGAGACCAACTTTACACTTGCATATCTCTTGATGTACTTAGTTGTATGACCTAAGATATAACACATAAGAACTAGGCACATTAATAAACAAACCCATGTGACCATTTCCTCCTGATCCATCCACATGTGGAAATGGTGACATCATCAAACTACCTACTCTAATTTTTTGCCACTAGACCCAAAGTTTCTAGATGAAAACTATGGAAACTAGATGAATTCCACTTATGCACATAAGCACTCAAAGCATAAAAAACATCTTAGGGACCTATTTCACATCATCAAATCATCATACTCATCCTTGAAAATCTCTAACCATGCCAAAATAGAATATCAACCAAGCATACTTCAAGCACACTAAAATAAGCACATGGCACACTTTGTCATTGTCACATAGACTATCAAGACACTTCATCCACTCACTAGGTCATGTCCATGAAATCATCATGACATCATTGATAACTCTCCAACATGTGTACCTAATTTATGATCATTTTACGTGCCTAAAATTTAATTAGTAGGGAATATTTACAACCTTAACTACTTAAGTCATTATGCAAAGGGATATAAGTAAACAAAAAATGCAAAGTGTTGATGCACCGAATCCTATAAAAATCCTTAACTTGTTTCAATTACCATTAAATAATATAAAAAAATAATAACTTATCACCTCAATCTTAAAATCACACACCTCTCACATAAGTACTTTGCATGAAGGTGATAAGTCTAACAACATTAAGAATTACCACAATACACTTTGAAAGGCTCACATGGTATGAATCCAACACTAATTTTTCATAAACTTAATTATACACAACTTACAACCTATAAACAAAGTGATATAATTATTAATGAGTGTAAATATTATTGGATAACATTCCAAGGGATAAACATTGATGTATACAATTAAAAACCAACAACCTAAATAGAAATACACAACATGTGAGAAATTCAAAGAAAGGCAATATTGGTTTTTTATCTATGTTAAGGCTAAATCCTATAGACAATCCTCAAAAGAGTATATTTTTTTTACAAAAAAGCAAGGTTTCATTTTTAAATCATTTTATATTCATATATAGAGAGTAATAGTGAGTGACATAATAATATATAATAACTTCCTCAACTACCTCCATTATTATGGGCATGTGTAAGGAAAATATGCCAAAAAGCTAAATTCATTAATCTCCTTTAATGACTTGGACTTGTTTCATGTATACCTGGTTGGTTTCTTGGTGTAGTAGAGGTTAAACCATCCTATATTCACTCCATTTTTTATCTTATAATAGTTACCTTTGATGCTATTTTGTTGATGACTATCATTTTTCTTGAGAAACTCTTCTAAAATATATGAAGTTATCACATTTCTCTAGAATATGTGATGGTTGAAGGGAAGGTAGTTAGTTTATAATTGTTCTCATTTATTATATTCCTTTTTAATAATACTTCACTAAAATAGGTCTTAAACTAACACAACTTTCCCATTTAGAGTCATTACATGTGTCTCTCATGAATTAAAATCACCTTGAGAAGGTTACACTTCTTTACAATATTTTTTTCAACTTGTTTCCATGTTTTGTTAACCATCTCAAAAACTAGAAACATTCATTAATCTCAAGTTATCTTGTCTCAATATTTGGAAACCTATTGAGTATATTTTTTAGGTATTTTAGATGATTGAAGAGGCTCAATAAACTTGTATTGCATAGTTAGAGGCATTAAATTTTTATATTAAACTACTAAGAGTGTGTATTTAATATTTGTATTGATTAGGATTGGATTGGAAACATGTTTCATATGAGAAATTTATTCAATACCTTGCATCCTAACATGTTCCCCTACCTCATACCCTATATTTTTCATATTAGCATTTCAAATAAAGATTGTATAAGATGGGTTTTTTAATTGTTTAGAAAGAGATCCAATGTTATATCCCTTAATCGATATGTAGGCTTGAGAACATGTTTGAATCCCCTATTTTCCACCATACAAACTTTTAACCTCTTATCTTTGATCTTATAGGCTTCCAAAATTACATTAGATCCTTGAAAATAACATACATTATTATTAGCCATTTATAAATTCAAGTCCATCTTTAGAAGGCCTATGAGGTTATATCAGGTATGTCTTAGGAAGGACAAAAAATTGATCTATTGGATATGTAGATATGAGCTCTAAAATATTATCTTGACATTACAAACCCTGTCTTAGCATTATAAAATTATGGAGACTATTTAAATCCTTTTACAAATCTATTATCTAGGTTTAGATCATGTAAAACTTTACATTAACATTATATCATCATGAAACCTTACATGTTTTATTGTAAACATTTTAGTTATGTCTTAGATCATGGAAAACCTTTCATTATAATTATATCATCATAAAACCTTTCATGTTCTACTATAGACCTATTAGCTAAGTCAAGAGATCATGAAACCTTGTCTTGGCATTATAATTTATCTAGGTTTAGATCAGGTAAAACTTTGCATTAGCATTATATTATCATGAAACCTTACATGTTTTATTGTAAAATTTTTAGTTATGTCTTAGATCATGTAAAACCTTTCATTATCATTATATCATCAGAAAACCTTGCATGTTCTACTATAGACCTATTATCTAGGCCTTGAGATCATGAAACCTCGTCTTGGCATTATAATCATCATGGATACCATGGAAAATATGCTATAGACATGTTGATATTCTTAGATGATGCTTGAAACCTTAGTTTTTTACTTTATAGACATGCAATTTCATGTTTTTTGTTAATAAATTTGAACTTTAGACCTAAAAACTTTTTTTAATTTTTAATTTTTGATTTTATGAAGTATGAAACATCATTTTATTATTCTTAAAGCCTTCAAATAATAAAACCATATCATTATGGGATTTGAGTTTTAATATTATTTCAAATGAAGTTTATATATTGAAAGGTTCTTAGTAAATTAATGTGAGTTGTTCATTCTTGTGAATTTCATAGATCACCAAGTGGTGTTTTAGGTCTTACCAAGACCCCTCAAAAACTTTTTACATACAATGAATGAGGAGAAAAATGAAAGAACATCAATTGGTTTTAGTTGTAAGCCCTTATAACATATAGTTTTTCATATAGACCTCATTTTTATTTCCTTAAAGACCTAAAATTCATGATTTTTAATCTTTTAATCTTAACTAAACTTCCCAACCTCTATTTTCATGTTTTAGACCCATGATGGGACCCTTCAAATCTTGTATAGTCTTTTAGATCTAGTTTTTAGTTCTTTACAACTCATAAACCTCATTTTATCTCCTTGAAGGCTTGTAGACTTATTTAAAATATTCATAACCCTTCTTGGAATTTATCAATCCATTTTTCATGCTCAATATCTTTGATGGGGATCTGTATACTCCATACATATATACAACCCACAGTTTTCTTTTTTTGTCTTGTAAAAACTATGTTTTGTCAACACAGACCATGGAAACCTATTTAGAGACCTCTATAATCTCATTAAAAACTTGAAAATTGTAAAATATTATCCAACCATACTTCATTATCAATATCTCATAGAAATCCATTATTCATCCTCATGATGTATGACTTGGATACTTACTTGAAAATTTTGCATGGAATCTTGATTAATCAAAAAATAATTTTTATGACTTATTTTGAATTTTAATGGACTAATATTCATGATTGGATAATTTTATAGATCTTAAAATGTCAATTTGTGATGCAAGATAAGGTAACATGTTGAAATACCTTCACTAAAACACATTGGAAATAAAACACATGTTAGGTTGTGAAGCTAAAAGCTTCACTGATGCAGACATTGGAGGAGGTTGCTGAGTGTCACAGTCACTAGCATCGATCAAGCCAACCAATGTCAGTCAGGTGTAGATAGGAAGATGCTAACATCGGTCAGGGATCAACTGATGTCAGTCATCCCCAGATAGACAGGGACTGACATCGGTCGCCTGTGTGGTTTAGAACTGTGAGTTTCACAAATAGTTTGTTAACGAACCAGTTGTTTGCATGATAAAGGCTAATTTTAGTCTTGGATCTGTGGATCTAATTATTGTAATTGGATGTCTAATTATTGTTTTCATGAGATCTATATAATAGACTCATGGGTTGTATTGTAAAATGGGCTAGTTGAGTAAGAACAAGGTTAGCTCCTTCAGAGTGAAGAGAGCAAGGCGTGTTCCTCCTAGTTCCACAGGGGTGCTAAGTGTGTATGATTAGGTAGAGCTATAGGTTGTGCAAGTTATAGTAGAAGATCCACAGGGGTGCTGGTTTGGAGAATCAGAAGGGTTCTTCATGTGTGTATGATCTTGGTCAGCAAGTGTGCAAGGCTAGGTTAGGAGATCCACACGTGTAAGTAAGATCATTGATTTGTAGGTGTTTATGTGTGCAAGGTCTAAGGTGGATCTACAAGATAGCAAGGTCAAAGGTGACGGGAAACATAGCATGGTGAAAGATCAAGGAGATCTACTTGAAGTATGATTATGTACTTGGAGTGCGGTGTGTACTCAGTGTACTGGCAGTTTTGTTACTGACTAGTTGACAGCTATGTGTGTTGAGTTGTATTTGTAATTGATATTACAAGAGAGATAACTCTTGAAGAGATTTACTATTTATGTCCTAGAGGTGTGGTAGCCCTAGAGGTGTGTAAGGAAGAAGACTGTGGCATCTTCTTTGTTGTATTTCCTTTTGGAAGAGTATTAATACAATTGGGTATTGTCTCTCATATTCTGTGTTGTTTTTTATTTCTAGTTACTTGTTACTTCTGGTTAAATTTTGTATTTAGTTGCTTGTACATGGTAATCAATTGTGCTTCCTAGGTCCTAACAGTGGAATTAGAGCATGTTTGTTGTTCTAGATTCCTGACAAGTGGTATCAGAGCTAAGGTTGCATGGAGCAGGTTTGTGTTTGGTTACAGGTCACTCTCAAGGGTTTCTGATTGAGTGGGAGTATAGCAATGGCAAAATAAAGTAAACTAAGAATGGAGGAATTGAAAAGCATGAATGATCAATTATGGTGTTATGGAAAGAAAGAGTAGGTAAAGAAATATTGTTGGTTGGTAGAAGATCAGCATGAAGGAACTGAAGAAGCAGATGTTGCAGGTGTTGTTGCACAAGATGCTCTGGGATGTTCCTTGGATAAAGTAGAATCTTGGTTTATAGATTTTTTTGCCTCTTTCCATGTAGCCCCAAATAGAGGGGTTGGTGAGCCTTGTCAAATTATTGGCAAAGGGTAAGTGCGGCTAAAATTACAGACAGCCAACACATGGGTGTTTAAGAAGGTCATGCAGGGCCCAGTCTTGAAGATGCAGCTAATTGCTTCAAGAAATTTGGGTGATGAGAGATGCATAAGAACTCTCATAGTGGATGCACTTGAATTAGCATGTGGTAAGAAAGTAGGTACTCTTTATCTACTTGCTTGTATTACCGATTCTTCTTCTGTTGTAAGGGTGTGGTTTTGTAGGCTTGGTCACATGAGCAAAAAGGAGATGCATGTTCTTAAGAGGAAGTCAGATGTGTTTGATAAACTTAAGAATTAAAAAGCCTTGGTATTTATGGAGGAGATGATAGATAGAGATCAGTGGATGGGACTGAGTAACTTTGAGCAGGGTAGTTTGGATAGGGTTTTGATTCAAAGTAAGCTCATGGGTAAAAAGTCATCACTCACAGGAAAAACATAGGTATCGACATCGGTCAAAGGTAACCGATGTCAAATAGGCAGGCACCAATGTCAGTCATGTGCAGACTAGAGAAGTCGATGGTGTCAGGTAGGTGGTGATTGACATCGATAGGATAATCAGCGTCGGTAGCCAGTTAGTCACATGGAACTGACATCCATCAAGTGCAGACTGGGAAGTGACTGACATCAGTCACTGGAACAGATTTTGGGTGGATAGCAAGCTGTCAAGGAGTCTCAAATGCCCATGTGGAGGAGTGAAAGGGTAAGTAAGCCTCAAATTCATTATTCCTCTTCTTTATACTACTTGTTGCTCATTGCACAGCAGGAAGGATCTAGGAAATAGTGGGAGCATGGCATGAATTCTTTAGAAAAGAACCAAATGGGAGATTTGGTAGAGTTACCAGCTAGGATAAAAGCACTAAGAGACAAATGGATTCATTGGTTAAAGAATAGAGAGAATGGACACATGAGATGGAAGGCCAAGTCATATGGTCTTGAGGAAGCTACAGGACAATGGTACAGGTTTGAGAGGTGGATGACATAGCATGGCTTTAGTCAATGTCATTGTAACCATTGTGTGTTACTTTACCAGGTTGGATAATGGTCACTACATTATCCTGTTACTATATGTGGATGATGTGTTTGTTGCAAGTGCATACATACAGAGAGTTGTTAGGCTAAAGGTAAAGTTAGTTCAGTGGTATGTCATGAAGAATTTGGGAGCAGCAAAATTCTTTGGCATGAGTAATCCTAGAGAAAGGGAAGATCACAAGTTGATGTTGTCACAGGATGATTGTGTGAAGGTAGTGCAGGATGCAGAATGGGCAGCACACCTATGGATGGATAGTTCACAGAATAGGGTCCCCAATCACATGATGAGGTTGAGTACATGTGTACTCCCTGATATTGCCCTAGTAGTGGGAGTTGTTAGTAGGTTTTTAGTCAATCCAAGAAGGAAGCACTGGAAAGTGGTTCAATGGGTTCTCAAGTATCTGAGAGGGACCAGCAGTAGGTCAACATGCTATGCAGGGTCAGGCACTTTAGATATGGTAGGTTACTTGGATGACAGGTGTTACACCATAAGATTTGTGGTGGTTTGTCTTCAAGATTGAGCTTAAAGAGGGATATAAGCTAGGAAACAAATTAGACAGTGTACAAGTATAGGTACAGTGTAGCTACTTATCTTCAAGTGGGAGATTGTTAGGTTGTGGAGCTAAAAGCTTCACTGATGCAGACATTGGAGGAGGTTTCTGAGTGCCACAGTCATCGACGTTGGTCAAGCCAATTGACATTGGTTATGTGTAGATAGGAAGTTGCCAACATTGGTCAGGGATCGGCTGATGTCGGTCATCCCCAAATAGACAGGGACTGACATCGGTCACCTGTGCGGTTTAGAACTATGAGTTTCACAGATAGTTTGTTAACGAACTAGTTGTTTGCATGATAAAGGCTAATTCTAGTCTTGGAGCTGTGGATCTAATTAATGTAATTGGATGTATAATTATTGTTTACATGAGATCTATATAATAAACTCATGGGATGTATTGTAAAGTGGGCTAGTTGAGTAAGAGAAAGGTTAGCTCCTTTAGAGTGAAGAGAGTAAGGTATGTTCCTCCTAGTTCCACAGGGGTGTCGAGTGTGTATGATTAGGTAGAGCTATAGGTTGTGCAAGTTCTTGTAGAAGATCTATAGGGGTGCTAGTTTGGAGAATCAGAAGGGTTCTTCATGTGTGTATGATTTTGGTCAGTAGGTGTGTAAGGCTAGGTTAGGAGATCTACACGTGTAAGTAAGATCATTGATTTGTAGGTGTTTGTGTGTGCAAGGTCTAAGGTGGATCTGCAAGATAGCAAGGTCAAAGGTGATGGGCAATATAGTAAGGTGCAAGATCAAGGAGATCTACTTAAAGTATGATTGTGTACTTGGAGTGCAGTGTGTACTCAGTGTACTGGCAGTTTTGTTACTAACTAGTTGACAGCTCTGTGTGTTGAGTTGTGTTTGTAATTGATATTACAAGAGAGATAACTCTTGAAGAGATTTACTGCTTATGCCCTAGAGGGGTGTGTAAGGAAGAAGACTGTGGCATCTTCTTTGTTGTATTTCCTTCTGGAAGAGTATTAATACAATTGGGTATTGTCTCTCATATTCTGTGTTATTTTTGATTTCTAGTTACTTGTTACTTCTGGTTAAATTTTGCATGTAGTTGCTTGTACATGGTAATCAATTGTGCTTCCTAGGTCCTAACTGTGGAATCAGAGAATGTTTGTTGTTCTAGATTCTTGACAACATATTCCTTATATTTTCTTGAATGAGATCTTGAAAAGGTGTAATAGGGTTGATCATGGAATTTATTAAGTTTTTCATGTTAGAAACCAAATATAATCCATAATAAGACATAGAGAAGAGGTAAAATAAAGTAAACAATATTCTTTGAATCAATATATATAGACTTTAAAGAGTTATGAATGAGATTGAAACTTTTGGATGAATCGTATGCCACTTTTGGAATGTTTCACCCCCTTTCATGAACCAATTAGATGATCTAGGATTTTTTTTAAAACTTTTTAAAATTTTGACAATCATAATTTAATACATTGACCATCAACTAGGTCTTGATAAGGTCTAATATGACATCATTATCCCAATATGCTTATTAGGCCTTAATGAAACAAGAAAATGTATGGTAAACCCTAACACATTCATGAAATACCTAGTTTTGGTCTATGATGGTACACATGGAGGTACTATTAGCTCTTTCTCAATTTAGCTTTGCCCAAATGTTCATATTTTTAGCATGTAAAGTGATGAGAGAACAAGGAGAGTTGAAAAGTTAACATTTTGGCAACATTTATGGGTTGATTACCTTCTAAGAAAGGATCTAAGAGACTGATGCAAGTCAATTAGGCATAGGAATCACTAAAATCATTGAAACAACTTAATCCTAAATTAAAATCATAACTAAAACATGCTTGGCGAACCTCTATGTAAACTAAGGAAGCCTCACAACACATAACAAGAAAGCAAAAAATAGAAAATAATGTGCAAACAAAACTTGAAGGAATGATAAAAAAACTACAATACTACATAGAAGGTTTGAAAATTACCTCAAAGATAGGGCTTGAGGTATATCCCATTGAATGATATAGGTAGTTCTTCTCCATTGAGCCTTGAGAGTTGGAAAGCATTTGGTTGCTTACAACTAGTGTTAATGTATGGACCACTCCAAATGACATAAAAAAATTTATGTTTTATATCTTTATCTCTATCTTCATCCCAAATGAAAACTAATCTCCTTCTTTGAATGTTATAACAATGAATTTCTTGTCAAAATCTATCTTCACTTGGTCTTGATTAGCCTCAAGAGTATGCATTACTTCTCTTCTAGATCCATTAACTTAGCCAATATTATTTCCATTGCATCATTTTTTATCATTGTCATCTAATATTCAAGCTCAAGGAAATTTTTTCCTTTCTCTAATAAATCAACATGAAAGTAGAGTTCATAATGCCTCTGTTAAGTGTGATTTTATCATCCCAAAAGGTTTTTTTATGCCTTATATGTCAGATTCTATATTCATCCATCATTGTACTCTTGATAATACTTATCAAGTTATTACTAGTAAACTCATCTAAACCATTAATTTGAGGTTAATAATTTGAATAATTTCTAAGATAGATCCCATGCTTAACTACTCATTCATTAATTTGAGTGTATAAAGGCTTTAACATTATACAAAAATAATAGTAAATGTGACACCATTAATTATAAGTATCCCTTCCATGAAATTTAGTATGAAAACCTTAGTATCATCCTTCAATGCAACTAATTCATCCCATATAATAAATTAACCTATGGCTATCAAAGCCCATTTGTGACAAGCATTAGATGGTGGATTTATCATACTAATGAATTATAAACCCAACTAAACAAAGGGATGATCTATTTGGATATATTTAATACAAATGTTATAAAACCTTTGATTTATTATAAATTAGGCACACTTATTATAATTTAACATCCATTTGTGAGCATATCTGAACACATCAAACTAGTAATAACTAGCTCCTATGATTTTAGTAGTAATAGTCCTTGGTGAGGAATGACCTCCTAATATGCCATCATGGAAATCTTTAAACACTATAGAAACATGTTTATGATCAATACACCTTAATATAACTTAATTCATTACCTTCCTAAATAAAACCCCATAAACAAAGAAAAATGAATGGATTTTAACTTGAAATACCTCTTATTTTCATTTCAAAGGACTTGAAGATACTCACATATTTGTAATAAAGTAATAATATAATGTGTCCAACTATTTTTAGGATGAATAAATATTGATTGATCTTATTATAACATATATATTGTCTTATTATCAGCGTCCAGTTCTATTTCAATTTTATCACACAATCATTTACCCTTAAAAAGCTTAGTAATCTTGATATGAGCATCATAATCTATAACCTTTGTAATCCATCTAGATCTCTTCTCGTTTACATATTAACTCAAAAATAAATGTTTCACACTTGGATGAGGCACTATTAGTTGAAGTTGGTTATTATAAATCATGTGCCTAAATTTATTCAGTTATCTTACATTTAAAAAGACTTGTTTCTCAACAAATGTATACCTCAATTCATAAGATTTTAGTACTTGACTGAAGAAAGCTATTGACTACTCCATTTCATCATTTTTTATTGAGTTAAGATATTTTAAATGTTCGCACTTCCTCCAAAGGCATAGATAATGAAATGCTTGTAATATTTAGGATTCACAAGATTATGATCTTGAGAAATGGCTTGCTTGATACTTTAAAAAATATCCTTACCTTCTTTTTACCAACTAAAAAACAATATTATTATTTAGCATGGAGGTAAGAAGCTTGACCAAGGTGTAAATGTTTGATATGAATGTCCTCACAAAGTTGATTATTCATAAGAATATTTGAATACCTTTCTTATGGCTTGGGAGAGAAATAGATAAAATAACATTCACCCTCTCTAGATCAATGGTAAGACCATTCATTTAAACTATGTGTCTGAATAGTTTGCCTTGACGAACAATAAACAAATTTATTTGGATTCAAAGACACACCAAACTACCTACATCTACTAAATAATTTTATTAGATGATTCAAACATTCACTTTTATTCTTTGAAAAACTATTTGTCATCTAAATAGACAAAGATAATGGCATGAATGATTCCTTTGAATTCCATATCCATTACCCTTTGTAAAGGTTAAACAACATTGGTCTACCCAAAGGGCATCATCCTATAACCATAGGTTCCCCATTTGGAAGTAAAGTCTATTTTTAATTGGTTTGATTCTTGAATAAGGATTTGGTTGTACCCTGAATAGCCATCTAAGAAAGAAAATATTTTAACTCCATCCATTATTTAAAGGATTTGTTCCATGGATGGTAGATGGTAATGGCCTTTGAGGGATGTTTTATTTAGGTCTCTAAATTACACACATAATCTAATTTCCCCATTATTATTCCTAATTATAACTATATTATCCACCTAGAAAGAATGTTTGATTGGGAAAATAGTGTTCATTTCTAAGATATTGGCTAATTACTTTTTCATCAAGGGTTCAATCTTAGGATTTATTAGATTTTGAATTTTTCTAATGGAATGTGTATTAGTATATAAATCAATGGGATATAATTTTATCAAAACGTCTAAGGTATTCATATCTCCATGTGAATACATCATTATACTCTATAAAAAGTTCAATAAAAACTTGTCTTTCAAAATGGTTACATACCTTTTCAACCTTCAAGAATTTTTCATTTGAGATTTTTACTTTTTCAAAATATTATTATTTGATATTCATGTTCATATTTTAACCTTTGATATAATCATCAATATTAAATATCATCTCTAAGGTGACTAAACCATTTATAAATATATTTTCATTTAGATATATGATCTTGTCTCCATAGAATTCTTCCAACTTAGATTATTTTTTATCAAAAAAGTATGCTTCTTCTTGAAGAAAATTGATAATTACTTGTCACTATCAAACACTTGCCAACTAGATTCATTATTTAGAACTAATGGACTTGACAAAAAATTTACATTTTGATCCTCATCTTTCATGATGTCATTAGGAATATCATATTGTGAACCAAATTCTACAAGTTTATCAACATTATTTTGATCCCTTGGGACTAATTGGATGTTGAAGGCATTAAAATATTTAACTAGCTCTTATAATCTATGTTTTTATACTTTTAACAAGTTGTTCTTGGATTTAATTTGAGATATAACCTGATGTATGATGAGTTCACTATCTCCAAACACTTGTAACACTTTGATTACCCTATTTTATTCTAATTGGAGACCCTGGATCAATCCTTTGCATTTAACTACATTATTTGTACAACTAAATTGAATTTTATGATCAAAATAATATCTCTCTTGTTAGGAGAGATAATAATTACAATATAGCCTACCCATTTTTTACTTATTGAGACATAAAAGTAAATTTTTCATACACCTTCAAGGTCTATTTATGGCTTCATGAGGTAAGATATAACATAATCTTAGTCATGTAAGTAATAAGTACCCAAACTTGTTTGTTTTACATAATCATATGGGTCAAATTACTAGTTTTAGTTTCCTAAATAATAAATCCAAATATATAGACCCTCTTCCACAGTTGTGGAAGGCTCATGATCATTTTTATCTTCCTCTTGGTCATGATTGGTACAATTCATGTTAATAGGACTAGGCATATATGGCTCAGTGTGATCTTTGGAGATGGGTTCATATTTTATGGTTACCCTTATCCCATATATAGTCATAAAAAGTTTATGTGAAAATTCTAAAGAAAAATATCCCCCCCATTTTTGTAGTAAAGTCTCTAGAAAGGCATATGGTAATATAGGGACGAAGATCAATAACTGAAATATCTTGCAAGATGGAAAGACTTAGACATGAATGAAGGGAAAGGTTTGTATTTATAATTAATATTAATTTTAAAAAGTATTTCCATCTAGTTTTACAACCCCATTTTTGATTGATGTGTGCTCTATGCCTAACAAATTAACAATTTTCTTGGGCATAACAAAACTACTACCTCCATAATATATCATAAAATTATGCACAATATTCTTGCTAATGATTAAGGAGATGTAAAAATAAGTTGTATTATTGGTTATACTTGTTTATCCTTCCTTTTGTTGGCATAAAATTGTAGGATTAGCGGATGTATCCTTTCCTAGTCTATTTATGTGATAAAAATGATTCAAACCTTCTTGCAATGAATCTCTCTATGATGAAATTAATATTGCTTACCAAATAGTAACATTCAAATTATTTATTTTCATTTAATCCAATATACTAAAATTAATATTACCAACCTTTGATTTAACCTTGGGAGAAACAACATCATCTTTTGATTTTTGACTAATTAGAGGCTAATTTTTGAACTGAATATCTCTCCTAATAGCTTGGTTTGTTTGTAGTTCAAAAAACTTCTAATTTTTACCATCTTTTGTAGCCTCTTATATATTTTTATAATTGGATACATGACCAATCATATAATATTATTCTCCTTCCATCACTCTATTTTTAAACCTTGCATTATATGTAACTAGATTTTTCCCTTTGTTTTTTACTTCATTCTAATTTACATAACAAAAATCACTTTCTTCCCAAATCAATAAATTATTTTCATTAGTCACATGTTTTTGGCCTTATTCCTCCTTTGGATTTGATTCAAATTATTATTCCTGAAGTACTGATGTACTTTGAACCAGTATATCTTGACTAAGAACCCATTTTAAATAAGCATTTTGATTATGGGGTTGGTTACAAGGATAACACTATTCAAAATCTTAGACTAAGTTATTTTGAACAGGAAAAATAGCCTTAGAATAACTTATAAGATCTATATTCTAGGTGTTCAAAGGATTAATTTAACTTATTTGGCCCTGTACTTAGGTATTACCTTGATAAGGATGCCTATTGGATTGATATGGTTGATTAAAAATAATTAAAATGTCTACTCTGATGGGTTTGTTTCCTTTTTAGTGCACCAATTTATTCCCAAAGTTTTATAACAATTTTTTGACTTCATGAAATTCATTAAAATGGGTAATTAGTTGATTGGTTATCTTGGGGAGAGGTGCCAAAGTGGGATGATTAGGTGCAGGCTTATAAAAAAGAGGCATTTAAGGTCTAAGAGATAATTTTCTAGATTGTATTAGGTTATTTTCATCTCTTATAGATACCTCATAAGAATCAAGTAAAATGGTTCCCCCAATAGATTAAATGATAAAAACCACATCCTTATTCAAAGCTCTCAATAATATATAAATTCAAAGTTTGGATAAGGCTTGAATAAAGGTGGAATCATATCCCATGTCTTTTGTAACAAAAAATTAAAGGATATCATGAGTTCATGAGGGAATCTTTTAATAGTGGTAACTTGTTCCATTAGGGATAAATGATAAAAAAAATCATCAAATTGTTTGTAAATATTTTATCCTAGTTTATCTCATTTATGTATTGAATTGGGATAGAACCCCATATACCATTTAAGTGATTTAACTTTTATGAAAGTGGAAAGGAGCCTCACAACTACATTTTATTCTACAATTTCATGAATTGAGAAAATGTTAGCAATGTCCTATATATTTTTTATGGGGGTAGTGGCATTTTCACCAGTAAAATAAGGTATAATTTCCATAGGTGCTACTATGATTTCATTATGTTGAAGTAGGTTAATAGGTATACCACCATCTAAGGTTAAAAATATCATATTTATCTGAGCCATGTAATGAATATGAATTAGTATTTCTCTTAGTTTATTAAATGTACCAAAGGGAGTTATGGATTGGTATCTTGAAGAAGGTAACCTAGATATTATAGTTCTTGTTCTTGGTGGAGACAAAGTCAATTTAGAAAATTGGAAACTCTTGCCTCTTGAATAATATATTGTCTCTGTGATTTACATAAAAAACAAGATTGATTTTAAATAAATAACTTATGGAGTAATTAAGTGCTTGTAGAATGTCTTCAAAATTATAAATTGATAATAATAACACCAAACTTCTCCACTAAAATTCTTAAATAAATGGAATTGAGTGTTGCATTGGGCATGCAAAAAATTATTGTCACATGAATATCTTACCCATTTGATCAGTGTTTATCCAATGTAATAATGGGAACATAACAAAGGTGTGGGACCTTGGCTCCTTGGGAAGAACCTATGAAGAAGGCCAACCTCTACCTAAAGTGAGTGCACCTAATATATAATTATTTAATGGGCATAAAACACTACTCAACATGGACTATATATATTTAACTAAGTATTTCATCATGAAATAAGATACAAGTAAATTGAAAATTCAAAGTTGTGATGTACTAATGCTTAGAAACCTCCTAAACTTGATTCATTCAGCACAAAATAATGTTTAGAACCAATAACTTATCCACTTGATATTAAAGTTGCATACCTCTCAAATAATATACTTGCATAAAGGTGAGAAGTCTAAAACAACACTACCAATAGCCAAAATTCACTTTAAAGGCTCAAATGGTAGGAATCCATAACTAGTTTTGAATAAAGTTGATTATACACAACATACAAATTATAAAATAAATTGATATACTTTTATATGAAGGTAAGAAGAATTGGATAATATTACAATGGAAAACAATTGATGTCCACAAGAAAAGATAAACAACCCAAATGTTATACATAATGTGTAGGAAATTTAAAGAAAGGAAATATCAATTCTTTATGGATGTCAAGGATAAATCTTGTATACAATCCTCAAAAGAGCAGAGTTTTGTTACCAAAATTCACAAGTCCATTTTAAATCATTTTATAGTCATATATGAATAGTACAACTGAGTGAAATAAAAATATAAAATTACTTCCTCAACTACCTCGATTAGTCTAAGCATTTATAGGGAAAGGATACCAAGAAATTGAATGCATTAAGATATTTCAATGCATTAGATTTGTTCAATGTAGAATTAATTGGTTGCTTTACATAGTGGAGGATAAACCATCCTATATTCACTCTATTTGTCTCTTAGAACATTTACCTTTGATGTTATTTTGTTGATGAATTAGTATTTATGTTTGAGAAAATCTATGAACTCGCCACCATTCTAATGATCATGTGATGGTTTGAGGGAAGGTAGTTAGTCTTGACTTATTCTCATTGAGTAGATTATTTGTTAAGTCTCCAGAACTTAAATATATATATATATATAACTAACATAAATCACCTATAGATCCTTTTCACATGCTTTTCATGAATGTCAATCACCTTGAGGAGGTTGAATTTATTTAGGAGTATGTTTCTAACTAGTTTCCATGTTTTATTTACCCTTTCAAACAAATAAAACCATCCATTAGTCTTGAGACATCTTGTCTCAATCCTAGGAAACCTGTTTAAGTTTTTTTATACATTGTAGATGCTTGAAAATATCAAGAAACTTTTATTGCATAGTTTTAGGCCTTAAATTCTTAGATTTTGAAACTAAGAAGGTGTTCCCAATATTTGTATTTGTCAAGATCTGGTTGGAAACATGTTTTATATGATAACTTTATTCAATGAACTACATTACAACCTACTCCTCTTCTTCATACCCTACATTTTTAATTTTAGCATATCAGATAAAGATTTTATAATATGGTTTCTTCATATTTAGCAAGATATTCAATGTTTGTGCCTAATTATTTATGTACGTTTGAGAGCATACTTGACTTTATTTCTACCTTACAAACTTATAACCTCTTGGCTTTGATATCATAAGATAAAAAACATGATTTAGATCCTTAACATGACCTAGTGCTATTATTAGCCACTATTAATAGCTTTAATTCCATCTTTAGAAGGCCCATGAGGCTCTCTCAGGCATGTATTAGTAAATCCAATTTTTTTTTCTTTTAGATAGGTCTATATGAGATCTAAAATTTTCTATTAACATTAAAAACCCTATCTTAACATTATGAAAACTCTCTAAATAGCATTATAGACCTATTAGCTAGATTTTAGATCATTAAATATTGCATTTTATACTTTAGTCATTTTGGATACATATTAGATCATGTAAAACCTTGCATTATTATTATATCACATGAAACTTTTCATGTTTTGTTGTAGGCCTACTAACTAGGTCTTGAGATCAGAAACCTCATCTTGGAATTATAATCATCATCATGAAAACCTTGGAAATTATGCTACAAAACTATTAATATTTATAGATGATGCTTTAACCATCTATTTTTAATCCTATAGACCTTAAATCTCATGTTTATTGATAATATTTTTGAATTTTAGACTCAAAAACTTGGTGAAAAACTTTATTTATGATTTTAAGAGGTATACTACCTTATTATTTACTTCTTCAAGCCTTCAAATAGCCAACACATATTATCATAGGTTTAGGGTTTTAATAGTATTTTATAAAAAGTTTATATCTTGAATGGTTTTTTTTATATACATGTGATTTATTCATTCTTGTGAAGTTTGGATATCACTAAGAGGAGTGTTACGACTTACCAATACCTCTTAAAAACTTCCTACATACCATGCATGTAGAGAAAATTTAAAGAACATCAACTAGTATTAGTTGTAAGCCCTTGAAATATAGTGGTGTGTCTTATAAACCTCTTGTTTATTTCATTTAAGACATTAAACTCATGATTTTTTGTTTTTTGGATCTTAACTAACCTTCACAACCTCTATTTTCTTGTTCTAAACCCTTGATAGGACCTTATAAATATCTTATAATCCTATAGATTTGGTTTTTAGTTTGTTTACATATCATAAACTTTATTTCCTCTAAATTAAGTCCTAAAACATTATTGATATACTTTATGACCCCTTTTTTACCTTTTATCTAACCCTATTTCATGCTCAAGATCTTTTATGGTGCTCTGTAGACTCCATACACAACTACAACCATTTTTATGGTTTTTATCTTGTAAAATTTATGTTTTAACGCCACAAACCATGGAAACCTATTTAGAGACCTATGTAGTCCCATGAAAATATTGAAAATATTTAAAATTCTCAAATATTCTTCAAATATACATCATGTTGGAGATCTCACAAAAAAAACCGCTACTCATCCTCATGATGTATGACTTGGAAACTTGCTTATAGCTTTTACATGGAATCCTAATCAGTAAATAATAATTTTTATGCCTTATTTTTCATGTCAATGGAATCATATTCATGCTTGGAGACTTTTAGGAAGACTAAAATAGCATTTTTATATGTAAGAGAAGGTAAAATATTGAGAAACCCTCTTGAAACATGCACTAAAACACATTGGAAATAATAAAATTTGATTATATTTTCATGAATAATAGCTTATAAAGGTGAAATAGGCTTTATCAAGGCCTTAACTAAAATTTTCACATTATAAACCTAAGATAATCCATAAGGAGATATAGAGAAGAGGGAAAACAAAGTCAATGATACTCTTTAAATCAAGATGTACAAACATTAAGGAGCTATGAAGCAGATTCAAACCTTTCTACTAGATTCATTCCCCTTTTGGAATGATTCACCCCTATTCATGACCTATTGAATTAATCTAGGACCTTTTTGATATGTTTTTTTGTTAAAAGTCACCTTTTATTGTCATGAACATCAACTAAGCCTTAACAAGGGCTAACATGACCTCATGAACTCAATATGATTATTAGGCCTTAATAAAATAATAAAATGTATGAGGAACCCTGAGTCATTCATGAAATACTTACTTTTGGTCTAGGTTGGTATATGTGAAGGTAATATTATCTCTTGTTCAACTGATCTTGGCCTAAGAAGTCATATTTTTAACATATAAGGTGATGAGAGATCAAGGAGGCTTGAAAAGTCAACAAAATGTAAATGAATATTTTTATTAGGTCCCCCTCACACTAGGAATGGTAAAAATCATCATCTTTATCTCCTTTTAATCAATGTCTAAGTCCACCTCCATCTTGATATACTCTAGATCCTCATTATTTCTTCCTCTTGGATGTTGTTACTATGTGCATTATTTTTTAGTGGGGACTTGTTATTATAGTGGTGGTGGTGATAGTTTTGGGACCATGTATTGATTCCCTACTACACCATATCCTCATCCTCCCTAATTGGATGTGGGAGAGTCCCTATGCCACTCTTAGTTAAACTATTTGGGTGATGGGCATGCTTATCACAAGTGGGTGCAATGGCAATAGTCCCAATATTGCCACTATCACCTCTCATATGCCCCTATAAATTATCTTATGGATAGGAAGGTTTCCCATGAATGGCATTCCAAACTATTTTAAAAAAATATCTATAGGGTGAACCTCAACTTGTGAGAGCCTATCTCAAACCTAAGTAGCTTTGATGATTGCTCCAAGGTCAAACACATCATGGCTCATTGACTAAACATGTCCTAGTAGGAAATAAAACAAGGTTAGTTTCAATCAAATTCCCCACCACTTGAGGAAAAACATGTAATGGTGACACACTCATCCATATAGTGGCTCTAATGTCCCCAAGCATTCCAATTAACACTCCTCTCTAATAAGGGATAATGCATTTATATATCAAGACCATGATGACTATCAGGTGGCTAAGCAAGAAGGCCCATAAGTGAGACATGAAGTAAAAGTCTTTTTAAATATATGCTAGTATCTATTGGATCTATTATTACCATGATCCCATCTCCTAAATACATTATACAATCTATGACTAATTAAATAGTAGCAATACCCTTATCTTCTACTAGTCAAGAAAAAATGATACTGGCAATGGCCTTTAGTAGGTTAGGGATTATTTATCCCTAAAATTTATTAATCCTCATGCCACACTTCAGATCCATATTATTTGCATCTTATTATCTAAAATAATCTTCCCAAATATGATCCTCATGACTAGTCTTGATAACTTGGATAGATGGTAATCGACTAGTTGTATGAAACCATATGATATGATAGATGTTATAAAGAGTTATTGTACACTCTCATTAACCTTGGGAGACATAAACATGTTCTATTCAAGGTACCAATAGGTTAAATTATCATAAATAAATGAATTTTATGTTTGGATGAGCCTCATGTATGCAATTGGTAAGATCCTAGCTTGATTTAAGATGCCTAAATCATCTAGCATAAGGAGTGCCAAGACTTGTGGGAACCAATCCTACTCTCAAGCTATACTAAAATTTATTTAAGGTCCTTACCAAAAATAAAATACCTTAAATTAATCTAAGGACCAACTCCATCTATCAAAACAAGACATAATTTCAAATTTTAGAGCCTAGTTCTAGTAAGCAAAACCATCTCTATTTATAGGTGATGGTTATGAAAACACCATGACTATTATGTAATGACCATAGGTGGTTCCATCACAAGAAAATGTGATTAGGTAAATCTATGGAAATTTAAATGCAATTGATCTATTAATCAATCCTATCCTAGAGAATATAAATCTTACTTAGACTTTTGATTATTGATACATTAGATATTCGAGGTGATGACCAAGATGGATTCACTAGACCTAGCCAAGGGATATCTTACCATAATAATATCACTACAGAGGTTCCAAAGCCTCTAGTAAATAAAAACTATGCAAAAATCCCAACTAGGTCCTACATTTTAATATTAACAAAATTAAATGATAAGCAAAGTAAATTATAATCTAGTGCTCACTGGAGATTGTGGTATAAAGTGGGGGTAATAAACATAAAATTAAACATGCATAGAAGATATATACTCACATGAATGTCTACTAAATCTTAATTTATGGGAGAGAAATAAAAATGTAAATCTATCTACTCTTACAAAGGAGGAAGAAAGTTAGGAATACTTACCTATGAAAATGAACCCACTAAGCCTCAATCTATCCCTTGTCCAAGGTGTTTCACAATAGGTTATTGTGATATGTAAGGATGATAAGGATAAATAAACTCTAGGTTACATAACCTATCTATGCATCCAAAAGACTTCTCCATAAGACAAGATCCATATCTCCAAATAAAATATTGAAATCCTAAGCTACGTTCCCCAAGTAGAATGGTAGATAAGCAGATGAACAATATAATATTCTTCTACTTTTCTTGATTATAAATGATAGAAATGAATGTGTATATATATATGAATCTAATGTTAGACCTTTCTAAAACTTTAACTGGTAGGGTCAATCCAATCAATTGTGTATCATTATTGACAAAAACAAATTAGGTCTTGGTGTAGGTCGGTCAGGGTCTAACCTAGACCCTAAATAAGTTTTATCAATTAGAGTACAGGGTCAATCAGGCTAATAATGTAAATCAAATTATTTGAAAGGGTTTTGGGATTAGGAAGGGGATAGTTAAGGCTAAAAATGACTAAATAAGGGTGAAAAAGGGATTCAAAGCTTAGGTAAGTGTTATTAGAATATGGTTGTGTAGATATCAAGTGGTAGTATAGGGACAACAAATATATGAAATACTAATGGTTTGCCCACCCATTTCTTGGTGCACCCCATTGGGTGTGTAATCAAAGAGATTGAGACTTAATGGGTTCCTGCAAGAGAGAAAGCATAATTAATTGACTAAAGTTTTAAAATATTATGTGTATACATATGCCCCCATAAGAATCTCATCATGTGTCACATAGGTATAACACCAAATGGTGCTTTCAGAAAATAACATAAGAACACACAATGTTGAAGATAAATAAATTACAGTAAGGAGAAAATAAGATAAATGAAAGGACAAAATTGAAAAACATATACCTTTACTAACCTTATTATTGTAGATAAATAATGAGATGCAAGAAATGTGAAGCTTTCCAATGTATGGAACATTAGGTGAACCTATAAAGATTAGCAAAAAAGAGTGAAAAATCATTTTTTTTGTAAAATATACATGTAACATGTGAAAATATTTTCCACAATGTTAGGATTCTATAACATTTTATGGCTCAAAAAAAGAGCTAGTAGGAATAAATATATGGTCAACATACAAAATTTGGTGGTAAATATTTAAAATGTAAATAATATTGAATAGTAAATATAAATAGGGTGAAAATTAATTCATTTGTTATTTTTACTATTATAAGAAAATAAATCTATGAGAGGCCTAGTGTGAGACAAAAGAGCTAACATAATGAGGAGATGATAGTTGATATAGGTAGTACATATAGTGGCCCCAATGAGTGTAGCATAGGTGAAAAATTAAGAATTTTAAAATTTTATGTATTTTTATTTGAAATTGAGCTGGATATAGAAAATTAACTGGTAGGTAAAATATAGGCACCAAAATTGACCCTAGGAATTATTAAAGTAGACTAGGGGTAGAATAGGATATTGGGTAGGAAGAAGTCAAACTAATAAATGTTTAAGGTATTTATGGTAAATGGTCAAAAATTTGCCACTATGAAGGAATAGAGTCTACTTGGTCGATTTAGTCTATAAGTCAAGAAGAATGTAGGGGTTGGTTACGTAGCATTAGGCCAATTTATTAATCTAAGGGGTGGTCAACTACATAATTATGGGCCAATGTAGTTGGTAGGGAGGATAGTACTAACTGTGTATCAAAGGGTTGATTCAATTGAAAATGATAAAGGGTGATTTAGTATTTAAAGGAAGGTACATGGTTGATTTAGTAATAAATATTCTAATTCTATATGAAAATTAGGAACATGAGAAACTAAATCAAACTAGGTTATTAAATGGTTAATTTTTTAATTTTTATGAATGTATTTCATTTATTAATGACAAGGATATCTTATACATCCTTTTTTGTTTGATGTTTTTCTAAGACACCAGAGATATTGTTGCCTAATAAATGCATCTTGGCAACTAGATCTACTAGATCATTTTAGTGATGTAGATAGAGCATGGTTGGTTACACTAATCTTTAGTGGCATCATGGATATGAGTTGGATACCACTAAGTGTTGATCTTATTGTCATGTTAATTAGAGCATGGGAAGGTTGACCAAAACTTTCTATGGGTGCTGGATAGAGATACCTTTGAGGTGGGTATCACATTGAAGGATGTCCATGTGTTGCTTGGACTACCTATAGGTAGGACACTGATGATCACTGACACATAAGAAGATCTATAGGAGAGATGAGTATTAACCCATGGGAGACATTATTATATAGGATATACCCTAAATTGAGGGTGATATTATTTAACATATATATTGTATCCATTTTAGACATCTAGAAGGTAGTGATAAGACTTGTGATAGCATGAGTTCTGTGTCATAAACCAAATGAAAAGGTACCAATGTATGTAATATCCTTGTGCTAGTTGGTATGAGATCAAGAATCACTCTATAATTTTTGAGTATATCATATAGGTCTATATCATATATGATATGTATGGGATGCTATCCAAAAGGTATAAAATGATGGAGCCCATTATGTTTCCAGTGCCTAGATATACGAGAGGTTTCCCACATATCAACTAGTTGGTTTGCCCCAAGTGGTCGATGATAGGTTGAATTAGGTCATGTTGTGGAGATAAGATGGTTTAGATAATGTTGTACCCTATATGTTAACTCTACAAACTATCACATGAGGAGAGATTATGTTTTAGTCATATACGCACATTACTACTATATGGCATATTTGGTTGATCATTTGTATAAGTTTAGCACAAGTGTAGATCATATGTTAATACACTTCATTGGTATATCTATATCTAGGGGCATGCTTACCAAGTTAGTTTAGACTCCCACACCTAGATGATCCTATATTAGTGTTTTTTATTGGGTATGGTGTGATATAAAGCCTAAGTGGAGAGGAGGAGGATTAACAATAGATATACTAGTGATTAGGTTGTGACATGCTCGACCATAAACTGGTCAAGCACAATAGCAGGTGATAATAGGTCTATTAGGGTGAGATACCATAGATGTGGATACAAGCACATAAAAGTAACAACAAAAATGACCACCATAGGTATTGTAAATGGAGGAACCATTGATGAGAGAAGGTGTAGGTGACGGATACAACATAAGAGGACCCAAAATCTACTCTAGGACATAGCTAGTCCATATAGCACCTCTAAGGAGAATATCACATCATGCTCGGGTGGTAAATAAAATATTTACACTTGTATAGAGGCAACTTATGAAAAAGATGCTTAGTGTATGAGTAGATGGAGAGACCATGCTTGGTGGGTGAGAAGATAGAGAGATAGTTATTGGTGATACTAACAATGGTGATAAATGTTGTAATTTTGATTTAAGATTTGATATAGGATTCTAGTTGCATTGATTTATGTTATATAGATAGATATTTAGATATATGTGATCTAATGTTTATCTAGTTTTTGGTTTTGTAGATCTAGTATAAGAGGAGGTTAGATGGGGAGCTCTAATAGTGATTTCACACCATGACATTTTGGATGGGGTGCTGGTACCATATAACCCTACCACTCTAGATGTTCTTTTTATATCACCTACCCCAACTTTGGTAGGCTAGTTTAGACTAATGGGGGAGACCATGAGGTAGATAAAAGTACATAGGGATGGATTATAGCCATTAATAGTGATGGGAAAGGGAAAATAACTAACCTAACCTTAACTCAAGAAAGAGCATCACACATGTTGCCACTATCTAGTTTGCATAGATGCAGGCTCAGGCGGCTAATCTATAGCGACAAAAAGTAGGTTTAAGATCATTAACTACCTCATTACAATGTACCATTCAAAGGGGATAGTCCTAGACATCTATGGGCAACATGGCTAAGGTATATGATAGATAGGATATATATATTGGGACAGATAGTAGGTTTAAGATCATTAACTACCTCATTACAATGTACCATTCAAAGGGGATAGTCCCAGACATCTATGGGCAACATGGCTAAGGCATAGGATAGATAGGATATATATATATATATATATATACATATATATATATATACATATATATATATATATATGTATATATATGTATATATATATATGTATATGTATATATATGTATATATGTATATATATATGTATGTATATATATATATATATATCATATGTGTATATATATATATATATATATATATATCATATGATATATATATATATATATATATATATTTGACAATTGTATTTGATCTCATGAGTTGTGCTTTGTTATGGATGTTGATGCATGGATATATTTCTTTCTATCACATGTATTTATCTTTTGTTTTATATGCTATGTAAAATATATGTTGATTATTTACTATTTTAGCATTATGTGATACACATGAATGGTTTAAAAAGAAAATGGTAAAAAGACTTGGAAAAGTATATGTAATCAAAAATATATGTACTATGCACTATGTATGCAATCAAAATTTCATTATGTACAGGAATTAATCCTAGATCAAATATGATAGATCACACCTACACTTTTGATTGGGTATACACTTGTTGAATGGGAGCACGACTAATATGGGGATCCAATAGACCCCATTAAGGGATCACTTGTATCACTTGTCATAACGTATCATGATAGAAAGGGTTCCAAAGCCTACAATCTAACATAATCACATAACAACCCTAAAAGAGTCTTATGATTTGATATTTCACTTATGCTAACAAATAAGAGAGTAAACTATTCCAATAACAAGAAAAGTAAAATAATCTAGTGCACACCAAAGCTTGTGGCATAATGTGAGGGGTTAGATGAAAAGCAATCAAATATGTATAGGGAACTTCAAATAATTTAATTATGAATAACACCCTAGTACTTAGAATATGAAGAGTAATATTATTCAAGCCAACACTTATGCTACTTCTATTTGATAAAAGAGAAGAGAAAAAAGTTAGAATATACTTATTTGAATGTGAACCCATCATGATTAAATCTCTCCCTTGGCTAATGGGGCTTAATAACAGGTTTTTATGGTTCAAAAGTATCACTTTATTAGGTCAAATCATCCAAGACCTATCCACAAGACTAGATTCTCCAAAATAAAAAACCTAAGCTAAGACTCCTAAAGTAGAATGGTGGAAGAGAAAATTGTGAAGAAGTGTGAGTGAATAATAACTCTTTATTGCATATTCTAAAAATGACTAAAATTATCTTATTTTGATAGGTAAAACTAACCATAAAATCATCTAAAAATGTTGGTTACGCTAGGTCAACCTAATCAACCTAGCACATTTTCAGGCCAATGCCTAAAGTCTGTGATAGGTCAGTTGGAAGGATAACAAATCTAAAGAGATAAAGTGACAATAAATTACACTATGTTAACAAGGTCAACCTAGTTTGTTGAACAGGTCGAAAGGGTGTCAAGTAAGGAGAAGAAGGATAGAAATAATAAAAGACTAGAGGAATGTGCAAAGGAAGAGAAATAGCTAAGGGAAAGGTTTTAGGAGATGAATGGATTAGAAATAATGGGGAAATAAGGGACAAAAATCCTACAAAGCACCAAAGGTTTACCCACCCCTTTCCCAGTGCACCCCTTAAGGTATGTACTCAGAGAGACTGAGTCATGACAAGTTTATGCAAGATGTAAAGCATTAGTAGTTGATAAAAGTTAAAAATATTATGTGTATACGTATGCCCCAATTGAAGCTCAACATGGGTCACTAAGGTGTAAAATGGGATGGTGCTTTGAGAAATAACATAAGGACACACAACATTGATGGAAAAAAAATTGTAGTATTTTAAAAATCATAAAATAACTGAAAGTAAATGACAAAAAACTAAACTAACTAAAAATAAGAACTAATGCATACCTTGACTTAACTTTATCACAGTATGATTTTTAACTATGTTTTTAGTTTTGATTATGTAGGGCACATAGACCACTTTCAACAAACCCAAGAATACAAAACTAAGTATCAAAAACAAAAAAAATACAAGAAAAGTCAAGATAACTAGTGCTATGTGGATAGGACATACTTGGGAATTTGGCAAGCTGGGTGACAAGTGTTATGTTAGACCAAATGACCAAGTTAAATAATAGTAAATTAGGTAACTAAAAATCCAAGGCTACTAAAGACCAAAAAACTCAAACAAGTAAACCTCAAGTAAGAAAAGGCAAACTCACCAATTCAAACCAAGGATACATGTTTAAAAAAGAATATAATGAAGACAAATCAATGGTAAAAAGAAAAATAAAATGGTAAAACAACATTGATGAGTAAGCAGTGACAATCCACATCTCACTCAATAATGTAAAAAGGTGCATGAAAAGGAAACCAACCTTGATGAGTGAGTAGTAACAAACCACATCTCACTCAATAATGGAAAAAGGGTGAACTCAAGTCTCCATAATAACAGGACAACAAAATCATGATAAATGGTAAAAGGAAAGTAAATTAAGTCTAGTAAATGTAAAATGATATAAATAAAATGATCCAAAGTTGCTCAAACATGTTGTTTCACTCTAAGGATAGATAAAAAAAAATAAAGAAGTTCTAACATGTTTTTAAGAAATGAAGAAGAAGGAATTTAAAGAAGAGGGAAAATAGATTTGGAATCACAATTTGGTTATCAAAGGGTGAAATGAAATGGGTGGAGGGAAGAATGAAGGAAAAATAAAGGTAGAGAAACTCTTTATCAAAGTTAAGACACTCAAATTTGGTTTGTTAAAATAAAAGGACTATCAGCTTTATGGACTCTGAAGAACTTCTCTTAACTACACAAGCCTTAGGTCAACCAATGGAGTATACAGATCATCCCATGAAGGTTATATGCATGAAAATTAAAATGGACCTACCTCCTCACGATGTGTTCCCTGCTCTTCGGGACCCCTTATAGAGTTGTCAATCTACTACAAAGATTGGTTACTTTCCTGAGAAAGTAGGTAGCACCATAGAGTTTTTTAAATTCCCCTCTTCCAATATACTATCTGACCACACCCCAAAGGACTTCAATACTATGTGAAGCTGATTGTGGAGTTTTAGCTTCGATTAGAGATAGGAGATGTGCTTGCAATCACATCTTTTAGTGTTATTTTGAATTTTAAGATTTGTATGTTGCCTTTTAGATATCATTTCCTTTTGTTTCAAATGATTTGTCTTTTAACTTTATTTTGATAGTTTTTTCTATTCCTCCTCCATATGAATTTGTAAAACCAAACATGGGTGCTAAAAATGACTTTAATTTGAAATTTTGGGACAAGGTAGCTAAGATAGAGAAATTCAAAGTGCATGGGGTCTAAGACACTTATAAATTAAAGTGAAATAAAAGTGTTATCTTTAATTCAACCTTGTTTTATCTAATGTAGATATGAAAGAAAGGGGAAATCAAGAGGAATGACACATAGAATAATTTAAATTGCTTCAAATTTTAAAAAAAATGTGACAAAGGGCAAAGAGGGATACAATGACAGAAAAGGTTTGATTCCTTATCATAAGACTGATGGAAATGGAGGAAAACATGCTAACATATATTTTAATGAAAATTCCATCTAGAAAAAGAAGCAAAATCTAATGTCTAATAGCAAGAATCAAAAACATGAAAAGAATGGTAATTTTATGAGGGTTGGGTCTTATACATGGTATTATAAAGTAACTCATAAAATAAAGACCCATGAGGGTGTTAATAAGTAAGATAAACACAAAGGGAGCCTTTTTACAAATCAACTCACAAAAGAAAAACCCAAAGGATGCCAAAATAGCATTAGCAAGCAGCAAAAAAGAGAAAGAAGATAAGTAAAAAGATGGTGGTTTTGTGAGGGATGTTGGGTCCTATCCATGGTCTTATGAAGAAACTCAAAAAATAAAATCCTAAGGGGGACCAAATCAAAATTGGTAAACATAAGGAGAATGACAAATAAGATAATAAATATTGTGGTATATAAAGAAACCAAAAGATCAAAAAGGGAGGATAAAGGTTTGTAAACAAGAGGGAACTACTACAGAGGGAAGGAACCATACTTAAGTAACCTATAAAAAGTATTAGATAGATATAGATAGAAAGCATGATAATAAATAAATGATTAGGCAAAGTATTTTTGTAAGAATTGAGCATTAGTGAGTTCCTTGAAAACATGGCCTTCATTGGTTTGAAGGCAGTAAGTACATGGACCAAGGATATCTTTAACAATTATGGGCCCCACCTTTTTTGAGTGTATTTACATTATTTTTCATGGGTGTAATATAATTTAAGGACAAGATCACCAATATTAAATGTGTGTAATTTAACACATTTGTTATGTTGTTAGGTAATGTGAGCCTTATATTGGCAGTTATTTTGTAAGTCAGAGAGATGACATTCATCAAGTAGATCAAGGGCATGAAGGTGAGACTCACATAATTATTCATTGAGAATGATGCCATGAACAGATATTTAAAGAAAAGGAATATCAACTTCAAGAGGAAGAATTGACTCAAAACTATAAACTAGAAAAAATTAAGTTACTCTAGTGATAGTACGAATGCTAGTCTAATAGGACCAAGGTGTGAGATAAAGATGAAGATTCCAATCCATGCAAGTTTCATGAATTATCTTTTGGAGAAATTTTTTGAAAATTTTATTGGTGGCTTTATCTTGACCATTACATTGTGGATGGTAAGACATGAGAAACTTGTGATTGATCTTGAATTTGGTACAAAGTTGTTTAACATGTTTATTTTTGAAATTACCACCATTGTCAAAAATGATAGTGTGAGGAATTCCAAATCATAAAATTATTTGGTTCAAAATGAATTTAGATATGGTAAGACCAGTAACATTAATAAGGGGCATGGCTTCAACCCACTTGGTAAATTACTCAGTGGTAGTGGTGATGATAAAAACATGTGCATCTTGGTAGTGAGGAAGTCTACTAATGAATCAAATCCCCATGTGAAAAATGGCCATAGAGATTTGATAGTTTGAAGTTTATCAAGAGGTGAATGAATGAGATCATCATGAAGCTAACAAAGATTACACTTTATAGCATATTCAATAGCATCATTTTCTAGAGTAGGCCAATAATAACCCATATGGAAGCATTTGTAGGATGTAGCATGCTCATTATAGTGACCACTAAAAATTCCTCCATGTGCTTGTTCAATTAGAGAAGTAACCTCATATTTCATGACACAATGAAGCAAGGTACCTTAATCATTTCAATAATAAAGGATGTTATGTCTAAATACCTACTTAAAATCTTATTTGTGAAGATATGTCTTTTCACAAGAATCCAAGTTAGGAGGATAAGTTTAATGTTTTAAGAATTGGATGATATCTTGATACCATGGACATTTTTAGATGGTAACAACCTTGATGTGGTAAATAAGCAAATTAGGAGGGTGGGTAGATCAAAAAGATTTGATTATTCATATGATAAAATAAGGCTCAAAAATGACTTGATGTGGATGAAAAAGAGAATCTCAAGAGGCAAGACAATTAAAATTGGAATTTTGTTCTCTAGGAATAGGCTCAATTATAAAAGAGACAAAATCCTTGGCAAGAGTGATTGCAATTTGATGATAGGCAATAAGGTTTTCATTTTACATTGATAGGCACCACTAACTTGATGGTAAATGACTTGAGAGTCACCTAAATTATGAAGATATTGTATGTCTAAATCAAGAACATCTCTCATACCTAAGATAAGATCTTCATACTCAACCATATTGTTGGTGATATCAAATGTAAAATAGAAAGCTAAAGGAATTATCTTGCTAAGAGGACTAGTGATAATGCAACCTACCCCAGCTCCTAAAAGGCATTTAACACCATCAAAGTGAAGGGTCCAAGTATCCTCATGTAAGTCAACATTAATTTTAGGCTCTTAGATAATTACCTTTGTTTTAATATTATCAAATGAACTAGAAGATTCATCAAGTTGATTAGCTTTAAGATTGGAAGTAAAGCTATGAAAATAATCTTTAAGATAAATTGCTTGATTAAGACCTTCAATGTAAAGGATATAATCATCTAGAAGGTTATCTTGAAGTGAATAAGTGGCTAGAATAAGAGATACAACAAGTTGGTCAGATATGACTTGCCTTTTGATAGCTTTTTGTATGATGATGCAAAGATATAATTCTATAAGTAAGACCATCCACTTACAAATTCTATCTCCTAGAAAAAATGATTTGAAGAAGAAATGATGAAGGGGGTTAGAATGAATAATGATATAAGTGGTTTGGTAAATCATGTAGTGATGAATATTTTCAGCTATGAAATAGATAAAAAGGAAATCACACTCAACTTTGGTATAACATGTTTCATAATCTATGAGGTCTTGACTAATATAGTAGATGAAATACTCCTTGCCTGTATCATCCTATTGGGAAAGCATTACCCCTACTGATATGGGTGTTAAATAAGTATAGAGAATCAAAGTTCTATCATTGGAAGGAGGATGAAGTGTAGGTGGATAAAGTAATGACTCTTTGATATTTTCAAATGATTGTTGACATAGATCCATCTATTCTAAGGCTATACCTTTTTTGAGAAAGGAATTAATGAAATGAATTTGATAAGCCATCTCAAGAATGAATCATCTAATTTACCTAGGTTTCCCTAAATAACTATGAATACCATGAATAAAATAAGGAATAAACATGTTGGTAATAGCATTAATCTTGGTTGGATCAACATTAATGCCATAAAGAGAGACTAAGAATCCTAACAGTTTGTCAAATGTAACTCTGAAGACACATTTGAAAGGATTAATTTAGACTTTATATTTGATGAGATAGTCAAATATGATGGCAAGATCAGAAATATGATTTTTACGGTGTTTATATTTGGTGATAAGATCATCCACATATGTTTTGATAATTTTATGGATGAGGTCATGAAAGATATGAGTCATTACATGTTGGTAAGTGGCCCTAATAGTTTTGAGACCGAAGGGCATTTTAACATAACAATAGGTGCCCCATTCCATGATGAAATTAGTCTTATGTTGGTCTTTAAGAGGTATATGAATATGATTATATCCCAAAAAACAATCCATAAGAGATAACATTTCTAACCATTCATGGAATCAATAATGGAATCTAGTGAAGGCAAAGGAAAGTTGTCTTTAGGACAATAAAGATTAAGATTATAGAAATCATTGAAAATACAAATGACCATAGTGACCTTTTTTTAAATAGGAAGAATATTGAAAACCTATTCAAGATAATATATAGGTTTAACAAATTTAGGATCAAGTGGTTAGATGATTTTCTTATGGCATAAGTTGGCTACTTTAGGAGAAAATTTGCATTACTTTTGATGCACATGTTTGGCATTAGGATAGGAAATGATGTTATGGACCACTATGATAGGGTCAATTCTAGGCATGTCTTAGTAAGACAAATCAAATGCCTCTTGATACTTATTAAAACATAGGATGAAATTATCATGTTCAGAGGGTGAAAGTTCTTTGTAAACTATTATCGATTGAGGGCATGAGGGAGTACCATTTTGGATATGAGTTATTTCTTTAATAATCATGGCATTAACATCTTGAAAGTGGTATGGTTAATTAGGTAATGATGAAATTGGATTAGTTTTTGGATCAATTCTAGAAAAAAAGTTGTTGAAGCGAGGAGTTTTAGTTTTAAAATTTCCAAGTTTATGATGTTTTCAAGGGAGTTGAGGTTATCAGGCTTAAAGTAACTCAAGAATAACTTTATCACTAAGCAAAGTAGGAAGAGGACCAAAATAATCAACATTTACTTCTAGATATAAAATTTGGTTACTAGGGTGATCATATTTAGAATGTATTTGATAGACATTGGTTGCCATGGCATCAAGTGTGATTTTAGGAGTAGAAGAAGTAGATGGATTGTTGATGGGTTATTTTATGGGAGAAGGATTATATTCAATGAGAGGATCTAAAGGAGGTAAATAAGATGAAATTACTTCCAAAGGTTCAAAAGGTGTGATTTTCTCTACCACCCATGGAGAATTGATTAGAGGAGGGTTAATAAGAAGCACATAACCCTCAAGTTCTAAGTTATTATCTACAAAAATGCTATGCACATCTTGATTGAAAGCATGAAATTGGGTTAATGTATTTTAATAATGCAAGACATACAAGTTGATCTTAGGACATGATATAGTTGTCATTGTATGTGGGATAAATTATGCATGCTTGAGATTTGGGAGATTCAGATGGATAAATCCCAAGATTACTAAATGTTTAAGGAGAAATGGTGAGAGGATCTTGAAATAATTTAGCCACTCCAAAATCATTACAAGTAAAATCATCTTCAAGTAAAGATGGCTCTTGAGCATTGCATGGAGGGGGGAAATAGGTAATCTCATCCACGAGAGGAATGGTATGATCCCTTGGAAAAAGAGAAAGAGTAAGCCACTCCAAAATGTATGGAGGTAATTTGGTCATGTTTCAAGTATGTTGTAATTCATTGGGCTCATCATCGTTAGAATCTACAAGAGTGACTTATAAATCAGGATTCATATTGATGAATTTAGGTAAAGGAGAATTATTAATTTTATGGATTGTAAGAACATGCTATTGTGATTTAGGATTAGGTAATTGGATACTCCATGGGTTGGGAATATCTTCTTGTTTATAGTATTTTTTTATTTAGAAATTTAATGCATTAAATTATAGAAGAATTAATGGCCCTCATTCGATGAGTCCATGGATGACCAAGGAGTATGTTATAAGATAAAGGAAGATCAAGAACCATGAGTTTGGTTTGAACAGTCTTACGACCAATGGTTAAGGGAAGTAATATAAAACCAAGTGGCTTTTGATTAGTCTTGTCAAAACCATGACAAGTAAGATGGGTTTGTGTAAGATGACCTTTATTATAACCAAGTTGTTGTAGAAGCCATAAAGAGGTCACATTAATACCAAGACCCTTGTATACTAGAAATTTTTGAATAAGGATGGTATTAATGGTTATTTTGATGAAAAGAGGTGGATTATTAGCATGAAAGAGGATTTCATCATTAATCATGTCCTCTTCAAGTAATTCAATGGAAGGCTTATAAGAGGGACATATAGATTCAATGGTACTAATGTTAGTTGGTTGAGAATTAATATAAGGTGTTTCTTCATCTAAAGAATATGGATATTTGATATATTTGAATTGTTACATAAGGAATTTATGATGATAAGGTGAAGTGTGAACCAACTCCATAAGAGGAATCTTACATGGTATAGAGTTAATTTATTTAATAAAATTTCAATGAGATTTAGAAGAAGAGCCATGAGTTTTAGAAGATGAATTAGACTTTGAAAGAATATAGGTGGTTGGAGGATTAGAACGAGGAAGTTGTTCCTTAGGTAATTCTAATTCAATATTGATGGTGGTAGTATCTTTAAGTAATTGTTCATCTAAAGAAAATTTTTTAGGCTTGGTAATGGGATCTTTGTGAGCTAGTTTATAACAATAGTTGACCTTACCCTTATTGACATATTGATAATTATTAAAGTATTGGTCATAATTAGTGTTAATTGCATAAACATCCTTGGAAGTTGATTTATTATGGGAAGAAGATTTTTGGCTATTATATGTAGAAGCTTTAGAGGATTGTCTTTTCCTAAAAGCATTAGTGTATTATTGATGATGATTTTTAATCATGGTTTCATGGTCAAATGAATCCCTAAGTATGTAAGAAACAACACATTTATAAATCCCTCTACAATATTTGTGAGAATGCCCAATGTTGGAATGAAACCAACAAAAGAGATTGTGATCATACCACTTATGAGTAGCATTAGGATATATAAAAATTTTAGAGCATAGTAAAAATTATCTCATTTGGTGTACCAAAAGAGGTATATGAGATAGTAAAGGAATATCTTTTTTGGCAAATCCTAGTTTGGTTTGATAAGTGTTACTAATTATAGAATTGGATGTTTGAAAATATCCTTTAAGAAGTTTATAATTAGGTTTGAACTGCTTCATAATAAATTCTTGTTGTTTATCTTGGTCAAGAGCTTCATTACAAGTTTGAGGAGCAAAGGTTCAAACCTTGTATTGAAGAGTGCGAGTTAAAGCAGTGATAAAGAGTTTGAATATGTTATCATTAGACATATTATGATCATCTTTATGAGCTAAGTATTTCCACATTTTAATAAATTCATGAGTTGATTCATTAGGATATTTTTTAGTATTTATGAAATGGCTAAGACAATTTTCTGAAAGATCATTGTATTGAAACTATTTAACTAAAAGATTGACCAAATGTTCAATTTTCCAAATAGAATGTTGGGGTAATTGATTATACCATTCTAATACATCACTATTTTAAGTTTTAACGAAGTGTTTATTAGTAGAAAATTTATTAGTTTGGATCCACTCTTAGTAGAGATTACCAAAGGCTTTAAAAAATGAGGCAGGATTTTTAGTCCCATCATATTTTATAGTTGGTGATATGTTACCAATGTCAATAGATATAATTAAGGGAGATAAAGGCTCATTTTAAATTGTTTAAAGCATCTTGTTATTTAGTAATAACATTACCTGAGGCATTTCTAAGAGGTGGAGGAATGTAGTTAGGATTAGATTGAGGATGCATGATTGGAGGTTGACTAGCCACATTGATCAAGTGTTGTTGAAGTTGCATCATTTGATTGGTATTAGAGTTATGCATAATTTTAATTTGTTGAATCACTTGGGCTAATAATTGGGTTGTATTAGGTGGTGGGTTGGTGTTATAAGGATAACTCTTTGAATTGGTGTTGGGGGGAGGATTATTAGAACAAGGGTTGTTAGTGGGGTTATTAAGTAAACTTGTGTCAATTACTCCCACACTAGTTTGAATATTTTGAGAGGTTTCTCAGTAGGTGTAGAAAGAGTTGGATCCATCAATTTCATCTTGAGGTTTTTTTGAACCATGTTACAATTTGTAGATGGAGTAGAAATTCCCAAAGATTGATGATGTTCTTGGGAGGAAAAGAAAGGAAGAAATGAACATCAAATATAAGATCTAAATGGATTAAGACTATTCAAAAATATTATAATAAGATACCTCAGTCTAACCCAATGAAAATGAATAGAATGCAAATTGGAAGAGTTGAAGAATTAGGTTGATAAATAGGGAAAGCAAGAAATAGAACTGGGTCGATCAAGTTGACCTAGTGTAAAAACAAGACCTATAGAATGTACTTGGTCAACCAAGTTGACTTAGCATAGTGAGTAAGGGTATAAAATAGGATATCTGATACTACAAGGTTGATCATATTGACCTAGTATAGTATACAAGGAATAATTAAATATTGATGACAAGATGGGAAATAGAACAAGATAATTTTGTAGTTAATCTAGGAAAGTAAAAATACAATCAATTAAATTGATGTTGGCTAATCCAATTGATGTACATAAAGCAAAACCTTGTACCGATGTTGGCTAAGGTGAGTTCTTTCAGACACAATTAATCAAAGAGAAATTCGACAACTTGGAAATTAAATCTAGGTAATTAGTCAACCTAGAATGTTAATTAGATTATTTAAAATAATTTTAAATGATAGGGAGTTGCTTATAAACAAGGTACTAGATAACAATCTATAGTTGTTTTCAAGTGAGTTTGGGATAAAAGGGACTATAGTGGTAATAATATAGGATTGGTATTGGGGTCTACCCCCTCACTTCACAGAGTGTAGTGATAAGGGTATTGGGTGCTTAGCTAGAATATACCATTAACCATGTTTTATACTTGACTAGAGCATTAAATTAGCTTCCCCCTTGGTGATGAAATCCAAATAGGTTGCCTTGGGTAGTCAAATGTTAAAATGCTTGTTGATGTTATGTGATTGGGTCATGTGTGCATAAAATGTAAACAGTGAAAATAAGTGGTTAATTAAAAACCTCCTAATTAGACTATGTGAACTATTCTAAGCATGAAAATAACTAAAATAAAATATTTGATTAACATACAATGTGAATTCCAACTTTGAAATAAGGTACAGTGAAAACACTATATGCACAACATACAAAACTAGGTTGATAGCATCAAGCTAGTATTCCTAAAGATAAGGTCTAAAAAGCCTACTAGGTCAACTAGGTTGACCTAGTTGTTTCAGATAGCATATAAAACATAAAATTGGGTCAATTAGGTCAATGTAGTTGGTTGTGTAGGTGTAGTTTTAAAGACTACAAACTTGAAAACAAATTACATAGTAGAAAGAGATAAAAAAATAAAAGACTAACCTTGATGGTTCAAAGATGGAAATGAAGGAGATTATTGATCAAGAACCTTGGAGAAAACTAATCCAATCTATAGAATTGGGTTGAGCTAGTTAACCAAACTATACAAGAACCTATTACAAAAGCTAAAAAAGTGTACTAGGTCAACTTGGTCAATCGAGTAGGTTGAACTAGAAGTCTAAAAAGTGTTGAAAACCTATACTGGGTCGAGATAATTAATCTAGTTGATTTTTTCTATCCATAGAAAAAAATTAACTAGGTCAATACAATTGAACCAATATGTCATAAAATATGATAGAAATGATGACAAAAATAATGAAATAAGTGAAATAAATCTTGCAAGGGTTATTTTCACGTTGGGTTCACCAAAATGTATTAAAGGTGAATCCAAAGTGAAGATAATTCTAAATAAAAAAGGAAATAAAAATGGAAACATAAAGATAATCTAACCAGTGGTGGGATAGGATTCATGTAAGGTTCACCAAAATGTATGCAATTTAAATTACATGATGTACATGAATTAGTCCTATATAAAAAAATATAGAGAACACCTACACTTCCAATTGGGTATACACTTCTTAAGAGGGAGCATGACCAATATGGGGATCTATTAAACCTGATTAAGGGATAACTTGTATCACTTGTCAAAAAATATCATGATAGGAAGGGTTCCAAAGCCTATAGTATAACACAATTACACAACAACCTTACAAGAGTCATATGATTTGATATTTCACTTATACTAACAAATAAGAGAGTAAACTATTTTAATAACAAGAAAAGTAAACTGATCTAGTGTGCACCAAAGCTTGTGGCACAATGTGAGGGGTTAGATGTAAATAAATCAAATATGTATAGGGAACTTCAAATAAAGTAAGTATGAGTAACACCCTAATATATATAATATGAAGAGTTATATTATTTGATCCAACACTTATGTTACTTCTATCTACTAAAATACAGGAGAATAAAGTTAGAATATGCTTACCTAAATGTGAACCCATTACAATTCAATCTCTCCCTAGGTTAATGGGGATTTGTAAGAGGTTATTTTGGTTTGTAAGGATCACTTTCTTAGGCCAAAGCATCCAAGACCTATCCACAAGACTAGATTCGCTAAAATAAGAAACCTAAGCTAAGAATCCTCAAGTAGAATGGTGGAAGAGTAGATTGTGAAAAAGCACAAGTGAATAATAACTCTTTATTTAATATTCTAAAAATGATTGAAATGATCTTGTATTTATAGGTGGAACTAAACTTAAAATCATATAGAAATTCCAATTGTGCTAAGTCAACCTAGTCAACCTAGCACATTTTTAGGCTAATTCCTAAAGTTTGGGTTAGGTCAGCTAGAAGGATAACAAACCTAAATAGCTAAAGTGACCCTAAACTACACTAGGTTGACCAAGTTAACCTATTTTTTTGAATAGGTCAAAAGGGTGCGAAGGAAAGATAAGAATGATAGAAAGAAGAAAAGACTAGAGGAATGTGCAAGGGAAGAGAAATAGCTTAGGGAAAGGTTTTAGGAGATGAACGTATTGGAAATAATGTGTCAATAATGGACAAAAATCCTATGAATAACCAAAGGTCTACCCACCCATTTCCTATTGCACCCCTTAAGGCATGCATAGAGAGAGATTGAGTCGTGATGGGTTCTTGCAAGATGTAAAACTTCAATATTTGATAAAAGTTAAAAATATTATGTGTATACAAAATATATCATGATGGGAAATGTGTAATAATAAAATATGACTAAATATAATAAACTAGATATGGTAAAAATGATAACAAATGTTTTTAAACCATGTCAAAGATGTAAAAATTCAATATTTGATAAAAGTTAAAAATATTATGTGTATACAAAATATATCATGATGGGAAATGTGTAATAATAAAATATGACTAAATATAATAAACTAGATATGGTAAAAAAGATAACAAATATTTTTAAACCATGTAAAATATTTGCACTGACTTAAAACAACTAAAATCAAACTATATCACATTGGGAATTATGAAAATAATGTAATAAAATGGAAGACACATGAAAAAAATTGTATAAAAATAAAACTTTAGTCAATAAATTATACTAAATTATATTAGGAAGTATAAAAGAGAAAAAAAATTGGAAAAATCAAATTAAATTGATCACACTAATTCAAGCTAAGAAGTATGAAGAATTTGAGAAAATGGTTGTAAGCATACATGTGACCAAAAAATAAGAAGATGAAAGTGAAATATTAATTAAGCATAAAACATACTATATTGATATGGTAATCATGTCAATGACGTGTAATTCATAATCAATTGCTACTTATCTCAAATTCGACACATGTAATTTCATTATGACTTGGGTATTAGAATATTTTATGATGAAGGCTTGATCTTATCCATGGTATTACACTAAAACTTATAATTGGAACACCAATGAGTTGTAAAAAATGGTGGGAATGATTTTAAAATTATGTTTGTAATTTGGTGATTTGTGAAGAAGGCATGGTCTTATCCATGGTCTTAAAATGCAACTCATAAATGGAATTGCTAGGGGAATGATCAGTTAACAAAATGATATTTATCAAGGTGAAATATTAGGAATGAAATAGGGAATGTAAAAAGTATAATTTAGGCATATATGATAATACCTTAGGAAACATAAGGCACACTGAGTACATAAAAAGACACTAAGTGATTAGTCACCAAGAAGATACAAAGGATACTTATTCATAATAAGCACAAAGTTGTATAGGAAAATAAGTGAGATACTAAAATCAACTCATGTTGGTTGTAATAAAAATAAAATTAAAATGGACCTACCTTCCCACAACCTATTCCCCTTTTCTCGGGACCTCTTACAAAGCCATCAGTCTACTGTGAAGATTGGGTACTTGTGTGAGAAATTAGGTAGCACTAAGAGATTTTTAATTCTCCTTTTTCAATCTACTAGCCTACCATACCCCAATGGACCTTGACTCTATCTTGAGACTAAATATGGAGATTTATATTTGATTATAAAAATGGGATGTGTTATGTATTAGGTCTTTTAGTGTGATTTGACTTTTGAGATTTGAATGTTGCCTTTTGTATCATTGCCTTTTGTTTAAATTATTTTGATTTTAAAATTTTATGGTTTGTAAGATTTCTTCTCCATACAAATTTGGAATAACTAGCATGAGGGATGAAACTGATATACATAAATGAGCTTTAGACTTTGGATAGAGGAATCAAAGTATTTAAAGATGTGATTGACTAAACACTAAAGGTTACCTATGAGCCAGTTTCTTATCTCAAGTTTCAACCATGTGCATGATTAGTTAGTGAAAGTAAATAAGGGAATAAAGGAGATTTGAAGTGGATCAATAAAATAAAATTACAATGAGATGACTTATTTTCTAATTGATCACATTTTAAAGAAGGATTAATAATGGGCACAAGGTGTGTATAACCAAGTCATAATAATAGTTATCCATGTTGCATAGATAAGGTAGAAAACAAACATGATAAAACACAAAGACATCCATAAAAAGAAATGAACTCTTGCATATAATCATGTAAAAATAACCATAAGTTAAAATGAAATAAATTAAACCACATACAATAGATAATGTGAAATATAAATATCCTTATGAGATAGATAAGTTAAGAAAAAATTAATATAGAGTCAAATGATATAATATATAAATAAAATTAGATCACAAGTCCAATCGAAAATAATAATGAAAAGTGAAAGAACACCATTTTATGTTCACAAATATTGATAAATCTATCCATTAATTTTATCCATAACATTTGATATATCTTGATGAAGTTGGATCCTAACTACAGTGAGATTCTCATTGATCTTCAGGGAAAGTTATGAAAAGGCCTCTTATCAAATATCCTCTACATAAAATGTAGGTATAGATAAAGGATCATGATCAATATGGGTATCATGCATATAATACTCAGAAAGAGAAATAGGAGTAGTATCTATATGATAATAAGGATCCATCAGTGGAGAAGGGACCAGGTGGAGGAACCATAGGGGAAGAAAGAGGATCCTTCTTATGTGGGTGACTTTTGGAAGAAGTAATAACTAGCACATGAATGGTCATAAGGTAATCCTAAATATGTTGATGGAGGATATGTAAATAATAATTTTGATGGGTACCACACTAGTGCCAAAGATAATATACATCTCAATATTCTATAATATATTCATGTAATAGTTTGGGAGGATGTATAGCCTTGTCTATAGGCTAAGGAAGGGTAGGAAGAAATGTGTTTATATATAAAAATGGGTGGATGAATGATTATATATGTCATGAAAATAATATATACACTTATTAGGAGACTTTGTGGTTTTAATAATGAAAGAAATAGAAGAAAAAGCTAGGAAAGGCTAGTATAACTGGCAATCTCTAGTCTAATAACCAAAAACTCTATGAATAATAAAATAAGGTTAATCATCCCATTAGGTAGTCAATGGATCAAGTTGTAGTAAAGGAAGGAGATCATTACCAAGGGGAGGTAGAGATAGTGGTGAAACTAGGCTAGGTTCATCTGAAGGAGAACTAGGGTTAGATATGGGATGAGGTTCAACTAAATGTGAAGTGGGAGTAAGATATAGACTAGGCTCAATTGAGGGAGAAAAAAGATGCATAGAGGGCTTAATGAGGTAGCAACCATCTCTATGAGAAGTAGGCTATATGGATCTTGACATATATTAAAATAATATGGATTGATCATAACCTGATCCATAAGTATGAATGTAAGATGCTCTACCAAGACTAAAGGTGTGTCAAGCAAATGTTCCATCTCTACCCTACAAAAAAGAGGAAGAATACTAGAATTAGGAACTATATAATATGATAAGATGATAAAATGAATGGAAATGCTAAAAAAAGAAGAATGATAATGATCTTGGTATCTCTATCCTAGACATGACCTCCTAGAAATGGATCATCTAAAGTATAACCATCATCATAATTAGGTTTATGAATGTCGATAGTGTAGGTTGGTATGATTTTTTATTAGTAGTGGCATGATGAATACAATGTTGAGTTTTGGTTAATACCAAAGGTATGTCATCAATAGGTAGTTTGTGAGAATGTGACTTCAAATATGGTAGAAGTTGTGTGATGAGGTAAGGATAGAGATCCATAGTGTGGATATTGATGTTGATCTCATCTAATTCATCACCATCAGAATATAAGATGTTAGTTGGTATGTTACTGATGAGTTTAGGGTGACCATGATAACAATGAATAGATTTGATGAAAAAATTAAAATGTTGATATTCTATGAATGAAACACGTGACAAGGGTTAGAATTTTGAATACACCATGTTCTTGGAACTATTCAAAACTCTAAGGGTTTGTATCTCTTTCAACCCTATAGATATCACCATTATGGGGAAGCTTGATACATTTACAAACTAAAGAGGTAACATCCCTCATGTGATGAGTCTAAGGTGTGACAAGCAAGATGTTATAGGGAAGTGAAAAGTTGAAAATTAAAACCTTCATTTGAAAAATGATAAGAGAGATAGTAATACGAATCCATACATAACCTAAAGGATAAATTTTACTTCTATCATAACCTTGGCATATACTACATGTGGACTTAAGATTACACTTAGAATATCCAAGAGTTTTAATGAATTTGAGGGAGGCAACACAAGTGCCTGAACCCTCATCAAGCAAATCACACTTGACATGGATATCATCAATTTAAGTGATTCTAAAGAGTGGAGGATAATCCACATGAAGAAAAATATCATCTAGGATCATGGAAGCAATAGGTAATTTTAGGGAAAGAAAAGTGTACATTGTTTTGTTAATGTGTACAAACATGTATTCACATTGTTGTAAGATACTATCTTATGACACATTTAAGGTATCTTCACATCCTACTATGGGAAGATTAGGGATGTTCATTTCAAATAATATTTGTGTTAGGAGGTTGTGGTGATGTGGAGAATTTTGCATGAGTTTAATAAAGGGTATTTGAGGTGGGATATTAGTAAGTTATATGATAGGGTCCCATCCCTCATAACCCATGGGGGGGATTCTAGATAAAGGAATGTAATGTTAGAGGATTTCCTGGGAATGAGGATTAGAAGTTCATATGTGTTGATAAGACATGGTCAGTTTAGTTTAGGTTTAAATTGATTGATTGTCTTTAGATGATGGGATAGTGGACTTGGGTTTGTCTTGTGATTTATTTGAAGAAATGTTATTGTAAGGGTGAATAATTTTGTCAATAGGTGTAGATTTTGTTGTATTTATAGAAATAGAGTGAGAGGTGTTATCCAATTGAGGTGTTGGAAGAGATTCTTAGAAATAGCTAAAGTACTCTTGCCCCAACTCTATTAGATGATATGGGGAAAAATCTCAAATTACATAAAATGTTTGGGACATTTGGTTTGTGTGCATTGGATTATAATCAATGAATGAAACTACTCTTTACATATTAGTAATACTTACCACATTCTCTTTAAGATTTTGGTCTATAAGAATTTCAACATTATTGGTGGAAGGAATAGGCTTGTCATTATTATCTTGATGATTAGGAAGAGGGTCTTTATAGATGGAAAGTTGAGCATTAGCCTAATTTATATCTTGACTTTTGTTTTGTGTTTTGTGAAATTTAAATTATATATCATAGATTTTTTGGAATTTTCAAATGAGTTAATCATGATCAAAGTTGGATATAAGGATAAAATTCATAGTTAAATTATGTAATTGCCTAAAAAGTCTCATGAGAGTGGCCCTAACTTGGATGAAACTAAAAATATATATTTACATAATATATTGATTTCATAGGATGAGTGGGGTCATTATCTCATGATAAAGGCCTCAATATAATATTTTGGAGTTTGGATAAGGATAACTGCTTATGAACATTGATGTTGTTTATTTTGGAAAATTGAGATTACATATGTTATTTAGAGGGGGGATTTCCACAACTTTTTTAGGAATAATGGATTGAATATTTTGAATGGTATCATAGGAAATAGTGACATAATCATTAGTAGATGGACTAATTTTATTGTTAATGATCATGTGAGTGCCCACGAGAGGTTGGGATTGCTCAAACTAAAGCATGAGAAAATATTGGCTTTCAGCTTAGTTGAGGGATTCTTCAAAAGTTCTTAGAGAGAGAGAGTCCAAACCCAATATTATAACTTGGGATAGAGAACATTATTCAATATATGAAATATATTATCATATTCCATTTTATGCTCAATATTTAATCTTTTTCAAGTATTTACTATGTAAATCTTGAGATAGATTAACTGGATGGGTCTATTGTAAATCTGGAATAAAATTGGGATTTATTGATTCTATGTAACTTTCCAAAAATAGTAAATACAAGGAAAAGGTGGACCTATTTGGATATATACATAGTTTCTCATGGATATGAATATTTGAGATGTCTAATCAGACATAGAAGAATCTTTCATTTATAGATTTTTTTTAAGATCCAGCTTTGGATAATAGTTCCCCCTTAGGATAGTAGCACCATGTGGCACTAGTGTCCAAACATGGCACCACTTTCCCTCCTTTAGTTATATTTTAAAACATTTAGATAAGTTTTAGGAGTTCCTAAGGGACTTTTATGTGATTTAATGTTGTGTGAGTGGGCTCATCTTTATCACTATTTTTTTTATTCTTCTCTAAAATGTAATGTCCTCTTTTTCCCAAGGTCTAACTTAGTCAAAAGGGGTGAAGTTGTATCTCCAAAAGGTCTATGAAAATATTTGGTAAAAATAGTATAAAATCAAATGCCTAATTTTAAATGTCTTACATAAACAAGTTCAATTAAAATGAACTAAAAATAAGATGTGAAACTCTAGGTCCAAAGATGTTCCAAATAGGTCTAAACTAGGAAATGCAAAAGAGTCGCTAGGACTTTTATCCAAAAATGATGTCAAAATATAGGCTCAAAACAAGGAATATGGTAGGAATTTTTTCCAAATGAAGTTTCATAATATATACTTTAAATAAAGGAGTGATGATTTTAATATAACAAACTTGGAACACTTTGGCATAAACAAGGCACTTGATTCTAGACATAAACATGATCAAATCAATATAAGGCACTTGAAGATGGACTTATTTTCACAAATGAAGGCACAAAAAATATAGTTTCTAAATTTGGGTAATGGATTAACCTAAGTTACACAACCCAAAAGAGAAATATTTGTGTATCAACTCCTACAAAATGAAGCTTAAATAGAAATCAACCAATGTTTGTATCTGAACTTATAAAAGTTAATCAAAAACTCAACTTAGGAAAACTTAGGACTTAGTGGCCAATAAGATAGGAATATTTTTAAAAATTTATTATGGTAAAATAAATATCCAACAATACACATGTGATTGTTTTTAATGATGGTAAATTAGACACAAGAAAAGACAAGTTAGTCGAAATAATTTGAGTAGCCTAAAAACATTAGTGATCTCAAAAGGTATAAACAATGTTTTTGTTTTGAAGGCTCTAATGATAAAAACTTGAATTTATTTGGTCATCATAACATTACCCATTTCAATCATGTGACACACATAATCTTTTTGACACAAAATTTTTTCTAAGTTAAATCAAGGTGTCAAATAGATGGCATAATGCCTCCTCAAACAATGGAGTAGTGAAGAAAAAAAACATGTTAATGATGTGGTTTTAAAAAATAAAGTTTAGTCATAAAACACCAAAAAATAAAATAATAAATGACAAAAATACAATTAATTATATCATCCTAAATCCTTTCAAGGTGTAAAAAAGTGGGGTTGACTAAAACTTACAAGTTACTAATGTATAGATTGATCCTAAGTGTGGCTAACATAATAGAGGCATCATGTCAATTGATTTCATACTGATCAACATATTATTCAAGGGTCTAATCCTTTTCATTACTATTCAATTTATGGACTGCTTAGTGGAATCCCTTGGTTGACCAAACCTGACTCGAGCTTTTGTTACTAAAGGAGAGGTTAGTTGTTCAACCCCCTAGCTTTAGTAGTATGTGTACCCTAATTTTTATACCCTATCATGGATTAGGGTTAAAACACTATTAGGATATGAATCCCTAGATCAATTCTTCCAAAGATAACTTGTGAGAGGTAATGACACCCCCTTCACAAGCCAAAAAGCATTAAAAGTAAAGACAATTGGAAATACTTTAGGGTTATTTTTAGATCAGCCAAGATCATATGAATTTTGGGGAGATCCTAGGAAAATTTATATTCATGCCTTAGAATAGGAACTAAATGTAATGAAAATGTGATTTTGATCACCTGAGCTCCCTATAGGGGATGGGGGGAAAGTATACATGCATTATTCAATTTGGAAAAATAAATAATCAACAAATAATTTTCAAGAAATTATGAGTGAAGTTTGATTTTTGGCACCAAATTGAAATGTGAGGATGTTGTTTACTCAACCCCTTGGATTAAGTGTGAAACCTTGAAATAATTTCACAACACAACTTAATTAAAAACATCTAAGTTCATTTTAAGGCCAAAACCCAAATGTTCAAGATTTTAGCCTAAATTTATTTTTAAACACTAAAGATATGCATTCAAGACTTAATCATTTATTTTAAGCACCAAAATTAAGTGTTGAAAACATTAGGAATCCTAACTCCTTTTAGGAACCAAATCTTAAATGTTCAATATTTAACATGTTCATTTTAGCACTAAAATGAAGGGTGGATGATTTATATAATTCTTTTTAGGTACCCAAAATGAAATGTTAAAACCACTTAAACTTATAATTTTATGTTTTAATCATACCTTGGACTTGCAAAAATTAGAGAGTGTCCCCTTTATTTGAATCACTTATGAAGGTGAGAAAACAAACCTTTAAAAAATAGCTCTCAGATTTTTATTTTTGAAAACATAGTGATTATGATCGATCAAATGATCAATGTCAATTCAAGGCAATTGAGGTCGATCACCTCATAGATAACTGGTGTTAGTAAATAACCAATTTCAATTGATTAAGACCATCATCGATCACCTATAAACCTAAAGACAACCAAAACAAAGTAAAACATTAGGTTAGATAATGGTTAGCTAAAATATCAACAAAATCTATAAGACAAGGATTAGATAGAGAACTTAAAGATCAAAGATGCCAAGAAAAAATGATTAGAAATGATAGAAGAATAAAAATTCAATATTTGTAAACTATGCTTCACCCTACATACCAAACAATTATTGTTACATAGAATCAAGCTTGATTGGGAAAAATAGATAATAGTCACACAAAATTGATGCCAGTTAGTCCTGACTAGTATCATTCTCTGTGTAGATTCAAGATAATTCAAGAATTGAAAATTTGGTAAAATCAAAGATAAAATTGTAAATTTAAAGGAATCTAATAATTCATTTGTCAATTTTTGACTTACATATTCATCCCTTTTCTATGGGGGATGTTTCTTGTCCCACTAAGTGTGATATTTATGATCAAAGAATCCAAGAAGGGTTGTTAGATCATATTTTAGCTTCACAATTAAATAAATTGAAATGAAAACAAACACACTAATATGTGTAACAATATCTTTCCTAGATCAAAGGGAGGAACATAGTGAAGAAAAATAAATGACAAATTACAACTAAAATGCAAGAAAAGTAACCTTTCTTACCTTCTTTGAATGTTCCAAGAGATTTCTTATTTTGCCTTTCTTAGCTTGTGCTCAAGAAGTCTATGGAGAATGGAGTTGTGTGACTCCTCTCATTGGCACCATTATTTGGCTCATTTTTATTTAATGTATCTTGATGGCTCAAAGTGGCTTGACTTAGAATTTTGGCATTATAACTCTATAACTTTGTACCAAATCTTACATTATGGCATTACTGTGTCCAAGATTTCCAAATGAAGAAGCAAATGCTTGTATTTATAGGTTTAGAAATTAAACCCAAATCAGGGAAAGTTAAGGTGTAGGTAGATCTTGGAATGGGTTCAAACCTAACCTTTGTGAGTTAATTAACCTTAGTAGAGATAAAAGGTGTCAAATGGTCATGATTAACAATGAATAGGCATGTTTAGGATATTTTGGATATTTGAAAACTCATAAAAAGGTAATTATGAATTTTTAGGATATGATTTAATTTTTGAATTTCCTTTTCGATAATTCATTTAATTATCCATAGATTGATTCAATTAGGCATTTGATTAGGTTTTGCATTTTAATTAATTTTGTCTAGATATTTTAACATTTTTATAAGATTTGAACTAATTTAATGTATGTATTTACACCATTTAATTGGTTTATATGCTAGATTACATGTTATGAAGCCAAATTTGAGATTTTTAGTGATTCATAGGCTAGATTTTCAAAGGTTGGTTAGAATCAATCTAATGTCAGGTATGAATCCATTGGTGGCAAATATTAGATGTCTATAGGGATAATGTGTTTGTAGGTGAATAACACTTGAGAGGTATCAATGTCAATGCATAAGGGTTAATATAAAAATGATCTAATTCTTCTCAGATGAATTGATATCATGGTCTAGCTATTTGGTCATTCAAGCAATAAATATGAGCAGAAAGATGAAGAACAAGAAAAATAAGCCTACTTAACTTGCAAGTAAAAGAGTCTACTAGGCATATAATGGCATGGTGGAATTTATGAATCACCTTGAAGCATTGGTAAATATCATCTAGGTGAGCATATCCAAAATTTAAGACCATTATCACAAGGTAATGGTAGTTTCAAGGATAAGTCTATAGGCACATTAAAGGAAAGGTTATTCAATGCCTCTTAGAGGCCCATCCATACCCAATTTACATTATGTAACTACCATTATAGGTAATATTATGATATGTTGAGAACTTTAAATGTTTGCATGAAGTTAAGTAGGGGAGTTAAAACCTCCATACCTTCTCTCAATGCCAAAGTGGACTCATTGATGAAGTGTCAATGAATTAGGAGGGTGAATAAGCCTATTGTTAATTCCATATGCCACCTTGGTCTCATTCATGGCCTCTCTTATGCTTGTAATATTCTCTCTTCTATTCAAAAATGTTTATTTAAGAAATAATTGATCTCTTAATTTGGCATCCCTCTATTGGGTGTAGCAAAGCTCTACTAAAGTTGCCTTGTACTCATTTGAATCAATAGAAGAATACTTACAGATTTATTGTTGAAGGATAGTGTGCTTCATGAGGGTTGATTTTAATAATGTATGAATTATTTTGTCATATATAGTTCCTTTCATGCACCTAACTTCAGGTTACTAGTCTATTATAAATTTTATAAAGTGTTGGCAAGTAGAGGTGTTCTTCAAGTTTTATAAGCTAATAGTGTCTTGTGCAGATCTAAGCCTTTGTCATTCAAGTTTTATAACTCTTACTCCACCTCCATATGAAACATTAACGATTATAATACCATCAAAAGGTCTAATAATTGGTAGTCTCTATTAGGTTCATTAGTGGGTTTCAAAATATAGAATAATAGAATATCTTTAATTGTTAATGTATCAAAACTTTAGAGTAGGTTCTTTTATCAGTTTTCATCTCTTTCCCCTTTTCATTTCAATAGTATTAAGTCTTAAATAGAGTTTAATTGATAAATTAGTGGAGATATCCCCATGAAAACTAGAGGTTTAACTCACATATTAGGTATCTCATAGCCTATAGGTCACTCCAAAGTTAGTATAGGTTTGAGTTGGATGTGACCAGTCTTTTCCTCAGCAAGGGTGAAACCTAGTTACCTAATAAGGTCTAAATTAATGATATGACATAATGTACTATGGATAAATTATCCCATCATAATAATAAATGAAATGGTACTAGATGATTATCTCAGTATATTTTCATATCCTTTGATAGTAATGGTGTCATTCTTTAAATCAACTGAAATGTATCCTAGCCTTATAATGAACTTTAGTTAAATAATGTTGAGACCTGATCTATTATCTATCAACACTCTTTTGATCTTGTGATGAGTGATTATGACCTCAATATATAAATAATTTGTGTGAAAATACCCTAAAGAGGATATATCATTTTTGTCAAATACTAATTTAATCCCAGGAGACAGTTGTCCAACCATTACTTGAAATTTATCTAATGGAATATTTCTTGGTACTTGAGATTGACTCAAATTCTCATACAAAACATCTTTGTATACCTAATAAATGCATAACATATACAAAATGGAAATATAAGATAGAGTTTTATTTATTTGATCTATAAGGTCATATTGTTTCTCAACATGAAGTGCATACTTGGATTTTGTCTGATTTTGAATGAAATGTAGATAGGGACATGAATTTTCATTAGTAGGAGGAACAAGCCCTTAAGTGGTAATCTTGGCACATTGAGTTATGGTAGAATAATCTTGATTAAGAATAAAAATACCATAATAGAAGTGTCTTTTAATAGTAAATTTAGGACATTAATCATAGGGAGAAGGAAATCCTAAATTAGGTGGACCAGCTCCTAGAATAAAATATTTTTTTGGTTGTAAATGATGGGAATGGGCATTGGGATTGATAGTAATAGTAGAAACATGGAATTAAATAATTTGTCCCACTATATTGTAATCATAAAGAGTGGAATCATAGTCAACATTATTGGCTGGAACCCATTGATTATAATTAATATTATTAGTCATCCTTTGTTCATTCTGATTAGTAGTACACTGAGGGAATGGATTTTATATATTCCCATGTCTTAGTAGTTATTAGAAGATAATTAATTATTCAAATATATTTACCCTCTACAAGCATATATTATATAATATTTTTGAGTTGTACACCTCTTTTAATGGAATTCCATTTAATTTAATGATACTTATAATACTCATGATCCCTATACCAATCCAGTTTAGGTTGAGACTCATCAAAAAGCTTTATGTTTGTCCATTTGATCATATTTTCAAATAAAAGTTTTTAGAACACATATTCAATAAGATACCTCAATTTATATAATAAATGTATATTAAACTTACCTATTGGAGGAGGCTACCTTTATAAATTAATTAGTTGCAATTGATTTCCCCTATGCATTAGTGGTGATTGAGCTATTTTGCCATGTCCTACATCTATGACTCCATTACTTGCCATATTTTTCTATGACTAAACTACTTGGGTTTATCTTTGAATTTTTTTAAATTGGGCATTGTATCTTGGTTTGGATTCTAAATTTGATTTTTATTTTGATTTTTATTTTAATTTTGATTTTTATTGGAAGACTGAGCCAGAGTCTAATTTGAAGAATAAATTTTGATTGATCCTTGACCTATCAATGCTCTCTATTTGAACCCATTTTATGATAACATTAACAAAAGTTTATTGACATTCTAGTCTAAGATTGAGATCAATCTCATAATTCATATTTTTCATGAAGATATTGGTTAACTCACTGTCTATTAGCATATGTGGACATCTACCAGCTATTACATGCCATGTATGAAGATAAGCAGCAAAAATTTCTCCTACCTTTTGCTTGATATCACATAAATTGACTGTAGTTAATTCATGCTTTATGTTATATGAAATTTTTTTGAAAAAATTATAAGATAAGTCATCAAAAGTTATAACTAAAATATGTGGTAGATGTGTGAACCACTCTAATGCAAGTCTAGCTAAATTATATGGGAATAGATGAAGTAAAAAAATTATATCATAACTAACCTCTTGACAAGCCACAAATAATAAGCTCCAATGCTCTCTTAGATATCCCTTTCTTTTATATTTATCAAATTTTGGAATATAAAAATGAAATGGAAAAGGTATATTGAAATTAATGGAATCAAATGGGTATAAACATATGTGATCCATATTGTATTTTCTATTTTGATTTCTAGATTGTAATCCTAATATGGTCTTTTTAACTGCTTATAATTCCTAAATGAGGAGATTATTTTGGTAAATGGGTTAAATATTATAATAATATGCATTATATTATGGATTATAGGGAATATGGTACTGATATAAATTAGAAGGGAGAATAACATGTAATTTTTGTGGAAGACATTAGAATTGATTATGGTTAGACTATGGAATGGAAATATGTTGTTACATAGGAAGAAGTTGTGTTTATTTTTATTGTAGGAACTTTTGTTGATTAATTATAACATGCTTTCATGTATTAGATATGACTTAATGAACATTATAAGTAACCTTGGACATATTGTATTGAGAAAGTTGTGAACTTGATGGAATAGTTTTTGACTCAATAGAAACATGTTGTAAAAGAATTTGTTCAGACAACTTTTTAAGACCATACTTATTCAATACTTGATGGGGATTAGGAAATGTTTAAATTTCTTACACAATAGGTTGTGAAGATTCTACATGTACCTTTTGCTTAGGATCTATGGATGTTTTAACAAGGGGTATTTAATCAACGATGGGGTCCTTTTCTTGATGTTCAATTGAAGACTCATCAATTAGGTTAAGTATTAATGCATGAAAGGTGTTAAGTACTTATTTAGTTGGTTGTAATTTAGTGACAATAATGAGTGACATTTAGGGTGTAGACTCAAGTAATTCTTTACACTTTCTTGATATTTATAGATTTTTTGAAAGTTGAACTTCTTTGGGATTATGTTCAAATGAGTGTGTATCATCAGTCCACTTTGTAATTATAACATGGTTAGGAATAGGTTGTGCTAATTCTACTCTATGAATACCTTCTATGTGTAAATCAATACGAACTTTGGTTCCCATCTCTAATAGATGAAAAAATTATTTTATATATTAGTATGTAATTTATGTTCAAATTGAATTTGACATACATCATAAATAAGTGTCTCCTCTTTCTATAATATTTTATTAATGTTTATACCCTCTTAATCCTAAAGATAATCATCCTCATACAATGGTTGCTCATATTTGTCTTGCATAAAGGCAAAAGTTTGGTTTATTATCCAATCATCATCATAGGTGGTATTATAGGCCATACCACTTCAAGTGTAATGAGGAATTATTAGAATAAATTTTTTTAATAGACTTAGATAAGAAAGATGTATTTTTGGAAAGGATAATAGGAAAATATTTAGAAATGACAAGACTTTGAATAGATTTGAACAAAATAATGGATAGCATAATGGTACAAGAAAATAGGTATGAAGTGTAAGAATTTTTAGCAAGGTAAAAATGGAATAGATTTGACTAGAGACATGGATAAATTAATGTACTATTTCACACAAGACAAGGGTATGAAATGTAAACATTTTTTACCAAGGTAGAAATGAGACAAATTTGACTAGAGACATGAATAGAGTAATGTTACTATTTCACACAAGACAAAGGTATGGAATGTAAATGTTTTTCACCAAGGTAAAATACAACAAATTTGACCAGATAAATAGATAGAATAATGTCTTTTATGTAAGTGAAATGTGACAATGTTTGACCAAAGACAGACCCAAGTAATCTCACCTTATGCTATAAATTTGAAACTAACACAAGTTTAGGGGAATATCAATAATTCTTTTGATATAATTGATTTTGAGAGGATAAATTTTAAGATTTTTTAAAATTAATTAATTAATGAAAGTTATTTATAGGGTTTTACACCCCCCCACCTTCTATCAAAATTTTGTACAAAAAAGGCATCTTTTGGAGTTTTTACTTTTGCATCCATGTATCATTGATAATTCCATAGTAAATAGGCTTCTAACTAGATTTTTAATTGCCCAAATTGTTGGTCTCAATATATCTTACATTATGTGGACACTTTAGGACTATCTACCAATTCAATCCAAACCATCTAGCTTATTATGTAAAGGTATTATCTTTTACATAATGACTTTAGTTTTATATTGCTTAGTGAAGTTTCATGTCTAGACCACTTCATGGCTTAAGACCCTATTTAGTTGATTAGGTTAACTACTCAAACACTAACCTAATGAATAGTAAGCTCAATTTTTATACCCCATTAGCTAAGTGGGTTTTGTATGATGCTAGGAGATGAAACCCTAGGTCAAATCACTCCTAAAATATTTTTGAGGTGGATATGAAATCCCATTCACAAGCCAAAATAAAAATGGAAGGTATTGTTATTTTGATTTGTAGGATCCCAATATAGGAAAACAAAGAGAATAATAAGAAAATTTATGTTTCTGAGTCACCCAAAAGGGGAAAGCATATATGCAAAATATCCACATAATAAACTCAAGAATAAATAAATGACAAAGACTACTTGAATAAAATGATATTTTTTTAACAAATAAGAAATTATTCTTTTTAAACCCAAAATAAAATTTGATTTGAAAATATGATCTGTTTGATATAGATCAATCCCATTTTGGAACCTTCAAGTAAACAAGGTAAGTAGTTTTGCTCAAGTGTCTTTGAAAAAGGAAAGAGATTTATTTTATTAGTTATTTTCAACTCTTATGTTTTCACACAAAAGAAATTTTTCCAGAACATAGATCATTTTTACTATTTTTAATAACTTACACAAAACACATTAAAAACTAGACAAAAATGATTTCACTAATTAACATTGCAATTTCACCAATTATTAGCCCAATTTTGCTAAATATATGACAAAATAATTAAACAAATAAATAATTTCACTAAATAGATAAACAATTTCACTATTTATATAGACCTACACAAAGAATAGAGAATAGAGAATATACCAAAAAAGACAATGTAAATTTCATCGATTAACAAGGTAATTTCATCAATTGTCAGAATAATATTGCTAAAGACATAACAAATTTTCCAATGAACACAATATCAAACCTAAACAAATTCATCCAAATTTAGAATAATTTTAATGAAGAACAAACCTACATAGAAGATAGAGAATAGACCAGTAAAGATAGAGATGACTTTATCGATTATAGGGATGATTTCATCAATTAGTAGAGAAAATTAGAGATAATTTTGTTGTTTTTGGGAATGAATTCACCAATTAATAGAGAAAATTTGGATATACAAATTTGAATACAAGAGCCAAAATATCAATATTCTCTACAAATCAAGATTAGTTTATAGGATATAATGAAAAGTGTGGGTTACAACATCCCATTGGGCATGCCACATGTGTCATTACAATGTGTATTCTTAATATTTTCATAAAAAATTTATTAAGACAATAAAAGTGATAAAAAATATTAAATAACACATTTAGGATCTCAGATCTCAACAAAATACCAAAGAGACTACAAATTTCATAAGGACTCACACCATGCAAACCTCCTTTGTATCCTGATCGTTGTTGAGTTACAACTTAGATGTATTTTTTATATTGTCTTTGTCAATTCAAATTTGAAGTTAATCATCTCCATAAAAGTCATGTATCATAAATAATTTTATCAAAAAATGTTGATTGATGAACAATTTTAGCTTGATAAAATGCCAAGGATTAATCATATCATTTGAACATCCAAATATTGATGTGAATGATTTTATTTATAACAAAATTATATTGATGAGGACCCTTCATCTTGAAGTCAAGATGAATGATTTACAAAGGATCCTCAAGTGTGTACATAGATAAAGTACATGGATCAATGATGTAATACCTTCATCTCAATCAAGATGAAGGGTGGACAATGATCTTTATAAATATCAAAGATGAATGAAAACAAGTCCATCTGAATCAAGATGAAGGGTGGAGGATGCTCTTTATAACTAACAAAGATGAATGAAAATAAGTCTTTCATCTCAATCAAGATGAAGGGTGTAGGATACTCTTTGTAATTAACAAATGTTAATGAAAATAATCCCCTCATATCTATCAATATGAAGGGTGGAGCATCCTCTCCAAGAGATAACATGTATCTCAAAGGTAGGCCCTTCATCTTATTTCCAAGATTAAGGGTGGAGGATAATCCCACTTTATTGCTAATTCTTTGCATAAATATTATGATCTCAAGGGTATATATTTAGGATGTCAAGATTATATTTTGCATAAATATGCCCACTTGGAGAGAAAACAATAAAATTAGTAACTAGAAGACTAATTAATTAAATAACTCAGAAAATTAATTAATACAATGTGAAGAATTAATCATTAGACTAAAATTAATAAAGATAAAGTAATTAAACATAATGATAATTGATTAGATAAATGATAATTGATGATAGAAAAGATAATTGAATAGAGAAGAGAAAATTAATCAGAGAAATTGATCATTGAATAGAGAATATGAAATTGATTAGATAAATTGATAATTGAACAGATAAATAATCAAGGAATAGAGAAATGATCAAAATGTTTGAAATTATTGGAAGTCATTCCATTGTGTAATTTTATTGGAAATTAAAAAATTGGAGTGTCTACAAATAAAATTTTTGGGAAACTTGAATCTAAATTAATAAGGAGTCAGTACAAAGTAGTTAAGTATGTTTTGAGAATACCTGGATTGATTAACAAAAATTCATTTATCAAATATGAAGACCAATGAAAAATGCAACAAGATTGAGTCAGTCATATCAAAATACATCATTATCTAACCTTTAAAATCATGAACCTAATTATTGGTACCCCCTATGATGATTACTTTATCGATATAGAGGACCAAAAATAGGATTTTCTTATCTATCTTATTGTAGATTGTGGGTTTAGAAGGACTCCATGTAAAGATATATTTGATTAGGTATGTGTTGATATTTTCATACTAAGATTAATAATTTTTTTTCAAACCATAAAATATAATTTTCAATCTACACATAAATCTATATCTATCATTATTTATGAACTAAGTAGGTTAGGGTGCATAGATTTATTCATGCAAGTATCAATGTTAAAAGGCACTTTTAAAAATCCATCTAATGGAATTTGCATCCCTATGTTTCAACTAAGGAGAGTACTAGCCTAATGAAATTCATATTTTTAATTATATTAAAGTATTCATGGTGGTTAACATCTTTAACCTATGAAAAATGAATTAATACAATCTAATATTTGTATTTGTCAATGCACCCATCTTCTATATACTTAGTGTGATACACCTACTTATACCTCACTAGTTTTATTCCTTTTGTAATTGGAACGGAATCCCAAATTTTGTTACTCTTCAAATAAAGAATTTATTTTCCCATAGTTTCCTTCCATTTAAAATGTTTATAAACTTGATGATAAGTCTTTGTATGTTTTTTCACTATCAACTATTCCAAATGTGCAACACCATATAGATGTTGTGATCTCATCATCCTTGGATCTCTGCTCATTAATCAACATCATGGAAAAATATGAAAACCCATTTTTGTAAATGTTGTGTCAGTTATATAGGGTCATTTTGAATGACTTCTAGAACTAGTAGTAGAGGTACTAGTTTTTCCCCATGTGGCTCATCATCTAAACTATTATAACTCTCGGAATGAGATTCATCTAAATGGTCTTGTTATTAATAAGAGACAATAGAAATTGTGTCCATCCTAGTATAAGGTAATGAAGTAGGATGAGTAGTAAATGTTGGCATGAAATTTGAGATTATGTATCAAATAATTCATCCCATTTGTAAATCCTTTTAATGGTTCCCAAAACAAAAATATGATATGCCTTAACATCTTCATAGTAGCTAACAAAGATATAAGCATAGAAATTCCTCTCCATTAATTTACAATTTTTATTTATAATTTTCACACATGCATTAAATATAGAAAATTAAAAATCAAAAACATTTGGCTTAACACCAAATAATTTTTCATCGGAAGTCACATTTTTCACTACGAGGTCAAAAGAGCAATTTTGGATGTAGTATGCATACTAAATTTCCTTATCCCAATGTTGTGGAGGAAAGAATTTGGAGTGTACCATGCATTTGGACATATAATTTAGTGTGTATTTTTTGAAATTAATCCATTTTTTTAATGGGTCAAAAGCATAGTATGTTGAATTTGAATGTTTGCCTATTAATATAAACTAATCATCTAATTTTTTAGAAATGCTCCTCCATTATCTATTATGAGATGCTAAATTTTTTTGTCTGATATGTTTTTATTTAACCCTTTTTTAAAGGTATGGAGGGTTGATGGTTAATAGGTAATGGGATAAAATATCCTACCCACAAGGATGAATAAAAATATTCTAGAGAAGGTAGTAATTAAAAAATCAAATAAATTAATATTTTAAATGAAAGTGTTGAGTTATGATAAATATATAAATTACACTCAAAATAGTAGTTTGATTTCATAAACATGAAGAAGAGATAATAATTAGCTTATTTAAAAATGAATAGGTATATTTGAGAAGTAAAGAGGTAAAAATGGGAAGGGAAAAGATCAATATCAAGTCATCATATTATATAAATATTCTTTTTGGAAGCTTGGAGACTTCATGGACCTTTGGAAATATGCATCAATGTTTTTGTCTTGATCATGATGTAACTATCCTATGTCATATATTCAGTTTATTATGAAGCATCCACCTAGATTCCTCTAGGTTTTTTTGTCTCCTTTTTGTTGATGTCTTTTACTTACATGCACATGCTATCGATGATTATAGATGGATAAAAACCTATCTCTTCACTCTAGGTGTTTATACATTTATAAAACTGGGTTAATTGGATCATGGTGTTGAGTTGACCTCAATGACCCCTCTATAAATGGTCCATAACTACATATCTAATACTCCAATGAGGAAATTGGGCTTATGTAGTTCTCCCCTAGGTTTGGTTTGTGTGTGGACAAGGGTGAAATGTGATATTGCAAGGACTTGCAATGATATATCTTGTAAATTGATAAATAAAGACTTGTAAATTGATATATATCTTGTAACTTAATAAATCCACATGTAATATGACTAATCCTATGGTTGATAGGAAAATAGGGAAGAATAGGGTAGTGTAACTCAGTTTTGAAATCACTTGAGTGAGCTTGAATAGGTGTTTGTATTTACTAAATGAATAATTAATAGACTTAGATTTATATTTATACCAAACCTTTTGAAAACATATCATAATAGGATTTAATAATAAAAATGGGCCAACCCATAAGATTCAAAATATTTTTAAATTAGATTACTTTTGAGGACTAGATACTTGATAAGAATTTTTACACTTGTATTGATGTAAGTGTCCCTCTATGGGATGCAAGTGTATGATAGGCTAAGAAGATTTTGAGGATATAATACTAATAGTGAAGGATATATAAGGTTTTAATATTTTTATATAGTGTAATAAATATAGATCATTAGAAATGATAGGGTCAGACCATAAGATAAATAGTTATGCATAGTAGTATGGTAAATGTGAGATTTTCAACATTAAAGAATTATATAACTAAAGGGTAGATCATTGATAAGCATTTTTCAATTATACAATATTGAGATGCTATTTAAATAATATTTTAGTATCTAACTTTCCTCCCCCTTTAATTTAGTACTGAATAAATATGAAATTACTAGCTTAAATGAAATAAATGCATACTCAGTTGTGTATAACACACCTTGGATTTGATTTATCCCACTTTGATTTTTTTAATTGTGTATGGAATATAACCAATATCATATTACAATATAAATCATTAAATATAATCTAAAATATGACATAATTGAAATTATTGGAGAAAAAGATAGAAAATGAGTACACATGTGTGTCGATGTAACCATGTTTTTGAGAGATGTTAAAAATTGAACCTTGGAAAATAAAATAGTTATATTCAAATATTATTATTCCCTAAATATAGTGCAAGGGTGAATTTTTACATATCCATTGAGATCATTATGTCTCAATCGCACAACTCAAGTTACAGTACTATAAAATCTAAGATAAGTGGTATAGCCAACTCAACTTAAAAAATTGAAGTAGTGTTATGACATTAAGGTAATTGAATCTCGACCACACTACTAACTAGCTATTATAGATGCAAAAGGATCAAAATGGTGATTTCTAGTGAAAAAAATGTTTCTTAGTAAAGTATTAGTGCTTCTTGGTAAATAAGTTTGAATATATATTTGTAATTTTTGGTTCATTTGCATGGCACATACACCTATAATGTGTCCCAAACTAAACTATCTATCAAAATGTAACATGTGATCTATAATTATCTATAATATATGTCACAAATCTAAGAAACTTTGTCCCAAATGTAGAAAAGAGGTGTAATGTGTAGGATTTTAACCCAAATGTATATATGAATACATTGATAGTAGAATAAAACTAAAAAATCTTATAGTGTAGATGAAGATCTAGTGTCTGATAGATATTAGCCTCTGTAATGTATTATATTTTGGATGTAGTTAGCCTATGTTGGTATTCCAAAAGAGTGAAAATACTCATTCATGCTCAAATCAAAAGGATGGAATGTGAAGCAATAAAATAATTTAAAGGCCTATATATAGTGATCATTTGTAGTGAAAATGAGTTCAAAATATTTAGATATCAATGTAGATATTTTATGATAGTTTTATTAAATATATTTTATCATTTTTCTATGTGTGGTAAATGTTTTATTTTATTTAAATATAGATAATCATTTAGTAATTCTAATTAATGTTTTATCTATGTTCATTTGCATTCCCTATTTATATATTTAATTTTAAACTAAAGAAAAGAATTCACTTATTTTGTATTAATTATTATGTTTTTTTCTTGTTTCTTAATTCACACATAGACCAGAAATTAGCATTTTTTGATAAGTTTTCTAAGAACCTTTTCTACCAATGGTGCAAGGAAAGTGGAACATTAAAACATGTTGTGATGGCTATCAAGATAAGGAAACTTATAACAATGGCTCAACTAATTCAAAAATTCACAAAAGAAAAAGCAAAAATAATAAGAAGCTATGTTTCATAATTTCTTCATGAGCATATATATGGAAAAACATAAGAAATTTTCTAGTTTGAATATCCTAGACTACTAGTTGTGCAGTTATCAGGACTCAAATATTATTGTTTTCAACCAAGAAAAATAGAGTTCTTAGTTTGAACTCAAGAGACTAGAAAACCTTTAGATGTTGGATAATGACTAGACTCATGTAATAGATCATTGGGTATGAAAACTAGAATTGATGAATACATCACTAAATTTGTTGTAAATGCACATATTACATTTGAGGCTATGTAAGACATGTTTTTTAGAGGAATTAGAGGAAAGTTTCTACAGTGACTACCTAATCATGTAAAAATGTTGGTTTTATAAAATGCCATGGTTCTTACTTTGACTAACATGGAGTAGTTGCTTCAGGTGTTAAGATTTGTGTGTGAGAAGTGTGATGAGTAACTAAGAAGTTAATATTTAACCTATATTGAGAAGATGTAAGATGTAGATAAGTAGAGTGAAAAGTGAAATGTGTTGCTAGATTGAGACCTAAAAAAATAGAGAATATGGAATAAATATAGTAATCCTAATATAGGTATGAGCATAATTATAATAGACATTATAGAATATAGTGAAGGAATGGGAGGTCACAGGGGAGATGAATCTTAAGGAAGATGAGGATAAATAAAGTATTGGGCCTGAGAGAAGAGAAGGTGAAGATGAGAGTGAAAAGATAGATATAGCTATTGAAAAAATGGAATAAAGTGGAAATATAAAAGTGGAGAGAGTAGATTGGTTATAAGGTAGTTTTAGATCATAGCTATAAGGGAGGATATTATTTGTAGAAGAGAAGGAGAAATCTTTTGAATAAGTTATGCTAAGCTATAGGATCAAAGCAAATTCAAGTTATAGTGTAGCACAATTTTCATACATGGATCATTCACTTCAAGGGCACACATCCACTATGCCTAATTTATCATTGAAAATAAGAAAAAGTGAATACATTATTAGAGATAGTAACTAGTTTGAATATTTTCTAGATAAATATGGTAAGTATAGTGCATATACCAAGAAATTTTTGGATAGTTAAAAACTAATTGAGGTAGGATTTCAAGTTTTACCAAATCTTAAGACATTACCCAAGTTGAGTCAACTACCACTACCACTAGTTTAAATCATTACCATTTTATGAATGCTTCTCAATCTAGGAATTTTTTTCACATTGAAATCATATTATAGGTTTACTGATCTTGAGTAATATTTTATAACTTGTGAGATGAAATGGAAGATCAAAAATGTAAATAAAGATGATACAAAGACATGTGAGCTAATCAAATATTTAACAAGACAAGATATGGATTTTATCTACAAAATAGATGATTTTAAAATGATATTTACCAATGTGAAATACCATTTGATAGGTTAATTCAAAGTAAATAAGTGTTTAAGTCAAACAATCCAAGAGTTGAAAGAAATTCAGCAAAAATTAGGTGAATCAATGTGGGATTATGATCACAAATATTTTGATGTAATGAATAGATAATATTTTATACTTCAAGATAGATATATAGTTGCAAGGTTTATATAAAGATTACAACCTCATATTAGGTTTGGCATTGTTCAAACTTAGTTTGATAATAAGTTAGATGATTAGTCAATTATGCTTCATGTGGAATAAATAGAGAATTGTTGATAAAGACCACTCTCCATTCTGAAGATAGATGTAAAGATCAACATTATATTACATAATATGGAGGATATATAGGAAATCAAGCCTAAGATAGGTTTATAGCTCATGGAATGTGGAAATGAGAGGCACCATATAAATTATTTCATAACCATTAATACATAATTTAGTGAAATGTATCATGTAGTAGGGCATGCAACTACAAAATGTCATTTTTTACAATAATGTAATTAATGACCCAAAACTCTATACTATAACTTTTATAAGTTGCACAATCAAAATGACAATAATTTTTAATCATTATAATAACTAGAAGAGGACATCACCAAAAATGTATTTATAGTCATAACACAATAGATTCCTTATATGAAGCTTATAATCCCAATATGTTTTATCTCTACATGAATTTTAAAATGTAGACTATTATTGGATGAGTTATAATCTCACCTCAGTATCAACCATAGGATATTGGAGGTTGGACACCATAAGATCTTTAGTATCCTTAATACTAGGTGGGATGGACTTCCCCATCTCCATGGTACTTATATCTATGGAACTTTTCATCACTTTAATAACAACAATCAGGGTGGATCCATCTTCCCTCAAATAATGTATGGAGGATTTGATGGAAAATAAAAATAAGGTTGGGCTTGTCCTCATAGGGAAGGGGATATGATAGGTCACAATAATAAAGATGGTGTTTATAGCAAAGACAAGGTGGATATAGAGGAGGATAGTGAGGGGGGTATCAAAGATGTAATCATAGATATGATGAACAAATAGGGTGTCCACCAATTGTATTTTAGTTTTGTGAAGAATACAACCACTTTGCATAGAATTAACCCACTAACCCATAGAGGAAAATGTATTCTATATACTATAGAGTTTAAGAACAACACCACACTAAAGACTATCTAGATTTAGAAAAGTAAAGGAAATAGAATCATATTTAAAATTTAAAATTGATCAATTTGCACCCCAAGGATCATGCATTTCTATCGGTAGTCACATGATAACAGCATGCAAAATATGGATTACCTCCATCAGAGATGGTTTAGGAACAAATAATAAAAAAGGTATAATAGGATAAATATCTTAACCATATGATATAAAGAGGTTTTATGTACCAAACAACTTAGGTTCTATAAAACATTTGACATCAAGTTACATCAAAAGGTGATATTATATCTATTTATGCACATATGTATGGTCAAATCATGCACATCATGAAATAAGATGGATTAGCTACTACATTGATTGATATTATCAAACTCCTAAGTACTCTAATAAATTAATACATATCATAAAATATTATAGACCTTATACATAAATTGTTAGAGTTCACATAGAAGGGTCAATGATGCACTGACAAGGTAGTATGGTATGTGAAAAATAAGAAGCCCTAAGATGTTGACTCTTATATGGATATTTATTTTATAGGGTATGAATTACCAAATTATGTGTTTGAATTTGGAATCATAGTTAATATGATCCATATATTTATATGTAAATTTATTTAATGACCAATGCTCAATTATAATCCAGTAGCACTCAGCCTCATAGACTATGACAGGGTAAAACCTATTAGACATCTCAAAGATGTGGAAATCAATGTTATAGACCTAAAACTAGGAGAATAGTTTGAATTAATTGATATGAAGACTTAAAAAATACACTAACCTATGTTGATTGATAATAAATGCCCATGTGATGGTTAGATAAAGATTAATACAATGTAAAATTAGTTGGAGGCACACCAAGGGGATAAAATTATCATTATTCCCCTAATTAAACATGAGATCAAGTCCTATATTATATCTAAAGTTTCAGACTCAACCTTTTCCTATGGGTATGATAGATGGCTCAAAGTGGGCATTGAATCCAAACCCAATGCACTATGAGCTATAGAATATCAATTTTTACATCCAAAAAATGGATCCTAAACATTGACTAAAAAAATGATGAGCTCTTTTATATAAACTTGATAACAAAGGAACCAACTCCAAAATTCCAAATATAAGACTATAATTCACCATCTATGTGATCTATAATGATGTCTAAAATAGATTTCTTGTAAAAATTAGGTGTCATAGATATGGACTATATTAAGCTGATGAAAGAAGGTCTTTTACCCTAGGAGATGATGTCTTCAATAAGTTATAATTCCACATGTTTAATTAGGTAATAGGATATCATGAGGTGCATATGATGTGTATGATATTTATTAACTATATATCACCTCAATCTTGTACACTTATAAAAATCAAACCTTGGCTATTCCTCTTATTTTATATCTTTATTGATTTTACAAGTCTCGCATCTACTCTCTTGTGCCACTTTTCCTATATCTCAGTCCAATAAGTCTTATGTTGATGGCATAAGCCTTATATATTATCTATAATGCTTAAAAATTATTTATGTTCCACCTATATAAGTTCTATACATGTACCTACTTGTATACTTTGCAAACACTTGTGTCATAGTCAAATGACTATGTTGACACAAGTGTTCTTACCCAACACAAGTGTCCAATGCCCTGAGTCATATAATTTGTAAATTAAATATATATATATATATATATATATATATTAATGGTCATCCCAAGTTCTAGTATGAAATATATTCTTTAAAAAGATTGGTATAGATATAAGATCAACCTTAATTCATTCCTAACCTAGCATAGACCTACCACTCATATAAAATATAATTCAATTGAGTAAAATTCTTCCTTATTTTCTCTTATTTTCATATCAGTCATAGGGACAACACATACATAGGTCTAAATTACTAAAAGAGTATCCCAAGGGCTATATTTTACAAGTTAAAATCTAAGTCACTGTCATACTTGCTTATCACACATTTCATGATTCACACATAAGATAACATGTAGGGGAGAACGACATAAGCTAAGGCCCTCTTCAAAGTATTAGTTAGGTAGGAAATGCTCATTGACAAAGGGTTCTTTGGGGTAACTCAACATTATGTTCCCATGAACCCATTTTTCCGACAACCACTATGAATATAAATAACTAGGGTTTGATCATTTGAGAAAGAGAGACAATCCATTACCCAAATTGAAGGTGATGATGAACCCAAAAGCATCTAAGTGGTCACATCATATTTTAGCAGTGATTCTATATTAGACACCTATGTTTGAACTATACATTAGCATCAACACAACCATAATAAGCTAATCCAAGTGACCACAACTATAGAGGCACTTAATCTATAATTTGTAAATATTTCTAGAATATTCATATAGTATACTTCATCTTCTAGATCAAAATTTGTATTAACATCAGAACTAGATATGTATGTTTTTTTCATTATCATTTTAATATCTAGCATAGTTGTACTTTTTATTTTTAACATAACTTAGAATAATAAATTTAATACACGTACTATCTCAGTGTTTTAGTTAATTGGCATACTACAAATCTATTTATCACCCTTGTCTTATTCATTTCTATATTCTTAACCCTATATATCCCAATAGGTCCACATTCAATTTAGGGTTAAACATTTGGTGAAATTGATTCACGTGAATGCCCAAAATTTCTACTTCATAATAGATTAAATTTCAAATTACTTAGTGGTTTTTAATAATTATATTGGTATAGATAAAAACCTCTTTTTATTTACCAAAATATTAAGTGGAGTTTATGGACTTATCATTTTATTAATTTTATTAAATATAGACCACATGTCATACACTATACTTTTATTTCTCTAATTTTCTAGGTTTTTCCCATTTCATACTTTTATATAAAAACTTATCTCATATTTTCAAAAAACTTAGCTAGTAGTTTGCAATTGATATACCCTTATCATGATTGATTACTCCTTAGAATCTATGTATTTATTATGTTATTATCATATCAATTTTTATAACATTTAAAATGGATACAAGTGAGCCTATTCTTTCTCCTCACCCTAAGGAGGATGATAGTTATAATCCCTCTAACTAGGTCCATGATATCACTCATTCAAGGGGTAAGGTATATGGTATATGTATACATATTTAATATGAGGTATTTAGGGTTTGTACTTATGAAGCCCTAAGAGATCAAGTCGCTAGTATGAGAAAGTTCATAAAAGAGTTATAAAATTAGACTAAATTACTACATAATTAAATAGTTGGTAGTGTTAATTATGTGTTTGCATCTTCATGCACCAATGTTGTATCAAACATGGTTTCACGTCCAAATGAAAATCTAAAATCGAATACAACCAAAAAAAGTGATTCCAAAAGTGACCAAAAATCTAATAATAGACCAAGTGAAACCCTAAGATAAATCATTTGAGATAAAGTGATGAAACTATAGACATCTAACTGCTAACACCATTGTGTTAAAATAGTGAATCATACTCAAAATTTGTGAAAATGCATAATTTAGACCAAAATCACTTAAACATGATAAATGGGTCAAGTTTGTTGTATATAAGTATGAATTGAGGATAATGTATCCCTAAATATTCTAATTCATTTTATGTGATTATTCACTTTTCACAAATCATTTTGAGTCAAAATGTCAAAACTAGATTTTAGTGCTCTGAATCACTCTTTTCTTGTAATTCAGAAGCACATAACACATGCATGTATTATTTTCTGTCGACAACATCCTAAATGGGTTATTGGTCTATATGCAACTAACATCACCTTCTAATTCCTTTCCATTCAGGTTATGACCTAGTAATATGACATTCTCACTAGTTTGATTAATTATGTGCAACCAATTTCCAAAGAATTGCATAAAATTTTATTAATCTCACTTGGGCAAATTAATCCAAATTAAGAGCTTAATTGGAAAAATCCATGAAAGTTATTGAGTATATTATAATTTGAAATTGATTCATATTATTTACATCATAATATGACAACATTTGTAGGGTGGTATCCATAAGTCATAAATGCAACAAATATCATGTTTATGGCTTCCCATTCTTGTTTAATGCCACTTCCTTCCAAATATTTATGAGGGTATTTATAGATATTATTTACATAATTGGATTAATTCATGGACACACATCTTGATCTCAAGATGGATGGTTATGGTTGATCTTTATCATTTTGTAAAATATATAAATAAGAGGGCCAAGACCACCATTTTAAGCTTCATTTGTGTAAACTTATCATGCAAAATTCTCTCCACAACTCATTTGTGAGTGGTGTTTATTATGCTTAATTTTCAATAGGATAGCTTCAAGATAGGAATAACATTGATTTTCATATCATGAGCCTAGTTTTATTTGTACGTAAGAGATGATGGAAGAGCTTTGCCTTCATCATTGTCAAAGACTTGAGTGCCAAATCAATGGGAAAATAATGTTTTAATCTATATTTGGGTTATTGGAGGCTCTTCAAAATCTATTGTGTATGATTTCTTTCATTTGATTTTTATTATCATTTTTTGAATCCTGTTTGATTGAACTGGCTTAGTTTTGTTATGTCTTTATGCATTTTTCTTGAGTTTTCATGACTAATGCTTGATCTAACCATCTTTATAATCTATCTCTACATCTTGGCACACCTGATGGGACCCATGTAGCCTATTCAATCAAGGAAGACACTTTGGAAATATTAGGTTCCTTAAAAGTTATTAAGAATACTTAAAAATGAAATTTTAGCATCATTTTCCCATGTTTTTGATCTTTTTTGTTGATACACTGGTCACAGAGTGACTAACGTCAGTTCTATGTAACTATCATCAGTCCTAGCTAACAAGCATCGTTTAGGTTGTGGGGAAAAACATGGCATAAAAATCATATTTTAAATATGTATTCAAAATTTTAGGGTGCATTATGAGTTTTTTAGTCTCTATCTAAACTTTATTTGCATGATCTAGAGCTTTTCTAGATATTTTTTCATAACTTGGGCTAACAAGTGTTTTTTGTCAAATATAATTTTTGGCTAAGGGTTCACAAGTGACCATTATCAGTCTTTTTCAACTAACATCAGTTCATTTATAACCTACATTGATCTTTTTGCAATCGACATAGGTCACTATTGACCAACGTCAATCTCTATGTTTTAAAAATAGATAACTCAAGAACAAGTTTTTAAAACTTGCTTGATTTAGTATCAATTGTCCTTCAAAGGAAAGGGAAACTCTCTAACCTTTGTAGGACCCACTTAGAAAAGGGAAAAATTTTCAGCATGATTTAATTCTTGAACCTTCCCTTTAGTGTTTAAAAGTAATTTAGATGGTTTGTTTAATTGTTTTGTGATTTTTTTCAAAGTTTTCACAAACTAAGGCCAAGGGGACAAGAACTTAATTCAACATTTCAATTTGGTGATTAAAACTAACAATCACTTAAAATTACAAGTTTTCAAAAGTGTGTTGTTCTATGCTAGATCAATTATTGCTTGTTTGTTCTTTGAGTAAAATAAAGAGTGCATGTATCCTCTCCCCCAATCACCTTTAGGGAACTTGGGTGACCAAAAGCATCCTTTTATTAAGATTATACCTTTATCCAAGGCATGAAAATAAATTTGTCTAGGATCTCCCCAAAACCCAATAACCTCTAAATTATTTTCATTTAGATCATTTATTTTCATGCAATTTGGCTTGTGGATAAGAGTTCATAACTTCTTTGTAAGTTATTTATGGAAGTTTGACCCAAGGTTTCATCTCCCAACATTGTTTCAACCCCATTACATGGAAAGGTGTATAAATCAAGGTACACATACTACAATAGCTAGGGGTTTGAGTGGTTAACCTCTCCTTTCATAATGAAACCCCGAGTAAGGTCTAGTTAACCAAAGGATTCCACTAAGCTGTACACAAATGGAATCATTATGAAAAGGAATAGACCCTTAAATAGTAAGTTAATCAATATGAACTCAATTGACATGAGTCATATCTAACATTATCTATGCTTGGAACCACCTAGATGGTCAATAATTTAAGTATTAAAATAACCCCACTTATCATAGACATATTATTATTATAGGACAAGTAACTCAAAGGTCCATGTCATCATATAATCTCTTGGGATAAGGGGGGAGTAAAAACCCTACTACTTCATGCACTTTTATTTTTGTATTAACACTTAAAATCCTCCTAAGAGCACATATATAGACAAATTTCAATAATATGATGTAACCTTATTAGTTTATGGCATAGGATGATTTACATAGTTATATTTTTCTTTTCTTTTAGTTTCTTGGTGATTATTTGAGTCTAAAAATTGTTTGTGAACAAAACACTTCATAACCAAACACATTTATTGTCCACCATTTCTTAAACAAAGAGGCACTACATTGGTCAAATCCAAATCATATTTACCTTGTTCAAAACATCATCTTAAAAATTGTGTTTGTATTATATAAATAGTGTAGTTATGTTGCCCATTTGAGTCTAAACCATTTTCCAAAAATCTTTAAGTCTTTCACTTTTTAATTCAAATTCAGAATCTCAACTTTCTAAGTTCTGAGCCAAGGTGTTTAATTGTTTTACCATTTGCACTTGGTTTTAGTTAACTTAGGTACGATTTCTTGTTTGGACTGAAGGTCATTTAAAGACTCATCATCATTTGATCATTATAAACTTAAGTAATATAGCATGTCACTTATGCTCTAAGTTATACAACACATTTTATTCTACCTCCTATTACCATGTGGTGACATTGGGTTGCTCGTTTGGTCTTAGTTTTATACCTAGGAATTATTGCATGTTTTCACACCTTGAATTTCTTAGTTTGCATTGTCACCTTCCTAATTCAAAGGGATTTCCTCTAGTTTTCTTGTATCAACTCATTAATATTTAACTAGATTTTATGGTATTGACATATCTCTAAAACTATGTTTGGTGTACTATTTTACACTTGGGTTTTTTGAGTTATCATACCCTATTCTAATCTATACAATTTCAACCCCACCCAAGATTGAGTAATTTCATGAACAATTCTTCTAATTGTGTGGTACTATGCCACCTTTATTATAGTCTCTTTGTTACCTTGTCACTTATTTGGAGGAAATCAGAACACACATTATTTAAATATTTGTAAAACATTTTCCAAATATTGTCAAATGTAGAGAACAAACCTTTTAAATATGACTCAAAGGTATACTCATAGTGGGGTCTCTTACAGCCCTAGCTATGAGGAGGAACACTTTTTATATGGTCAGGATAATTTTGTGGTCTTTGAGGACATTCCAACAATTGTAGGATCTAAATAAGATTACCTTAAATATCAACCCTAAGAGAAAAAATATGAAACAATCCTAAGGTTGAAGGAATTAGGCACTATATTGTCATCAGACTTTCCTATAGAATAATTGCATACCTTGGTTAGGGTAGAAGAATAACAATGATAATAATAATTCTTTGCTAACATTAAAAAAATAAACATTGATTATTCTAGTAAAGGTAAGGAATTCCTCATAGAATTAAATCCTAATGATAAAGATCTTGTCACCAAGATTAAAAGAATAAGTCAATGATATGTAGACCAACTTATCATGAACTTGATAGACTCTTGGTTCACCATTTTAATACACAATGATGCTTTTAAGGAACAAGGAAATGTGGTTGAATCAATGCAACAAACTTTAATGGAGAACACAAATATGATGGATCAAAATGTCTCAACTAAGAAACCTAAGTCCCAAGATGTTCCACAACATTCTTCACTAGACATGGAGCATGTATTTTCAATCATTAAGAACCTCTTATTCCTTTACAAAACCAAGGACCAAAACATTTAGTGTGTATTGAAGAAATTGTCTAAAATAATTTGTCTAATTCATCTCAACTAAAATTTACTTTGGTGAATATACCATAAACTTGCCAAAATAAATAGAACATGTATAATTCAAGACAATTGACTTCAGGGAATGTTAATTGATGCAAAAATCATTAGCTCACTTACTCCACTCATAGAGTGAACCAAAACAAAGTCATGGATTGTAGGGTGTATATCCCTATAAATTCCATGCAATAGGGGCACATACCACCCCAACATAATTATGTTTTACCCATGAATGCACAAAAATACAAGAGTGTAATTCCATGAAAGAGATCATGTCATGATTGAACACTAGAAATACAATCAAGAAGTACAAATTTGATGATATATATCCATATCCATTTTATTTGAGTATTCTCTAAGTCCCTTTTTTGCCTCATTTCAAGGTACCCAAATTTGAAAAATACAAAGGAAAGGGTGACCCTCATGAACACATTCATTATTTTTTTGTATTATGCCAATATGTAGCTTAAAATAGAATTTATTTAATTTGATTGTTTCCATGAAGTTTAGTAGGACAATATTTAAACTAGATTCTTAAGTTACCTAAGGGATCAATTATGGATTGAAATGATCTATCTAAAAAACAATTCAACCACTTCTTGTACAACATTGAACATTGATTGACCATTGACTTGTGCAAAGCCAAATAGTGAGATGGAGAAAGCTTCACATCATATCTACAATGGTGGAGAGCATTAGCTAGTCTCTTTTAATATAGTTTACTAGAAAAGTAGTTATTAGACATTTTTTCACATAACTTACACCCCGAGGTGGTGTAAAATCTATGTCTTGCTTGTACAAACACATTTGAATAAATTATATACAAAAGTGTGAAGATTGAGAAGGAACTTATTTCAAAAGGCCTTGTTAAGATTTATTCATAGGGTCATACTACAAATCAGACCCAATCTCCTAGTCAAATAGTTGTAATAGAGAAACATAAGGGTTTTAAGAAGAAAAAGAACATGGTCAAAAATAGAGTAACTAAATCTCTGCCAACTCCAAGTGTGTAATTAGCTCCACCTATTCCACCAAACACTTTAAAAAGAGTCCCTCCTTAAAGAGTATTTAATAAAAAAATTAGAGTCTTCAGTAAACTAGGAGAGCCTATTGAGGTAGTATTCTAAAGTCTTATTGTATCTAATTTGATTGTATGGCCTATACCAAGGCCATTTCTTATAAATCATCCCAAACTATATTGGCATCAAGAAAATGAATTTTACAATTTCCATAATGTCATTGGTCATAGTGTTTATCATTACATCTAATAAAGACACCTTATTGAATATATGATTGAGTGGTGAAGTTGAGATGAAGTTTTATCATAGGATACTAATCAAGATATGTGCATCTATAAAGATCCATTTCCTCAACATAACCAATAACTACCAAGAAATAATCAGAAGCAAGGTTAGAATTAGTGGTAAAATAAGAATAAAGGTCAAAATCATAATCAACATGATCATAATACCCTTGATAACAACTTGGGTTACAACAACATGCCTTATGACTATAATAATACCTTGGAATGCATTTTTACAAACCACATTTCCATTTTCATTATTAAATCTCATGAGCCATCCTGTACTTCTTGCATTATTGCACCAATTATTATAGGGAATCACCCTCTCCCTCTAATAACATTGCATTGAGTTTACACAATTATATTACACCTCCATTTGTATGGCTTACTATTTCTAGATCTTATCCTTCCTCTAATTATAATGGCTCCTCACCAAATCAAAATTGCTCGAATGTAACTAAATGATTGTGAGTCACCCTCTAATGCCCTTTGCCTTTATATTTTAATTATAATGGCTCCTTGCCACCTCTAGATTGCACAATCGTAACTAGGTGCTTTTGAGTTACTCTTTAGGGCCCTTTGCCCTCTTCTTCCAATACTGAACCCAATGTGAACATTGTGCCTTCAAATATAAAGATAAACATTGTGCCAGCCAAGTGATGCACTAGTCTTTAGACTCCATTATGATATTTTGCATATAAGATATGCATCTTATGCTACAACAAATAGCTTTGTTAGTCTTTTATTAATGTATCACATTCATCTATAGTTTAAAGGCCAAATATATGTTTTGATTTCACTGGCTCATTCTCTCGACGTGTATCAAATAGAATAACAAAGGCAAGTCGATCTACTATATAAAGAATAAGACCACATCCATAGCAATGACTTTAGTTTTTATCAATAGACGATCATCCCATTTTCCTTCAGGATTATCACCCCTCACTATAGTTTCATCCTCCGCTCGGGAATGTCTTGACACTTCTTAGTCTCAGTGATTTTCTCGGCAATACTAATCACCTTGGCTTAGTTCTACCAATTAAACATTCACATTAAATGCTTCTTCCATGGCCTTGAAATAAAATAAGACATTCCCTGCATGGGTCACCATACCTGCTCTAATGGATAATCTACCACTACTATTATGTGAATAGACACGCCCTATATATCATCGCCCAGCTATGATTCGATGGATTTTATCATAGGCATTTGCATCTGGTCAAAATGAGCTTCAACAGTCATTGAATTAGTCAATGACCCTTATTGAGACCTCTACATCATTCCATGATGAATTTTTTTTGTTCCATTCCCATCTCAGCTCTGTCCACATACCCTGTTTAAGATCCTTTATTGCATACAGAGTTATTTAGATCTCTCGATCATGTAATACCATTTTTAAATTATTCTTGGCATACACCTAAAGGTTCCTCATGCATATCTTACACCATAATTTAATCATTATTCTTTAAGATCTCGAGGGAAATTATATACATACAGGCATGTTTATAGCTGAAACAAAGTTCTATAGATGACATAAAAATCAACATCATTTTTCTTAATCAAACAAGAGCACTTACAGATAAAGGAATCAATACATCCCTGATCATGGTCAATGGCTTCCAAAGCCTTATTTAGACATTTCATTCCCTCTTCTTGTCCTCACATACAAATATTCTCTTTGTCCTTTTTTGCTCTCCTGGTTGTCTCTTCCTTTCCTCTCTGAATGAGGTGTTCCCTCTCTCTCTTCTCTACGTCCCCCTGTCCTTTTTTTTTTATGAAATCTAACATAATACATATATTACTATTTTTGAAAGAGTCTCTTCTCTCCTATGCCCAACTTGGGAACTAATACCAACAAGAAAGATTTACAATCCAACCAATATACTAATTTGGAGAAGATTTATCTCAACTAATATCTTACGATTGAAAGATTTAAACCACTCCCCCCATTTGCTCTTTAAGCCAAGATTGGCTTCCAACATGGGGATTCTCTCTTACCTAATTTTACCTTTTCAATTTTCACTTTTGACAATTACACTTACTCTCAAGGTAAAGGTTTGAAATCTAAACACAATTTGGAGGGAAGACAAGAATTTGAAGTTGAATTCAACTTCATGCTAGAACATCATTTGAATTTTCATGTTTGATGACCACAACTAGTCCTCCATGAAGCTATTGTAGATGCTCCTACATCATACTCTCCCTATAGAAAAGATTTGAATGTTAGTTCAAATGAAATGCTTCCTCCATGCATTAGTCTTCACTATATTCTTGGATCCCAAGGTCTTGTTACCAATACCAATGCTTGTCTTTGTTTGGAATAGTCTTTATCTTTCATTTTACTTTTATTCCTCTTTAGATATGTCCTTCTTCTCATTTATTTCTCAGCTGCCATCTCCTGCTTCCATGCTTCTTCATCTTCATACATGTCTTCAAGATCTTCTTGTTGTTCTTCTTGTTTCATGAGCTTCTCCAATGACTCATGTATGTCATTCACTTTAGCAATCTTCATACCTACATACAAAACATTCAAAGCCACCTTAGAATCAAAATATTTAGGCCATGAAGCCTCTTGGCTGTCTTCACATTCTTGTTCCTTGATCAAAACTATCCTTGCCTCTTTGCTTTGCTCTTGTCTTGTTTCACTCTTCCCAATGGTGTCTTCACCATGGCTTATACCTTCATTCATCTCTCTAGAATGACCAAACAGCTCCTCCAACATATTCAACTCTTCCTTTAGTAAGATCTCATCTATCTCACTATTCTCTTCATCAAACTTGGGTCCTTCATTCTTAAGGATTACTTACCCTTTACCTCTTATCTCATCTTTTCTTACCTTATCTTCACATAAACCAACTTCTTCATTAGTACACTTATCAAAAGTAATTGAAACACCATTACCTTGTGTCTCCTTACTTTCTTCAATCTCTACTTGAAGCCATCTTATTTTTTCTTTTTTTTCAATCAGGCATTGCCTTGCTGCATACTCTCCTCTTTCCTCATCATCCATCCATTTGGAACTCTCTCCTTGCTGCATATTAGTCCACATAGACACTTTCCATTTGTCATTTCTCATGAAAAGATCATTAAAGGATTCAAAAACATTGTCATAAACCATTTGTTTACCTTTTACCTCTTTGGTATACCTCTCAAGCGTCATGTCTTCATGGAATGCTTCTTCCATACTCACCATCTCACCTTCATTCTCTTGGTTGCTTGAATCACCTTCAATCCTCTTCCATTGACTTCTTGGTGTTGTTTCCTCGGCACTCACATCTTCTTCACTTTTTGCCTTCTTAGGTACCCATACTCATTTCTCCTTCTTATCATTTGTCTTCTCAAGCCATGTAGGCATCTTGCATTCATGCTCTTGTACCAACACTTCTTGTTGCTTGGGAGTTTGCTTCTTCCACCATTTAGGCATTACATATCCATGGTTAAATTCTCTTTTTGAGGGCTCTATCATCTTCCTTAACTCTTACACCTATACATTAGCATCTTCATGCTTATAAGAATAAGAAAAATCAATTTTGGAATTCACCTTTACCTCCTTAATGGGCTGCTCCATTAGTTCTTTGACTTGCATAGCTTCTTGATTGTTTGTACTTCCTTCTTCCTTTATGCTTGACTGTTCTCTTGCCTCTTCTTGGCATTCAATAGCATCATGGAAGTCATATTCATCTTCCATCTCTCCTCTTGTTTGTATGGGTTCCTCAACACCTCCCTCATGCATTAACCAATGCATCTCTTTTTCTTTATCAACAACAACAAACTTTTTCTTTTCTCCTACACATTCACTTGTGTACTTGGTGTCTTCTCTTGCACCAATCTCTTCATTCTTCAAGGGCTTTCTTTTTACCTTCACAAGGCTGCTCATACCTGCAATTACCCATGCAAAGACAACATTAGATATAAAAATAAGAGACCACAAGGTCCCTATGAGTGTTCTCTTCACCAACACTCTTATCTTTTCAAGTGCTCTTCCTGGCACTTTATCTTTTCTTTCTTCTTTTCTCTTGTTCTCCACAATGAGAACCTTCTTCTCCACCTCTTTCTCTTGTTGCTCACTTGGCAACCTACTCATACTCTTGCCTCTATGGGATTCTCTCTTCATGGAAATCTCATTTTTCCTTTTTCTCCTCTTCATTAGGAGATCAATTGGCCATTTTAACCTTTTCTTTATTGGCCATACCCACACTTTCTCATTTGATTGCATCCCAAACTCAAACATGCTTTTAATATTAGATAAATCTTTCCACAAACTAGCAATCTCTTATCAAAGTCAACATTAGTCATACCTTTCTACTTTGGGGTGCTTGTTTTCTCCTTGGTACTCTCATGTACCTTGTTGCTCCACTCTTTTCTCAGCAATATTTCCATTTATGAGATCTTCACCCAAGTCTTTTCCACCTTGGTCTCTTGATCCCTTTAGGTCCTCACCTAGGTCTTCTACACCCTAGTCTTTTGGTCCACTTGTCTCACCCAAGCCTTTCTCCTTGATCTCACCTAGGCCTTTTGCATCCTAGTCTTTTGATCCCCCTTAATGGCTTTATTGAGCTTCACATTGAGTCAATGGTCTACAATATGACACTACTTTAACCAAATATCAATAATTTCACAAATCCAAGCTTACCTTGCTTTGGATCTTTTTTCTTGAGCATTCACTATGCTCTTCTTCTAGGGCTTCTCTTGGCTCTTCACTAAGCTTTCTTTGGCTTCTTCTCCTCTTAAGCCTCAATGAATTAACTGCCTTGAACCTGCAACTTCTTCAATGTAACAATAATTACTCTTTAAAGAGCTTGAAAACAACTTGTCAATAACTTTATTATTACCTTCTTCACTTGCTTCAATCACTGCAAAAAAAAAATCTTCTATTTGCAACTTCACAAGTACATTATCTCTACAAAAATTGATTAGAAGAGTACAAAATTTTCCTTTTTCCAGAAGCTTACTAGCTTTGATACCAAAATGATGCGCTGGTCTTCAGACTTCATTATGATATTCTATGTATAAGATATGCATCTTATGCTACAACAAATAGCTTGGTTAGTCTTTTGTTAATGCATCACATTCATCTATAGTTTAAAGGCCAAATAGATGTTTTGAATTCACTAGCTCATTCTCTCGACATGTATCAAATAGAATAACAAAGGTGAGTCGACCTACTGTATAAAGAATAAGACCACATCCATAGCAATGAATTCAATTTTTATCAACAGATGATCATCCCATTTTCCTTCAATATTATCGCCCCTCACTATAGTTTCATCCTCTGCTCGGGACTGTCTTGACACTTCTTAGTCTCAGCCATTTTCTCAACAATACTAATCACCTCAGCTTGGTTCTACAAATTAAACATTCACATTGAATGATTCTTCCATGGCCTTGAAATAAAATAAGACATTCCCTTGCATGGGTTATCGTCCCTGCTCTAATGGACAATCTACCACTACTATTTTGTGAATAAACACGCCCTATATATCATCACCCAGCTATGATTCAATGGATTTTATCATAGGCATTTGCATCTGGTCAAAATGATCTTCAACAGTCATCTAATTAGTCAATGACCCTTATTGAGACCTCTACATCATTCTACGACAAAAAAAAAAATTGTTCCATTCCCATCTCAGCGTTGTCCACATACACTGTTTAAGATCCTTTATTGCATACAGAGTTCTTTAGATCTCTCGATCATGTAATACCATTTTCAACTTGTTCTTGGCATACATCTAAAGGTTCCTCATGTGTATCTTACACCATAATGTAATCATTATTCTTTAAGCTCTTAAGGGAGATTATATACATACAGGCATGCTTGCAGCTGAAATAGAGTTCTACAAATGACATAAAAATCAACATCATTTTTATTAATCAAACAAGAGCACTTATAGATAAAGGAATCAATACATCCCTGATTATGGTCAATGGCTTCCAAATCCTTATTTATACATTTCATTCCCTCTTCTTGTCCTCACATATAAATATTCTCTTTGTCCTTTTCTGATCTCCTGGTTGTCTCTTCCTTTCCTCTCTAAATGAGGTGCTCCCTCTCTCTCTTCTCTACATCCCCCTGTCCTTTTTTTTATGAAATCCAACATAATACATAAATTACTCTTTTTGAAAGAGTCTCTTCTCTCCTACGCCCAACTTGGGCACTAATACCAACAAGAAAGATTTACAATCCAACCAATATACTAATTTGGAGAAGATTTATCTCAACTAATATCTTACGGTTGAAAGATTTCAACCACTCCCCTCATTTGCTCTTTAAGCCAAGATTGGCTTCCAACATGGGGATTCTCTCTTACCTAATTTCACCTTTTCACTTTTCACTTTTGACAATTACATTTACTCTTAAGGTAAAGGTTTGAAATCTAAACACAATTTGGAGGGAAAACAAGAATTTGAAGTTGAATTCAACTTCACGCTAGAACATCATTTGAATTTGCATGTTTGATGACCTCAACTAGTCCTCCATGAAGCTATTGTAGATGCTTCTGCATTACCAAGGGTGAACCATCATGTCCTACTATTGAAAATACTAATAGTCTATCAAACCAATTGAGTAAAACCCTTGCATAGATCTACATTTTGGATCTCTTACGTACGTCTATAGTCCATATAACTATTCTTAACAACCTTTTACATGAATAAACTATTCCTCAAGATATTAATCCTAAATAGTTCCAAACATTACTATGGCATTTATCTTCATTTTAACAACTCACATTTATCAAAAACACATGTCCATCCTTGGTCTGAGCCATAATAACCCATTGTATATTGAGGTAGTCATTGAAATCCATAACATAAAGTGGGTTATTATAGATAATAGTTTAGGTTTGAACATAGTGTCCCTTAAACTTGTATAAGGATTGGGCTACACTATGAAGGATATTCAGCCAGAGATGATCACCATAAATGTTTATGATAATCCTGATAAGGAATCTTCTAGTATAATTTATTTTCCAATCATTGTTGTGTCTATTTCCCATCACAAATTATTACATATTATGGATATTGCATTGACTTATAACATAATTATTTTTCAAACTTAGATACATGAAGTATAGGTCATTTCATCTACCTTACATTAGTGTCTTAAGTTTTCCCATGATGGGATTAAGGATACTATTCGTACCAATCTACAACCTTATCAGTATTGCAAATATTTAAAGGTTGAGTTTTGAAATCATAACTATTGTCTAGGTTCCAAATTTATTGAAAATAATGACAAGGAAATAGTTTCACATTCACCAAAATTTAATTATATTAACCCAAGTGACCTTGCATCCATTTTAGCTAATCCTTTTCCCATAACTCTTACAAAACATGTTGTTATAGAAAATGTGGATATTTTCATGTACCATCTTAAGGATAACTTCCATGCTAGTAAGTTTTTGAAGTCTCCCAAAACATTTGGTAAACCCAAAACTTCCAAAATCCCTAACAGACCAACTTGATCTAGTAACAGAAGAAAGAAACAAAGAAACCACTGATGGTATTTATACTAACTAATTTGCCAAAATAGGATCGAGAGGATTTCACTAAAATAACTAGATATATTTTTATAACATCATTGATTGTTTTCATAATCCAAAATATCCCATCTCCAATCAGATCATGAATAATTTTGATTACACAATAAAAGGCCTTATCCCACAAGTGCAAGGAATCCTAGAACCTTTATCAGCTGGTATACTTAATTTGAGTCATGGTCTCATATTTCTACTACCTAGGAGTGACCTCATGACTTTTGATAGTGATTATTTTGAATTGAAAAGTGATGAGACTCCTTGCAGTGACGTAGCATCCCATTATAGACTTTTCAATGAGCTTGATGACATGGATTTATTTGATTAAAATGCCATTATAAACATAACACCTCATTATTCCCTATACCTTTTTCATCCCAAAATCATTGATTGGGACCAAAAAAATTTGGTCATACACCTTGATGAATTCTAAAATGAAGAATCAATTACAAAATATATGGGCTTTAGAGATGGATTGCTAATTTTCAATCATAAGTAAGCTTTAATTTTTCATTGGATCTTTCTTCTTACTTTGGAGAGTAGGTAAATTTTCTTAGTCATTATTAAGATCAAACATAGATATATTCATGTGAAAACCTCTTTGAAACACTCATTAATCAAGTAAAAAGTAAAGATAAAGACAATCCCTTGAGTGAAAACATGTTTTAGGCACCCTTGGATGGGAAAATTTGATCATCCCCAAAGGATTCTCAAGGTCTATCAAGTCCTAGATCTATATCTAGTATTATCATCATGTCATAATAGCAAGTCTTTGAGCATCTTTCTCTTGATTTTATGGAGATATTTTCTAGTTGGCCATTACCTAATTTGGGAAATTGAGATTCATCACATTATCTAAAGCTATGGGAGGAATAAAAATAAAATTTAGTAGAACAAGATGATCATAATCATACATTTCCTAATATTCTTAATGATGATTCTACACTCCTTGTATAAAACACAATTGAAGTGAATCTAGGAACATATGAAGATCCCAAAATTATTTACCTTGGATCTTACCTCATTAAAGTATAATGTGAACACAATATATCCATTTTGATGGATTTTTTATCATGGGCATATTAAAACATGTTAGGCTTAGACCCTCACTTGGTTCATCACCTTGTTATTCATCTAGATGGTAAGCCAGTTAAATAGAAACTAAGGAAGATGCATCCATGCATTACTCTTTTTATAAAATCCAAATTGGAGAAGTTATTAGGAGCAAAATTCATTAGACCATTAGACTATTTTTAATGGATATCAAATATAGTTCTAGTCAACAAAAATCCATAGGGTATACATATTTGTACATATTTTAGAGATATCAACAAAGCATGCCCTAAAGATGATTTTCCTCTACCTAACATTGACATGATCATAGATTATACAATTAGGTATGAGATTATATCCCTAATAGATGGATTTTATAGATACCATTAGATCAAGATATCCCAATAAGATCAACACAAGACTACATTCACCATTTTGTAGGGAACATTATATTATCAAGTCATGACATTCGGATTGAAGAACACTAGATCCAATTATTAGCATGCCATGACTATCATCTTCCATGATATGATGCATGATATTATTGAGGAATATGTTGATGATATCCTATAAAAATCAATAACATGTGTTGGACATCTTAACATTCTACAAAGAATTTTTGAGAGACTTCTTGAATATAAAGTCTGCCTAAATCCTAAAAAGTGTGTATTTGGCATCACTTCAATAAAATTTCTAGGGTTTTATTTTATCAAAAAGAAGAATCAAAGTAAACCATACTAAGGTTGAGGCCATTATTGAAATGCCTCCACATTCAAATCTTAATCAACTATGAATCCTAGAAGGAAAGATTCAGTCTACTATTAGGTTCATTTCTTAATTGGTAGATATGTGCCACCCATTTACTCATCTCTTTAAGAAAGGGGTTAGGTTTCGATGGGATGAATATTTTCAATTATCATTTGAAAATATCATGACATATTTAGCCAATCTACCAATTTTGAGATTGCCAACACCTAGACAACCACTGCTTCTTTACATTTTTGTAATGAAGCATGCACTAGGGGCACATTTAGCCCAATATGATGATCAAGGTAAATAACATGCAGTTTATTATTTGAGCCACACACTGGAGGATTATGAAAATAATTATATGACTATTGAGAAATAATGTTTAGATATTGTCTTTACTTCCCAATAGCTATGACATTATATGCTAAACAACAAAACCACTATTATCTCTAAGGTGGATCCTCTCAAATTTTGATTATCTAAAGTATCTCTCATAGGATGTATGGCCAAGTGGGTCATGCTCTTAATTGAGTTTCATGTTGATTATTAAAATCACAATAATATTAAATGGTAGGTTATTGTTGATCAACTTGTAGATACCCATATTATAGACACTCAACCACTTAGATTTGACATTTCAAATAATTCTATCATGACAATGGAAGAAGTGCAGCATGAATAAGGATAGTGTAAGTTAGATTATGATGGTTCCTTCACTTTTCATGGATATGGATCTATAATATTATTTGTTACACTATAAGGGGATATAATTCCCAAAGCATTTCACATCAATTTTAATTTTACCAACAATATGGTTGAGTATGACGCACTTATTGTAGGATTTCATCTTGCCATATAATGGGATATCTAGAATTTAATGGTCTATGGTGATTCCCAATTGATTATCAATAATACCACTAATCAATATCAAACTATAGATTTAAATATTTTACCTTACAATCAAATCATGGATAATCTCAAAGCTCATTTTCAATCTCTATAGTTTAAACAAGTACCAAGTGCCAACAATAGATCTGCCAATACCATGGCAATAATTGGGTCCATGATATAGATTCATAGTAGTGCTAAAGAGTATCGATTTCTCATTGAAAATATTTTTTATCCTACACATGTATTACTAGATTTAGAAAGGGTATATGTCATTTCTAGTCATAATCCCCTACCTGAACTACATTGGTATCAAGATTTTTATTATTATTTCCATTATCACATTTGTCTATCTGACCTTTCTAACAATCATCAAAAAAAATATCTTCACTGCATATCTCATCGTAACCTCCTTATAAAAACACTTTATGATTTATTTCAAAGACTATTATGGAATTTTACTTCATTTTTTATCTTCAAGAGAATCCAAGCTAGCACTAAAGGAGGTTCTTGAGGAATGTGTAGGGCCCACACCAATGGTGTAGTCTTAGCTAGAAATCTCCTCATAAAAAGTTATTATTGGCCAAAAAAGGAGGAAAATGTTTGTATTTATGTGAGGAAGTGTGTTATTTATCATCAAGATGAAAATTAGATACACACACCTTATTTACCATTACAGTCGATCACTACACCATGGCCATTTTCTACTTAGGGCCTCAATCTCATCAAGAAAATAAACCCCACATTTCTGATGGACATAAACATATTTTAACTACTACTAAGTGGATTGAGGCCATTCCTATCACTTACATCATTATTAGGTATATTTCCAAATTTATTAATTACCATATCATCTATCGAGATGGTATTCCTGCTCACATTATATCTGATAATGGCAAATCATTTGTAAATAGAGATGTTAAAGAGATTTGTGAAAAATTCCAAATCAATCACAAGAAATCCACACCATATAACCCATAAGTAAATGGATAATCCAAGGCATCAAATAAAACTATTGTAACAATTTTAAAGAATATTATCAATGATGTTGGCCATAATTGGCACTTGAAAATTTTTCCTGCTCTATAGGCTTATCGAACCAGTAATCAAACACATATAGGAACCACTCCATACTCCCTTGTTTATGGCACAGAAGTTATTATCCTAATTGAGATTGAGTTTCCTTCATTAAAATTATCTTTGGATAACATTGAATATGATAAAGATTATAGAGTCTCATAGTTTCAAGAACTAGAACTCCTTAATGGTAAGCTTTTGTCTACCCTAGTAATCTTATATGCATATTAGAACAGATTGGGGAGAAGCTACAATAAGTGCAGTCTCTCTTTGGATTTTCATATTGGTGATTTGGTCTTGAAAAATAATTAAAAGAACACAAATGATAAATGAAATAAAAATGGTAAGTTTTAACCTAATTAGATTGGACCCTATGTCTTCACAGTAAACTATGGATCAATGGAATATAGACTAGCTACTCCAGGTGGTGAAATAATTTTAGAGCCCATGAACATTGTACATCTCAAATGGTTATATGTTTGACAACCATTTGAACCATTATCTACAAGACCCCTTACTTATGGGAAACTTATGATAGAGTTATTTTATCCTACCATCATACCCTAGACCATCCCATGATGGACTATATTCTTTATGTTTTGACATATCCTAGACTATCCCATGATCAACTACATTCATTATGTTTTGACCTATCCTAGACCATTATTTATAGAACCACATTATTTTATGACTATATATGGTGAAATATTTGGATCCTTGGCACTCTAAACACATTTTATCCCACCCTAGACCATCCTCTTTTGGACTATATTCATTTTAGACCATTCTCTTTGAGAACCACATTCTTTTTGTATCCTAGGTTATTGTAACCTACACATCTTTTATCTTGTGACCAATTATGATCCTAATTATGATTCATGGGAATTTTGAACACATTTAATGCTAATTCTATAAAGCATTTTATAATGGATAGTATTTTATAGCCTCTTCTATAGACAAGTGAACATGGATACATTTGTTCAATATTTTTGCCTGCGGGATGGTTCTTCAGAGATCTATCATGCTGCATACTATTTTATTTATTTTTATACTATTTGGTAGGAATCATTGCCTTAATAAAACCTCACTCTCACTAATTTATTATCATGGACTATTTATGTTAGTTTAGTTTCTATTTAAAATCTTACCTGTGGATGTGCATCTCCTTATAGTAATTCTCTAGACATTTTTTACATATTTCATTTAGATTTCTTATTCCAAAAACACAAAAACATAAGAAAATGATTGAAAAAACATCTAAAACATTGTCTTCACCTTTTTTATGTTTTCATCTCCATGTGCTTTCCATTTTTCAAGTAATCATCCCACACACTTGCCATTTTGGAAGACCATTCTCATTTACACGATCATTCCCTTTTTCCTTATTTCCTCTACAAAATTGATCATATTTTTTTATCATCACTTTTTCCTCTATCCCATATACTGAGAGAACTACATTTGGCCTAAAGTTCATGTTGGATCTTGTGTCTATGGAATTATGTAGGCAACATCTACTTTTATTGTATATTTTGAGTCAACTCATCCACCCCCTTCCTTTTCTTCTCTTTCCTCTATTTTTATTCTACATGGTTCACCTATCATCTAGGGTCAACTTTGTGTCCTTGTTCTTATTATGTTGTTGTGTAAATTAATGCCTCTACTACATGTACATGAATAATTATTTTTAAATTGCACTAATATTTTCACTAACACTTGTTTGTGTGTGTTTATTTGATTTGTATTAGTGTTTTTTTGTGATTTCTTATCTTTTCACTTATTGTTGGTTTCTCTTACTTAGTTGTTTATTTTTGTTCCTTCTTGGTCTTTTTTTTCCTATTTGGTTTTATTCTTTTATTTTATTTTCTAAGAGTACATATTGATAATACACATGGAACTTGATTATTCATATCTCGCTTTCACATTGTTTATTAATTTGTTCTCACTTTATTTTTCTACATACTTGTTCCTACTTAAGTCTTGATTGTTCATAACTTGATTTTAAGTTAGGTTGTATTTATGTATTATTTTTATATTTGTTTTTTTCTTTATTTATATTTAAATGTAAATAGTTGTAGCTTTAGTATTAGTAGTTCTTATCATTATCCTTAGTTATAAATATTCACATTTGAACCAACTCATCACAATTCTAATGTCATTATAAATTTCTCATACTTATGATGCCTAATTTCATTTTTCTATAGCAAGCACCATGTGTTTTGGATCCAAGTCTCAATGTCAATATAGCTCTGATGATCAGATCTCAAAGTGCACCAATAAAACTAGGTACAAATGGTTTATCTTTCACTTGACGCTATACAAGACATTCATCTCTTGGCATGCATTATAAGTCTAATCGAACATTATGGTCCATTTTTTATTTTATTCTTCATTCCCCATTCCACTTTCTCCCACTCTTGGGGGAACTACATTGGCTTGAGGTCCATTTGGACTATGTAGGTAGTGCTTGGATACATGACATATCTCAGGTTATCTCAACCACCTTCATTCTTCTTTTCATCACTTTGTCCATCCTTATATTTATAGTTTCTTATGGATTTTTTATCCATTAAAACATCACCATATGTTTGTACTCACTCATATTTAATATATGCATTAGGTTATATCCTTGAGATACTTCTTAAAAATTTTCCTTTTTGGGACACAACATTTGAACTAGTCACAAATCTAAATCAGCCCTACTAGGGCATAATTAATTATCAGTGAAAAAAATTATCCCTATTGGGGAAAAATTGCTTTATCAAATGATCAAATTTTCTCTATTGGAGCACATTATTATTTCCTCTCTTTAGAGCAATGTTCCCTTATTTATTCTAATTCTAATCTCTTTGAACTTTTCCCCTCAATTTGGTTATATTTTATAGTGAAACTTATCTTGGGATAAATCATTTCATAAGAATGCAATTTACACCATAGATTTTGGGCATGTTTAAAGTGTCACTTAGATTTTTGGATTGTATCCTTCCCCTTCCCCCCAAATTTTGGGCCCATTATATTTTAATCAATAAAAACTAACATGTGCAAGCATTAGCTCATTTGGATTTCATCTATCCCATAGGTTAATCTCACTTTCTCTTTTTTTTGAGAGCCCATCCTTCTCTTTCATCCTTGTATGTCATCTCGAAGGGGAATCATCATGGGTTATTTCCTTCCAAATTCTTCTTGACAACACTTTTATTTGAAAAAATGTTGCTTCATCAAATGTCTCACCATGCCTTCTCAAAGAGGGGCAAAATGTAGACATCTAATTCCTAACACCATTGTGTTAAAATTATGAGTCTTGAAATTTTTGAAAATGCACAATTTGGACCAAAATCACTTAAAACACTAAATGGTTCAAGCTTGTCATATACAAGTGCCAATTTAGGCTAATGTATCCCTAAATGGGGTAATGCATTCTTTATTATTATTAACTTTTCTCAAATCATTTTGAGTCAAAATGATGAAAACATATTTTAGTGATCTGGATCACTCTTTTCTTTTAATTCAAAAGCACATGACATGTGTATGTGTTATTTTGTGTCAACAACATCCTAAATGGGATATTGGTTTGTACATAATTAACATCACCTTCTAATTCCTCTCTAATCAAATTATGACCTAATAATATGACATTTTGACCAGTTTGATTAATTATGTGCAACCAATTTCCAAAAAATTGCATAAAATTTGATTAATCTCACTTAGATTAATTAATCCAAATTAAGAGATTAAGTAGAAAAATCCATGGAAGTTATTGAATATATTTTAATTATAAATTGATTCCTATTATCTGCATCATCAAATGACATTATTTATGGGGTGGCATATATAAGCCATAAATGTAACAAATATGAGGTTTATGGCCTCTAATGCCTCTTTAATGCCCATTCATTACAAATATTTATGAGGGTATTTATGGATTAATCGAATTAATTCATGGCCACACATCTTGATCATAAGATATAAAGTCATGGTTCATCCTGATGAATTTGGAAAATCTATAAATAAGAGGGCCAAGACTACCATTTTTAAGCTTCATTTGTGTAAACTTATTATGTAGAATTATCTCCACAACTCATTTGTGAGTGGTGTTTATTATACTTAATTTCCAATAGTATAGCTTCAAGATAAGCACAACATTAATTTTCATATCATGAACATCATTTCTTTGGTGAGAAAGAGATGATGGAGGAGATTTGCCTTGCATCAATTTCAAAGACTTGAGTACCAAATAAAAGGGAAAATCATGTTTTAGCTGCATATCAGTGATGGGAGGATCTTGGGAAGGTATTTTGTATGTTTTCTTTCATTTTTTATTACCATTTTCCAAACCCCTTTTGAGTGAGTTGGCTTAGCTTGTTATGTCTTTATGAATTTTTCTTGAGACTTCATGACTAATGTTTGATCTAACCATCTTTTTAATCCATATCTACACAAACTACCTCCCCTACATCCTATAAAGAGATATAAAAATTATTGTGCATACCATAGAATGCATGGGCATCATATAAATTATTAGTTTTCATTAAATAACAAAATACAAATTCACAAAGATAGTGGTGATCATATCATTGATACATCAACCAAGAAACCCACTCATATTATGAGTACCTTTCTAAAAGCACAATTATCAAAACATTAAATATGGGTACCAAAATAATATTCAAATCAAGAGAACGGTCAAAATATCATATAAATAGGGAAAATACCATTACCAAAGGTTTTAAAAATTCAAAATGGTATATAATTTATAAAGGAACCAATGATCCTAAAACCACCAAAAACTAAACCTTGTGAGATCCATTTATTGATCAATATTGAATAACAAAATGACATAATTATAAATTATTATGACAATGGTGATATTGTTCCTTATACTAATATGGTAGATGAATAGATAAGACAACTTTGTTTTGATCCAGTGGGTACCTTACCACATGATATATTTATACCTAAGAGACCTAGTACATATCGATTAAATATATCTTCAAAAAGTACATAACCAAGTAGAGATAAATGCAAGGTAAATGATATAACTCAAGATGTGAATAATTTATTCACATATAAGGTTCACACAAATAAAAATAATGGCATACTAAAAAATTCACAACCATAGTTTGTCATGGTTCCTTATTCATATACAGATACTCCAAATGTATCTCACATGTTCAAGAACAACCTAAGAGGTTACAATAATCCTTTAATAATGATTATATTGAAAATTATGATCCTAATAATATAGAATAATGGTATGATCATGAGATCCTGATTACATAGCATATAAATATGATACACTTGATACTCCCATAGATGCATCAATTATAGTGTTAGAACTAAAACCAAAAACCTAGTTACCACATCATCATTATAGTTGAGCATTTTTGTTCCTAGATATATTACATTGTGTATGTTTATTACATTAGTTATCACTACATCAATGCAAATGATCCAATCTAAGGATATAATATTCTAAAAATACAAAAAAAAACAAAAAAAAAAAATCTAAAAATATTTTTGGCATCTACATATTCTATTGACTCCTTGGCATCTATGTTTTAATTCCATGTTGATGGATAGCATAATAGATACTTATACATCACGTTTTTTATTCTTCTATTTGAGTGTGATACATGCATACACATAAATATGATCAATGCACTTTTGTATGTTGTGATTTCCCTCAACTCATGTCACTAGGATTTTGGGGGCATCCACCTCTATTATCACAATACATCTAGGTTATATCATTATATGGGTACTTTACATTATCATGTTTTATCTAATATGTACTTACACATGCCTTCATCCATGCTTATATCTTTCACAATGTACTTAATATGTTATGTAATTTAATTTTTTTTCTAACACACTTTATCCATGGGCTACTATGATATGTTTATGTTGGTTGATTACATTTTAATTTATGCACTTCCTTGAGTATTTTGCCTTGTTATTGTTTTGTTTATTGAGCAATTTAATATGCTTTATTATTTTTAACCCCCATGGCTTTGTTTGCCTCTTTAACATTTGAATATGTCATTGATTATTGTATTTACATTTTAGTACGTCATTATTTTTTGGGGGGACATTTGAATAATTCATGTCCATTATATTTGGTGGTATTTGAACATGCCCCTTATTTTTAGTCTCCTTGGACCATTTGATTTTGACTTGATTTTGAGTGATCTTATGTGTGTGCTTAGTTATTTATTGATATTGTATTATTGTTATGTAGATGTTTTTATGATGTTTATCATGAATATTATGCCAAAATGTGATCACATTATATGTACTTAAATGATACATTTACTAATACATGTCCTTTTATATGTTGCATGATTCATTCACAATGATACAATTATCTTATTTCTTTGAGGTAAGATAACTACTAGTTCTTGTCTTCCTTCACCTCAAGGGAGAAATATTAGTGGGAGCATGTCATATATTTATGGCTTGCATAAATTCATAGTTTTAAAATTAGTGGGTTAATTTTATATATACATGGCTTCCACATGTTTATAGTCTTAGCTTTAGTGGGGGCATGTTTTGAAAACATGTTCTCCACACTTACTCAGTATTCAACATCTCTAGAATATAGTAGGGGAATGTTTTGGAAATATATCCTCCATAATGTCACCTATATCAATTTTTATTTTCATATTATAGTGGGGCAATGATTTGAAATCATGTTATCCACACTTACATAGTTTCAAATTAACTAAATTACACATTTATATGATTTAAATACACATTTTTAGCAAAATTTTATACATTGGCACCATTTCTATACATAGTTTCAACATGAAAGATATATAAGGTGCATATGATATGTGATGTGTGCCTAATATTTAAAAATCAAATTAGTTTCATATTCCAAATACTTTCATAGACTGTAATCACTCACCAAGTTGGACTTTTATGAACTTTATTAAACCAATCTACTGCAGTAGTTGGTTTAATTTTTGTTATGGTTGAGGTAATTAAATCACTAAATATTGCCAATTTTTTAGGTTGGGATTCATTTTATAATTAAACCTTACCATTTTGATAGTGTGACTTAACTTGGCTCACCTATACTCACTAGGTTATAAGTATGATTAGGTATTATTGTTGAGCTTATCTCAACTTATAGGTGGTAATCCACCTTTTCTCAAATGTTGGGGGTATGTGACTTCTTATATCTCTCTCTATATCCTTATATATGTGCACTTTCCATATTTATATTTGTCCTAATCTTACTTTTAGTGAGTAATAATGATACATATTTCAAATGAAGTTGTCAAAAGGCAATACAATTACATTGATACATAGGTGTACTCTTATAACTTACTCTCTTTCAATTTCAATCATTTAAATTCTTTTAATTTTAGATTATATTCATTGATTATATATTGTAACATGATCTTAGTTTAATTTTATTCACTATTAAAGCACTCAAGTTGGACTCAAGTAAGGGAAAGGTATGTTATACACACTTATATACACATTCCTTTCTTTTAAACTAAAAATAATAATTAATATATTAAATTGGGGAAATGTAGTCATGTCCCCTTTTCAGTTGACATGTTCAGAGTGATGGTTAGCCTATTATGCGACCCTCGTAGGCTGATAGGATGGATAGAGGGTCATGGTGGAGCTTGGCTTGGCATCAATTAGCAGAATTTCTATAGTTGGTTTTCATTCAAGCTCTTTCAAACATGTTTGCTTGATCTCTTATTATTTAGGGACTTCTGACATGCAGCAGAGCATCCTTATTTTGGCATGATCATGTGTGGAATCACTCCCTGGTTCTCCAGCTTCAGACGGTTTGAGGATCTAACATGTATTGAGGGAGATATTAATATTTGATTGATTTAATCAAATATTAACTATTTGGTCTAATTTTCATTTAGAAACCCTAATTAGGGAAAGCATACCTTTTTGACGCTATAAGGGTTTCTCATGGGAGAGAGTTGAAGGATTATGAGATTATGATTATTGATTTTTGCTAAGAATTCTTCTGAGAAGACTGAGCCAAGGGTTCTAATATTCTATTTACATTGAAGAACGTCCACTCTTTAGTGTGTGCATTTCAGAGGCTATGAAATATCAACTGATCTATTGCTGATTTAAGAGGTAACTCCATATAGAAGTTGTCACAGAGCTTTCCAGGTATTTATTTTATTAGGGTTTGATTTAGTAATTATTCAAAATAAAGATCTATATTAGGCTATATTTCTTCAGATCTAGAGTACTGCATATAGGCTGCACTATTTTCCATTAGCTTTTGTATGGGATCCATATAGATCTGTACAAATTCGTACCATTCTGCAATAGCCCAAAAATCACTGCAGGAAGCACAGAGACTAACATCAACAATCTGGTGACCGACATCGATTGACTCAAAAATTGACATCGGCAGGATATCAATTGACATCAGCTGACCCAAGTTGTCAGAGACTGACATCGGCAGTTTTTAGAGTGTTATACCACTGATAGTGGCAGTATAACTGACGACGGTGACTATGTTTTTAACACAGCAACCTGAGACCGACTAGATCCAGGGTTTATTTCCAACTTGTGGAAAATTTAGGTTTTTAAGATAGTATTTTAATATTATTTTTATATGTATGACAGAGGAATTCTATTGTAATCATCTAGACAAATAATAAGATCATTGATTTGCCAGTTAAGAGATTATACTGTGGTTTATTTATTTGGAAATTATTTTGCAAAAAATTGCAATTTATTCTTATTTCATACAAAAAATTAGAATACACAGAAAAGCAATTCATAGCTTTGTCTTTCTACAGTCCCTATTGGCTGGGGATATTACAAGATGATAATTATGAACTATATATCATCTCTGTCTTATACACTTGTAAAACTTAGAGCTTTGGTTTTCCTCTTAGTTCCAAGTCATGCCCTTTGTCCTATCTCTTAGTCTAACCAATATTATGTTGATTACCTAAGCCTTATATCTTTTCCATAATGCTTAAAACCTATTTATTTTCCACCTCTACAAGTTATGGACTTGTACATACTTTCCTACTTCCTAGACACTTATATCCTAATTCGACTCCTATATCAATGTAAGTGTCCTTACTCAACACAAGTGTTTAGTTCCATAAATTCATATAATTTTCAAATGAAACATATCCTCATAGTCAATTTAAGTATTATTATGTGATATATTTTCCAAAGGGATTGGTATAAATATAATATCAACCCTCATTCATTATTGACCTAGCACAAACCTAGAATTCATATAAAAGAGCATTCAATTGAGTAAAAATCTATCCTATTTTATTTTATTTTCATATTAGTCATAGGGACATGACCTATACATGTATGAAATACTAAAAGAGCAACCTAAGATCTATATTCATATTTATTAGCTAGGTCATTATCATATGTACTTATCATAAATTACATGATTCACACACAATCCAACATACAGGGGAGAAATACATAAGTCTAAGGCCCTCTTCAGAGTATGGTTATGTAGATAATACTCATTAATAGAGGATTATTTGAGTTATTTCAACATCATGTGCCCATTAACCCATTTTTTCCATAACCATTATGAATATTAAGATCTAGAGTTTGATCAGTTTATAAGGAGTCATATTCCATGACCCAGATATGAATGCACTAGATTGAAGGTGATGATGAACCTAGAAGCATGTAGGTGGTCTCATCCTCTTTCAATAGTTTTTATGTACTGAACACCTACGTCTGATCCAAACATTAGCATCAATGTAACCATCCTAGTCTAACATAATTATTCATGATTATAGAGGCACTTAATCAGATATTTGGTGATTATTCCAAAATATTCTTATAGTCTACTTCCTACTTATTCTATATCTAGATATGAATCAACATTAGAACTAGCTAAGTATATTATTTTCATTATCATTTAAATAACTAACATAGTTTTAATTTCCATTTTTAACATACCACATCATAATAAATTCGGTATATGTTCTATCTGAGTTTTATAATTAATTTTCCTATTATAAATTTGTTTATAACCCTTATGCTTATTTTTTTCTATATTTTTAACCCTATCTCTCCAAATAGTATCCACATCTATTTTAGGTTTAAATAGATATCATGAGGTGCATTTGATGTGCATGATTTTATCTACCAAACACTAACTACCTCAATATTTTATAACTAATAATTGGATCCATTCATCTTTAGGATAATATAATGTGTATTGAATATAGACCAAAGGGTGAGTAAACTAAACTATGTACTAAAGGGAATTATTGTGACTTGGTGGGAAGCACATATAACAAAATAGTTTTAATGGGATGAGGCTTGTGATTATTGCAATAATGATTCCAAATACTAGATAATATGTGTGAACACTTTCCAATTTTCAAATAAGGGTAATATCCAAAGATGTTGATTTATAGGTGTGTAGGTGTGTGCTTTGAACAAGGTATAAAACCCAAGTATTGGGTACATGTATTTAGGTATACACTGAATATTCTTCCAAAAATATGGTACATGCATCAAGATCAAAAAAGGGAGATTAAGAACTACCTATAGGTCCAACAAGACTTTATTCAGACATTTTGTTTTGAGGATGATAACCTAATGGTACACCAAGCTCTACAAAATATGAATATCTTCTTGTCTCATGGCCAAATAGAATATCTTAGTAGTAAATAAGACTCTACTTCATAGGATTTATTAGTCAAGAACTTGAACACAACTCTAAAAAACTATAAATAAAATAAATAGAGGGAAAAAAATATGATAAAACCATGCAATATAATTATGTATGACAAGGAACAAACTAAGTCTAATGATAGTGATGAGGACCTAGATTTTAAGGGATTATTTGATCTATATTGGTAAGTGGAGGAGCCCAAATCCAAAGTTATAGACTAAAATAAATATCAATAGTTGTGAAATGTAAATATTCAAGAGTGAGAAGGGAAAATAAGGGTGCAAGACTTCATTCCAAGTAAATCTAAAGAATATATCAGGAGCCATTAAGGAAGTTGATATTAAATATTAGGATAGAGGTTGTGTCAAAACATGTGACTTTGATTGACTATTAGACATGGATAAGGGTATCTAAATGATTAAAATTATGAAAGATTACTAGGATTTATTTCAAATAAGTTTTCACAATTGAAATGAGTATACCGTTATAAAGGTGAGATGCACATAGAGATAAAAGACTATGTGCAACTTATGAAGAAGCATCCATATAAGTTAAATCCCAACATGAATTTGAATGTAAAAGTTTAACTATATCAAATGCAAAACATATGTATTATATATCTAGTGAAAAATGTAGACTAGGTTATCCCAAGAGTGGTTCAGCCTAAGAAATATATATAAATCAAAGTGTGTGAGTATTACCATGCACTAAATGATGTCTTTATTAATGATATGTTCTTATTCCATTCACTAATGAAGTCTTAGATTAGTGGTAGGACATGAAGTTTATTATTTTATAGATGGGTTTAGTGTCCATCATTAGATATTGATCATAGTAGAAGATCAAGCCAAAACTATATTTTTAATAGAATGGGAATCTTCTACATTCAAGGTAATGCCATTTGGGTTTAAAATTACCCTTTTTTAATTTTATAGGACTTTTATATTTGCATTTAAATACTTCATCCATGATATCTTATAATATTAATTATATGATTGGGATATCATTTCATTTTTCAAAGAGCATCTATCCAAATTGAGCCTGATGTTAAAATGGTGTTGAGTTATGCATATTGCACTAACCCTAAATAAATGTTCATTCTTCACCATTTTTGGTGTTTTATTAGTCCACATAGTCTGTAATGATGGAATTTTAGTGGACCAATCTAAAATTATAATAATTTTAGGCACACCACCTTGATGAGCCCCATAAATTTTCTATTTTGTCCTCATCTTACTTGTTAACCATGATTTTGAACACTTCTCCATACAGTTTCCTACTTTCATAAGCCATTTAGTATTATGTTTCTACACTCTTTGAAATAGTTAGAATTATGTATTGGAATTAAATATATTATGGTTATATATTGCTTTAGGATTGTTTTTCTATAATGTGTTTTAAAGATGTTTTGGAGAGATAGGTATATAGCATGGAACATCTTGTAGCAAAGGAATATCATTACATAGACCATCCAACAGCCACTATGTGACCAAAGTTATGGATGAATATATTTTTATTCTCTTCTAACTAACTCAAAAAAATGACTCTAACCTCCATGAAGCTCAATAAGGAAGTGATTGAAGACCAAAACAGCCTTGTTTGTCCTACAATAATATTACCAAATTCCCATAAATGATGATTTTAGCAAAAGGAACCAATTTTGGTTATCCTATATCAATTTTTTCTTAGAATAGAATATAAATATTATTTTACATAAAATAATCTCCTCTATGGTATATAAATATGTAACAACAGAGTTGAGGCATAGTAGATGTTGATTAGATATTATCATAAGTATATTTTTTCAAGCAATAATTATTGTAACTTCCTATAGAAATTCATTATTATAGTTTTGATTAATATGAACAAGATTTTTTTAGTTTAATTAAGTGTTGTGAGAGGAAGGATTGAATCTAGAAGATAGAAGGAAGAAGCAATAATCCAACCCATTTTAATAAGCTAAACATGTTATTTGATTTATTTATGCATTATGTGACTTAATTTTGAATTATGTGATTTACATTATTTCTTGGATTTTTTTAATTAAGCTTCCAATGCATAATAATATAATTCATATTACTTTGTTCACGTTTTATTTCAAGCATCACTTCAACATCTTAGATACAATTAGTAAAATGTCAAATTAGAGATTGAGTGTGCACATATAGTGATGTCATTATATCAAGACTACGTCTTTATGTTAAAATTTAAATGAAGTAGAAGGTACAGGTCCATGGTAACTCTCCTTGTTCATTTTATCAAGATAAGTATATCCAATTATGAATTAGATTCTAGTCATTTTTAATGTCATTGCTAGGGAAGGGTGTCATACACTTATAATCTTCAATCTTGTAAGTAATTATTTCTAGATGTTTATTGTTTTTATTTCCAAATATTTTTATTATTTAGATTAAATATTTCCTACTTTCATAGTTTAAATCTCCCTTTTTTCAAGTAATATAGTGGAAATTTAAAAAAAACCCATATTATTAACCCTTTGTAGGCAGGGTGTGCAAAAAGTTTTGAAAAAAAGTGGTTAACATATGCAAAGTGAATGGGACTATATAAGAAGATTTGGGCCTAAATCATCAAATTTTGCTACAAAATCAGATATTCATCATACAACAACTAATGAACATGAATGAATTCCTGAAGATCACTCATAGTTGTCAATAGAAGAGGTAGAGAACAAAGAATTTTTGGTTGGACTAGTAGCACAATCTGGAAACCTTGAAGAGGTTCATACCCATGGAAGAGACCCACATGTACCACCTCTGAATATTCGCACCTTATCACCTCATACTCAATAATCTTAAGTTTTCTTCCCTTTATCACCCAAATTTATTGCTAAGGAGGCATTCAAAGCTATTCTTGCCACTAGAAGAAACACCAAGCCAATATAATCTTCCAATTTAGAGAGAATATTTATCAAAACACTAGAGGAATCTTTTGAAACATCCACACCTTTCCCATTGTATAGGAATCCATACATTCCTAAATAAAAATATTAAGTCTCCATCTTCTACACCCCAAAAAATAAAATAATTGATGGGAATTTTGAGCATTGGGTATCAACAACCTCTCATCTATGAACACAAAGAGTATTCATGGGGGATCACCAAGAAGAAAACACTATAAAATAGTCTGCTACTTTCAAAAAAATCATCTTTACCTTTGATGGAAATGCATCTATAAATAATATCCCTCACTCTACCCTCCCTACCTTTAGAGGAAAAGCATCTAAGGATCCAGATACATTTATTTTTGAGTTTGACATCTTATGCCATAGCTATGATTATAAGCAAGATGCTTAAAAACTCAAACTATTTCCAATAACATTCAGAGATGCATTACTTAAATGGTTCATGGGACTTGGAAAGGATGCCATTTCTACTTGGAAATAAATGAAGGAGAAGTTTTTGATGAAATACCAAGACTATTGTAAGGGTAAAAACTACAAGAGAAATGATATTTTCCAAATGACATAAGCTGATGATGAGTCATTAGAGGAATATATGAAAAAAAAATTGTTCAAATTGAATAAATCCATGAAAACTAAAATGGATAAAGAATCAGTTAAGTTGATATTCATAAAATAATTATAAATTATTATCTCAAGGCACTAGATCTAATGTATGGGGGTGATGTTTCTACATTACCATTTGATGAACTAACAATTCTATGTACGAACTACTCTAGATCAACCATGAATAAAAGTAAGAACAAAACCCTTATTATTTCATCCTACTACAAGACCATCTAAAGATGAAGTTATTAACCTAGTCTAGGACATGAAGTGGGATATCATTAGTCACCTAGCTACTTAGCTTGATACATTACATATATGAAGCAAGTAAAAAGAAACTAAAAAAGCCTTAACCACCTATTGCCTTGAATATAGAAAGAAGAAGGTGGATTGCACATGGTATTCCATGAAAGCTTAGGTAGCCAGGAATAATAGAGGATAATTCTAAAATAATGAAGCTTGATGCCATAGGAGAAGATGAGAATCAAGTTTTTTGTGGCTTAATAGAAACTGTGGGTATAAAGATTAGGTATGCCATCAAACTCTATGTTTTTAAATTATCAATTCTGAAACATTATTCAATATGGTTCTTGGATGAATGTACCCAATAAAAATTGGTCTCAAACAAGTTATTAGCTACCCCAAAATTAGTTATGAATGAAATAGAATGGACAACCTTAACTGGGGTAATTCCAAAACTAGTAATGGTTTTATCCCTCTAATCCATGGCAACAACAACGGATAGGCAATCAAGGATTTCCCTTGTAAATGCAATAACCACAACAACAAAAACAACATGCCATAATTCCAAACACTTATTATCCTATTAAAACCACTCAATTACCTACCCAACTAATCTCCAATCCTACTAATAAGCTAGTTCAACTAACACAATCTACTAAAATAGTGCAATATCTAGCATACACCTTAGATATTAATCAAGTTCAACTTTGCTTAGGTCATGTTCTTCCAAAATCCACCTCACCCATAATCATAATAAAAATTGAACCAGCTCCATTCCATAATAATTTGTAGCTGCTCATGGTCAATCCTAAGCCAAGTCCATTCAAAAATCAAAAAGAAACTAGCAATTCTCCTTTTTTGAAGATATTAAACATATCACATCCTAAACCAAAGCCCCAATTTGATAATTGAGGACAACTCAAGAATGTTTGCATAAAAAATCCCACTCTTTCAAGAAATAAAGGATGTTCTTATCTAAAATAAAGTTGTTAGAGAACTATGTTTGAAAAAACTAGGAAGAAAGAAAAAGGATCCTAAAACAGTCTAGGTCATTGGCCAACTAGTAGATAGTATGTCAGGAAATATAGTTCCCCTAAAATATTCTAATTTGAGAAGTATTGTAGTTAATGTTAGTATCCACATCCAACACATCTCTAATACTTTAATTGACTTGGGTGCATCCATAAATGTGATGACCATGAAGACCATGCAACAACTAAAACTTACCACTCTCCATCCAATACCCACCATCTTTTAGATGGCTGATAAATCAACTATTAAGCTTGAAGGGGCTATTGAGGACCTTGTTATCACTATGGATTCTTTTCAATATCTAGTATATTTTATTGTATTATATCTAAAGAGAAACTTGGGGGGTTATCCTCTCATCCTTAGCCACCCATGGTTGACCATAAATGATGTTTTTATTGGCTATAGGTCAAGAATAATGCTAATTTCTAATAAAAATGACACCAATAAATTGGTGTTGTATCCACCATCTTAGCCTTCCTATAATTATGTACCAACCCCTTAGATAGATAGCTTTGAAGAACTTGTCTCCTTATAGACCTTATATATAATTGATTGGAGTCTAAATCTATAGGCCCAATAAGAAGACACGATCCTTATTGGTATCCTACAAAATAGCTGTCGACATGTTTTTATAGCCACCAAGCTATTAAAATTTACACCATGTCCTCTTTAGAATACCTTTCCTAAGAATGATTTTGTTGAAACTGTAAGAGACATTTGGAAATTATGTCAATTTCTTCTTCATCAATGTAGTTATGCTCCTTTAATCACCAATGTAGAGACCATGCTTTCTTTAACAAAGCATGTAGACATCTTTCCAAACAAACCTCTCAACACTAGTACTTCCTTAATACCCCAACAAGAAATTTATTTACTTACAATGCTAAGAAGGAACATAATAGCATTTTCTTGGGATTACCATGACATGAGAGGAATACCCATAGATTTATGCATGCATCACATTTACATTAAAAAATAATGCAAACCTATATGCCAAACCCAACAATGAATGAATCTTGTATTCAAATACATTATCAAAATTGAGTTATAAAAAATCTTAGATGCAAGATTTGTTTATCCTATTTTAGATAGCTATTGGGTATCTCCCCTAGTCATTATCCCTAAAAAAGGGGGAAAATGGTATTTTTTAATTGACTACCAAGAGTCGATTGTTGTTATTAGGAAGGATCATTTTTCCCTTTCATTTATTGATCAAGTGTTAGATACATTAGTAAGGAAGAAGTAATTTTCCTTCTTAGATAACTATAGTGGCTATAATCAAATATGAATTTTTCCACAAGACCAAGACAAAACCACTTTTACTTGCCCTTGGGGAGCCTATGCCTATGTCATCTTGCCATTTGGTCTTTGCAATGCCTAGTTACTTTTCAAAAGGTTGTGTTGAGGATATTTTTTATCTCTCTCATGACTTTTTTGAAATATACATGGATGATTTCACTATATATGGGTAGACATTTAAAGAAACACGGACCAACCTATAGAAAGTTATTCAATGCTACCAAGACCATCAATTATCTCTGAGCAATAAAAAGTGTTACATGTTTATGACTGAAGGGATTATGTTGGGACATCACATATCCCCTACTATAATTCAAGTTAACCCAGCAAAGATAAGTATTATCAAGGATCTACCCACACTAAAGAAGAAAAAAAACTAGAAATTTTTTAGGACATGTTGGTTATTATAGATGATTCATCAAAGATTTTAGTAAAATTTCCACCCCATTTTTTAGATTGTTTACTAATAATGATAAATTTACATGGAATAATGATTATCAAACTAAATTTTCAAAACTCAAATACCTTATAATAATAACTCCTATTCTAAGAGGGCATGACTTGAAGAAGCCTTTTCACATTTATATAGATGCATCTGACACCACTTTAGGAGCTGTCCTTGGCCAAAAAGATGAGTCTATGAGTTATGAAATTTAATTTATCAACAAGAATATTTAAGGGGATGAACTCAACTACTCTATAATAGATAAATAATTTCTTTCCATCATATATGCCATCAACAAATTTTGACACTACATTATAGGTTACCAAGTATTCATCCACACAGATCATGCAGCAATAAGGTATTTAATGAACAAACCTATAGTAATAGGTAGGATAATTTATTGGTTTTTTTAACTACAAGAGTTTGATATTACAATTATGGATAGACTAGGAAAAGATAATGTAGTGGCAAATTTTCTATCTCAATTGTAAAATGATGAGAATAGTCTTATTGTTGATGATTATTTTCTTGGTGAACATCTATTTACTATAACAATTCAATCTCCTTGGTTCATAGATATTGTTAACTATCTTGTTGTAGGATCACTACCATAACATTTCTCACCTAAGGACAAATAACACCTGATCCAAAAGAGTAGACATGATTCTTGGGTTGTAGGATATCTCTTTATAACTGGACTAGATTCAGTTATGAGAAGATTTATCCAAGAATCTAAAAAAATTGAAATTATTAGAGCCTACCATGATGAACCTTATGGGGGTAATTTTATTTACAAATAGACTACAATGAAAGTACTCACTATGAGATACTATTGGCCTTCTTTGCATAAAGATTCCATGATGTATACCTATAGATGTGATCAATGCCATATATGGGAAAACCCACTTATTCTGATGAAATGCCATTATGACCATAATTGGTTCAAGATACCTTGATAAATGGGGATTAGATTTTATAGGTCCCATTGATCCTAAATCTAACATAAAAAAATACATACTAGTGTGCATTGATTATGTCACAAAATGGGCAAAGATCAAAGCCTTAACCTATGCCCAAGATGAGAAAGTAGTTGAGTTCTTGTATGAAAAAATCTTTACCCATTATGGAGTACCAAGAGAAATAGTCACAAACTAAGTCCCATAGTTCACATCAGACCTCACAGCTATCTCAATCAAATAATATGAAAACAAACATAAAAATTCTACCCCTCACCATCTTTGGTCAAATGGTGAAGTGGAAGTGACAAATAGATAATTGGAAAATATCCTCATTAAGACTACCAACCTACATAGAAAAGATTGGTCAACTCATCTTCTAGAAGCATTATGGGCTTATAGAGTCACCTAGAAAACCATAATTGGTCTCACTTATATGAGCTAGTTTATGGTAAGAATCCTATTCTTTCCATTTATTTTGAACATAAAATATTAAGGACAACATTTGATTTGGGCTTAGATATTTCTCAAGCTCAATAAGATAGGATCATGTAGTTGAATGCACTTGATGAACTAAGAAAGGAAGGACTTCATCATATTGAAATAATGCAAAGACAACATGTGGGATGGCATGAAAAGAACATCAAGACTATGATTTTCCAACTAGGAGACTAGGTACTCCTATTTGACTCTAAATATAAGGATCATAAAGGAAATTTGTAGTCCATATGTCTTGGGAATTATGAGATCAAATAAGTTTTTGACAATGGAGCTATAAATATCATGATCATTGACTGTATTCAATTTTAATTGCTTGTTAAAGGCCATAGGCTCAAACTATATAAGAAATCATTTTTCAAGAAAAAACTCACTCATCAACTTCTTGAAGAACAACATCCATCTCTTCTTCATGAAGCAAATAAACATGTTCCTACAATCAAATGGTATTTCTATCAACCCTTCTCTAATGTTTTACAAGATTAATAAAGATTATTATAGCCAATAACAAGTCATTCATAATGACTTGGTTCAGGCTAAATAAAATCCTACCTTATGGATTCTTGTGATTCCAGTTGAGTTTGGATCAAAAAATCTAAAAAAATAGAAAATTCAGTAATGAAAACCTTTGGTTATTGCTAATGGATGTTATCTCAAAAAATTAGGTCACTGACTGATCCACATTTGTTAAAAAAAGTGAAAAAGAGAAAAGTTACTATAAAAATAAAACTTTTTATTTTCATATGTTTTTGCTTTCATATTTATTTCCTTATAGCATAAATACATTTTCCTTCTTGCTACAGGATGAAAAACTTGTTTTTGTAGGATAAAACTTGCTATTGTAGGATAAAATTTGTTGCTGCAAGATAAAACTTACTGATATAGAAAACATATATTACTACAAGATGTATTCCTACATTCCATCCTACATCAAACATTTTCTCTCAATCAACCAATAGTATACACCATGACAACCACTTTAAATCATCATTTGCACATTTATGAAAGGTATTTCTATAACTAATATGGTAATTATTCTATATTTATTTCTTGACATATATTTTAATTATTTCTAAAGATGATAGAACTTAATGTTATTAATGTGTTACCATATCCTCTCCTTATCACACTCACTTAACATCTCCTTTACTGATTCATGTGACCATTAACACACTACTAGTACCACCCCTTGCCCTTATTATGAGTGTTTTATGCATGTTAACTTCATACTTTGAGGACAAGTGGCAGTTTAAATTAGGTAGTGGATATTTTCCATTAATTCAAATGGATTATTTCACTCTCAAATAAAAATTCACAAATCATTTTTCCATATCCCAAAACCCTTGTTTTAGGCACCTAGACTTGAAATTCACATTTCATCTCATAATATGGGAGGAGATTTACTGAAACATAAACTACTTGATATCACCCCTTTAACCAATAGCCCAAAAATCTTGGCCCTATTATAACATATAGGATGGGCACAATATTTTGATAAAATATAGGCCTTGTATGAAGGAATTGTAAAATGATTTTCTATTACATTTCATAATAGCTTGGCAATAGTAAAGGGGATGGAAATAAAGCTAACAGAAACTAACATTAGCAGAGTAACAAGACTACCAAGAATAGGGGAGGAATGGAAATACAAATTTGATGTCAAAGTTAAGATATGAAATTTTTTTAGAGGAAATGAATGCTTAGAAACTTCAAAGTAGGGCACTACAAGGTTATCTCTACCAAGAAGATGGGCTAAAGGTGCTGAGTTTATCTCTAGATATTTCATTTGTGAAAGGATGTATTCTATGGTGCATGACCTACACTTCAAGTTCATGAATCATTTATGTCATGGAATAGAGATAAACATTCCCAATTTATTACTCCATATGATCATAAAAATGTTGAATCTAGTTGATTTTTCAAGATTATTTACAAAGAACTAGACCCAACATAAGTTGGGAAAATTTTCTCCAAGAACCAGGAAATGTAAAAAGTGATAGAGAAGGAAATGAAATAGAAAAAGAATTAGAGGTTGAAGAACAAAGATTAGAAGAAGACCTTCTTATAGATCCATAAGAACCTATAGTAGAAAACCTTCTTGTAGCCATATGAAAACCTACAAAATAAGGTCTTTCTATAGAAACACAAGAACATGTAGCAAGGACAGAAAGGACATTTATAGGTAGGGAATCTAGAATAAAAAGGAAGAAAATCATTCTCTAGCTTGATTCAGATGATTCTAAGGAGGAACTTCCACCTTCTCCCAAAAAGGCCAAGGTAACCCCTAATCCTCATATATCTCATATATTGATAATAAAAATGAGAACTAAAACTTCTTTTATTATTGAAAAAAATGAAAAATCTAGAAAAGAACAAACTACTAGTAGTAATGAATCTCTAGAGACCGAAACAAATAGGGAAGAATGTTCTCTAGAATTCAATCAAGAAGTAGAACAAGAAGAGCATAGTGTTGAATAATTACATAAGGAACCAATGCAGGAAGAAGTAGAAAAAGTTGAGCATAGTTTTGAACAGTTTTATGAGGAACCCATGCATGAAGAAGTTTATTAATTGGAGTAACCTACTATATAAATGGAATTTTTCACACTTGAGCAAGCCCTACAAGAAATTGAGAAACTAAGGAAATAGATACAAGATCAATTTGGTGGATGACTGGATGCACTAGCTATAATAGCTTGTCAGCTACATCCCTTTATTGAAGACCACCTTGTAATCAACATTCCATAAATTTCTGTAGAGGTAAATCAACAAGAAGAAACTAAAATTACCCAAGAAGTTTGGTATCACTCCTCATTTGTAATATCTTCTAAATTGTTAAATTGGATGGATAGTCAGTCTAAAATTCTAAAGGAAATAAGAAAAGAAAATAAGAAATTGAAAGAAGATAATATGTTGAAGGAAGAGAACATCACCAAATTGAAACAAAAAATTGAATATATGGTTGGTCTTACCCAAGATCTCTAGGACTAAATATCTCTTGCCAGAGTGTATTTAGACTACCTTGAAGAGCAATAGCATAATTTTAGATATATGAAAATTTATTATGATATGACCCATGAATTTATTGATCCCCTCTCCTTTTATACATTCAAATTAAGTTCACAAGAATAACAAGCATAATTGTGTGAGTTCTACCTTCACAATTATGTTGTTCTATATGATAAAGAGTGGAACCCTAATCTATATATTGGAGATGTCCAACTACAAATGTTTTCATCATATTTTTTGAATGAGAAAAGAAGAGGAAGATAAGTAGATGAATATATGAAAAAATAAAATGAAATCTAGTTGCTTATCAGGAGTGAATCAATGGCACTTGATGTTGTATTAGATTAATGAGATAATGTCAGGTTGAAGAAATAAGTTTGAGATTGGTTTTCAAAGAATTGTGATGAAGTTCAAGATTTTTATTTAGGATTGATAACTTATGTTGGTCCTATTGTAAGAGAATCATGAACTTATTGATTGAATGAGCTCACCTTATCACTAAGAAAGAGGGAGCCATATTCCCATTTTAACTTGAAATTAGCATTTGAAAGGATCACTAAATATATTCTTCTTTCAAATGAAATGGGATCCCAATTATTTAAGATAAAGTTCCAGTGACCTCTATTATGGTATCATATTCTAGATTGCTAGGATAAAGCCCCAGTGGATGAAGCTAGAGAATTCAAAATCTGGAAACTATTTGAATGCATGCACATATTTTATCCTCGCCTTGTTAGTGGTGTTATAAATCCCATGGATTTTAGATTTCTTTGCAAAATGGGAATAAACAAGTATGTTGTTCAAGGTCAAGTAAGATCTTAAGTTGGGGAGTGTGATGAGTCCCAAAAATTTCCTATTTTATCTTCATCTATTGTACTCATCCTACTTGCTAACCATGTTTTTGAACACTTTTCCCTACAGTTTCCTACTTTCATAAGCCAAATAGCATTATGTTTCTATACTCTTTCAAATAGTTAGAATTATGTATTGGAATTAAGTATATTATGGTTATTTATTAATTTAGGATTTTTTTTTTATAATGTGTTTTAAGGATGTTTTGGAGAGATAGGTATATAGTGCAAAACATCTTATAGCAAATAAATCTCATCACACAAACCATCCTACAGCCATTACATGACCAAAGTCAGTAATGAACAAATTTTTTTTATCTTCCAACCAACTCATAAAAATGACTCTAACCTCCATGGATCTCAATAAGGAAGTGGTTGAAGAATGAAATAGCCTTGTTTTTCCTACATTAATATTTTAAAATTCTCATGAATGATGACTTTAGCAAAAGGAACCAATTTCACTTATCCTCAATCGAATGTTTTTTAAAATACTATATATATATATATATATATATATATAATATTTTTCATAAAACAATCTTCTCTATAGTATATAAATATGTAGTACCAGAGTTGAAACATAGTAGATGTTGATTAGATATTATCATAAGTACATTTTGTTAAGCATTAATTATTGTAACTTCTTACAATAATTCATTGTTATAATTTTGATTAATATAAACAATCATTTTTTAGTTCAATTAAGTGTTGTGAGAGGAAGGATTGAATTTGGAAGATGGAAGGAGGAAGGGTCCCCTTTGGAAGCCTTATAGAAACAATCCAACTCATTTTAATAAGCAAATCATGTTATTTGATTTCTTTATGTATTATGTGATTTAATTTTGAATTGTGTGATATGCATTCTTACTTAGATTTGTTTAAGGAAGCTTCTAATGCATAATAATTTATTTCATAGTACTTTGTTCATGTTTTATTTCAAGCATTTCATTTACTACACTTCAATATCTTAGATACAATTAGTAGAATGTCAAATTAGAGATTGAGTGTTCACATATAGTGCTGTCATCCTATCAAGTCTACATCCTCAAGTTGACATTTAAATGAGGTAGAAGGTACAGGTCCATGGTAACTCTCCTTGTTCATTTTGATTAAGAGAATTATATTTGATTATGAATTAGTTTCTAGTCATACCTCCTATAAGCTCTACTAAGGTGTGATAATTCATGGGACATATAGAGTATTACAATGAATTAATAAAAGGCTATGCAACTATATTTTATCCTCTATAAAAGGTAATACATAAAGATACCAATTTTGAATAGACTAAGGAGTCCCAAACAACTATTTTGGATTTGAATCAAAGATTGGTAACAACTTCTATTTTGGTCTTTCTTGATTGGAGCAAATATTTTCATATTCATGTTGATTCTTTAAAAAATGTCATAGGATTTTTTCTTGTAAAATTAAGAGACAGAGGATTGGGCCATCCTATTCAATTTGCATGTCATAAAATTTTAGTTACAAATAAAAATTATATGACTATAAAAATGGAAGCTCTATAAATGGTGTTTACACTATATAAGCTCAAAAATTATCTTTTAACAATGCCATTCTAATTATTTACTGATTACCAAGATCTATGATACTTGGTAAATAAGCCCATATTAAGAGGAAGGATATCTTCATGGTTGATGTTTTTTAAATAATTATAGTTTAGAATTAATGCAAAGCCTAGAAGGGAGAACATGGGGCTAGACACCTTGAGCTAAATACATCATGAATAATAACTTGAAGAACTTTAAGAATAATCCATGACTGCTCATTTATTTCACATCTCTATTATTCTTGAGAACATGGAAGATATAGCTAATTTTTATATAAAAAGGAATTTTTTATGGACACTATGTGGAAAGGTAAAAAATGAAGTGATCACAAGAACTATTGCATTCATCATTATTAATTGATTTTTGTAAAAAATGAGAAAATGTGATATACTAAATAGGGTTTGTTTAGAGTACAAGCGAGTGGATATTCTTCAAGACACACATCAAGTAATTGCATGTGGACATTTCATTGGTGAATCAACTACAAGGAAGATAATGGTAGCCTACTCTATTTCAAGTTGTGCATTGAGTATCTAAACATTGCAACATATGCCAAAGGATGGGGAAGCTAAATCAAAGAGATGAAATGTCATTGAGTCTTATGTTAGTTGAACTACCCTTTGAACAATGGGGAATTGACTTTGTAGGACCAATCAACCCACCTAATGAAAACATTCATGTAAGATACATCATTTTTGTAATGGAATAATTCACTAAATGGATCGGAGTTGTTGTGATGTAAAGCTACAATGTTAAATATGCAACTAAATTACTATATAAAAATATTATAACTATATTTGGGTGTCTTTTTAATTTGGTTAGTGATAGAGGAACTCATTTCCTAAACAACAGCATCAAAACTCTTATGGAGGAGTTTATGATGTTGTACCAAAAAAACATAACATATCACCTATAGGATAATGGGTAGGAAGAGGCATCAAACAAAGTCATTGGTAAGATGAGCAAAAATATGTAACATGCAAAGGTATGATTGGGAGGATCAAATTCATATGATCTTATGGGTGAATATATAAAATTAAAAGTGTGCGATAGGTTTCCCTTCATTTTAGTTTGTTTATGGACTAGAATTAATCATGACAATGGAGTATATAGTTCCTAGTCTACACATTGCAATGATCATGTGATTAGGAGATCATAATTATTTACATGCATGGTTAATGTATTTAATAAAGATGAAAGAAAATAGGTAAAGAGTGCACTAGACACATGAATTCAATAATCATAGTTAAGAAGTCTGGCATGATCTCAACCTATGATCCAAAAGTATCACTACATGATAGAATATTTAAAGTATTTTTAGGAGAACTATCCATTAGATGGAAGGGACCCTTTATCATTCATGATGTTTCAACTTAATGAATAATTGTCTTAAAATATATTCAAGGAACCATTCTACTAAGATGTTTAAATGGATAGAGGATTAAGACTTTCCATCAATAATATTTATTTAATCTTACCTAAAATTTAGATTGGTTGTTTAGTAGCACCATGTATTTTAGGATTTTTTAAATGCATTTTGTTCATATTTTTGCTTTAGGTTTGTGTGTTTTTATATAGTGTGATCTCTATATCATAGGACTTCAAAACGAAGGTGTAAAATTTAAAGTCATAGAGTGTGATCTAAGAAACAACCCAACATGGGAGGAAAATAGTAATACAAAGTCAACATGGATTTCACAAATTAATTCCATGAACAAGGTGTTCATAAACTAGGTATGGAGGAAGGACAATCAACAATCATTCAAAACACTATTATTAATGGCAATTAAAAAGTTAAATCTTTCTCAAAAATACATCACATGTTAGAATCAAGGGGTGTTCAATAAAATAAAGTGGATGACATAAAATATAGTGTTGGGAAATAACGGAAGCACACAATTGATTACCAAATACAAGCAACTAAATATGCGGAATTAAACCAAAATCACAAGTAATTAGAATTTGAAAACAACACAGAATATGAGAGACAATACACAACTTGTATTAATAGTCTTCCAGAAGGAAATACAACAAAGAAGATTGCCATAGTTCTTCTTCCTTACACACCTCTAGGGCTCCCACACCTCTAGGGCATAAACAGTAAATCTTCCCTCAAAGCTCTCTCTCTTACGGTCCTAACACACAACTCAAACACAGAGTTGGTGTTCACCTCCAACCAGTCAGTATCCACTACTGCCAGTACACCCATGCTCCACACACTCCATAAGTGCTCCACGCACTCCACAAGTACACAATCATACTTCAAGTAGATCTCCCCTGAATTGCAACAACCTGCAACCCAAATGATCTCACTTATGGAAGGAACTACCTTGCCTTCCTCTCTTGCTCTCTTTCTGAGTACACACTATACTCCAAGTAGATCATGCCTGATCTTGCTCCCTGTTGTGTTGCTATCCTCCCTAATCTTGCACACCTACAAATCAATCTAGTTCTGCACACTTGCAAACCTGGATCATGCACACACATACACCTGCAGATCAATGATCTTACTTACCATGCAGATTTCCTAATGTAGCCATGCACCCTTGCTGACCAAGATCATACATACATGAAGAACCCTTCTGATTCTCCTAAACTAGCACCCAGACTTGGTACTACTGTGGAACTAGGAGGAACACCCTTGCTCACTTCACACACAGAAGGAGCTAACTTTGCTCAACTCAAACTAGAACACTTTACAGTACAGCCCATGAGTCTCTTAAATAGATCTCATGCAAACAATAATTAGACACCTAATTACAATAATTAAATCTACTGCTTCTAGTCTAAATTTGGCTCTTGACATGTAAACACTTGGTTCATTAACTAACTACCTGTAAAACTTGTAGTTCTGAACCACACAGGCGACTGATGTCAGCCCCTGTCTGCCTACAGGTGACCGACGCCAGCTGATCTCTGACTGACATCGATTGTTCTTCCTATCTAATCCTACCGACATCAGTTGGCCTAACCAACGCTGGTGTCTGTGACACTTCAGCAACCTCCTCCAACCTCCTCCATGTCTACATTAGTGAAGCTTTTAGCTCCACAACCTAACAATCTCCCACTTGGAGATAAATAACTACACTATACCTGTACCTGTACCTATACCCCATCTAATCTATTTCCTAGCTTGTATCCCTCTTCAAGCTCAACCCTAAAGACCACCCACCACACAACCTGTGGTGCACCTCCTGTCATCTAAGTAACTTGCCACATCTAACCCTACAAACCCATGTAGTGATGTCCTGACCATACATAGCATGAATCCCTGCTATTGGTCCCTCTCAAATACCTGAGAACCCACTTCCTTGAATTAGCTCCTAACTCTCTGACAGCTCCCACTACTTGGGAAAACTCAGGTCTATACCAGACCTCATGTGATTTTAGACACTAAACTATCTAGCCCTTAGTGTGCTCCAGTTTTGCATCTTGTGTAATGAACCTTGCCAACACTTAATTCACATCAGCTCCCACTGGAGACAAAATCAACCTGTTATCTCCATGTCTCTCATGCCAAAGAATTTTGTTGCTCCAAATTCCTCATGACATGCCACTGAACTAACCTTACCCTTAGCTCAGCAAAACCTTGTATGTATAAACCTGCTAGCTAACATACCATCCACATATAATAACAGGATAATGTCATGACCATCATCCACCTGGTAAGACAAACATAATGGTTACACTGACATTGACTAAAGCCCTACTTTGTCATCCACCTATTAAACCTATACCACTATCTTGCAGCTTCCTCAAGACCATATGACCTAGCCTTCCATCTCATGTGTCCATTCACTCTATTCTTCAACTAAGGAATCCATTCGTCTCTGTGCTTTCATACCAGCTGGCAACCCAGCCAAATCTCCCATTTGGTTCTGCATTCTCATCATGCCATGCTCCCACTATTTCTTGGATCCTTCCTGCTCTTCAATGAGCAAAAAGTATAAAGAAGAGGAACAATGAATTTGAGGCTTACTTACCACTTTCAGTCCTCCATATGGGCATTTGAGACTCCTTGACAGCTTGTTGTCTGCCCAAAATCCATTACAGTGATCGACCTCAGTCACTACACAGTCTGCATCCGACTGATGTTGGTTCCATGTGCCTATCCTGACTATTGACCCTACTGATGTCAGTGTCTCCTATTGTCAATGTCAGTCCTCCTGACTAACATCAGTCTTACCTATTGTTGATGTCGGTCCTCCTGACTGACATTGGTCTTACCCTACCTGACATCACTGGCTTCGGTCTACACATGACTGACATTGGCACCAGTCTGTTCAACACCAGTTCCTCCTGACCAACATCGGTACCTATGTTCACCTATGAGTGATGACTTTTCACCTACAAGCTTTCTTTGAATCAAAACCCATGTCCAAACTGCCCTGCTCAGAAGTATCCATCCCCATCCACTGGTCTCTGTCTGCCATCTCCTCCATAAACACCAAGGCTTTCCAATTTTTAAGCCTGTCAAACACATCTAACTTCCTATTAATAACATGCATCTCCTTCTTGCTCTTGTGACCAAGCCTACAAAGCCATGTCTCCGTAATAGAAGAAGAATCAGTAATATAAGCAAGTAGATAAAGGATACCTGCTTTCTTACCACCAGCTAATTCAAGTGCATCCACTATGAGAGTTCTTGTGCATCTCTCATCACCCAACTTTTCTAAAGAAATTAGCCATATCTTCAACACTGGGTCCTGCATGACCTCCTTCAAAACCCATGTGTTGGCCACCTGCAATTTTAGCTTCACTTCCCCTTTGCCAATTCTTTGACAAGGCTCACTAGCTCCTCTCTTTGGGGCTGCATGGAAAGAGGCAACAGAATCTATTAACCAAGATTCAACTTTATCGAAGAAACATCCCAAAGCATCCTATGCAATAACCCCTACAACATCTACTTTTTCAGTTCCTTCATGATGATCTTCCACAAACCAACAATTTTCTTTTCCCTGCTCTTTCTTTCTATAGGACCGTAATTGACCATTTGTGCTTTTCAATTCCTCCATTCTTAGCATACTTTCTTCTACCATTGCTCTACTCCCACTCAATCAAAAACCCCTGAGAGTGACCTATAATCAAACACAAACCTGCTCCCTACAACCTTAGCTCTGATACCACTTGTTTGGAAATAACAGAAGCACACAATTCATTACCAAATATAAGCAACTTAATATGCGAAATTAAACCAGAATCACAAGTAACTAGAATTCAAAAACAACACAGAATATGAGAGACAATACACAACTTGTATTAATACTCTTCTCAAAGGAAATACAACAAATAAGATTGCCATAGTTCTTCTTCCTTACACACCTCTAGGGCTCCCACACCTCTAGGGCATAAACAGTAAATCTTCCCTCAAAGCTCTCTCTCTTATGGTCCCAACACACAACTCAAACATAGAGTTGGTGTTTACCTCCAACCAATCAGTATCCACTACTGCCAATACACCCGTGCTCCACGCACTCCACAAGTGCTCCACGCACTCCACAAGTAGACAATTGTACTTCAAGTAGATCTCCCCTAAACTGTAACAACCTGTAACCCAAATGATCTCACTTATGGAAGGAACTACCTTGCCTTCCTCTCTTGCTCTCTTTTTTAGTACACACTATACTCCAAGTAGATCCTGCATGATCCTGCTCCCTATTGTGTTGCTATCCTCCCTGATCTTGTACACCTACAAATTTAATTTGGTTCTGCACACCTGCAAACCTGGATCATGCACACACATACACCTATAGATCAATGATCTTACTTACCATGTAGATCACCTAATGTAGCCATGCACCCCTGATGACCAAGATCATACATACATGAAGAACCCTTCTGATTCTCCAAAACTAGTACCCACACTTGGTACTGCTATGGAACTAAGAGGAACACCCTTGCTCACCTCACACATAGAAGGAGCTAACTTTGCTCAACTCAAACTAGAACACTTTACAATACAACCCATGAGTCTCTTAAATATATCTCATGCAAACAATAATTAGACACCTAATTACAATAATTAGATCCATAGCTTCTAGTCTAAATTTGGCTCTTGACATGTAAACACTTGGTTCATTAACTAATTACCTGTAAAACTTGTAGTTCTAAACTGCACAGGTGACCAACGTCGGTCCTTGTCTGCTTGGAGGTGACCGACGTTGGCCGATCTCTGACTGACGTTAGTTTCTCTTCCTATCTAATCCTATCGGTGTCAGTTGTCCTGACCGATGCCAGTGTCTGTGACACTTCAGCAACCTCCTCCAACCTCCTCCATGTCTGCATCAATGAAGCTTTTAGCTCCACAACCTAACATATAGTGTGTTACATAAACATGGTATATCACATAAACCACTCCCATTATGTAAAACATTTATTTGAGTCATTGAATCACCAATATCACATCATCAGTAATAGGTTATAATTAAGATAGTCAATACATTGGCGTGCAAAAAGATCAGCTCATTCAAAATGATGTGCCAAATGGATTTAATTGGGAATATATATGTGTGTGTGTGTGTGTGTGTGTGTGTGTGTGTGTGTGTGTGTGTGTGTGTGTGTGTGTGTGTGTGTGTGTGTGTGTGTGTAGAACACAACTATATTGCATATTATTCAATATTATATCCCTATGTTAATTGTGCATAAAGCATTCAAGTTCACCAAGATTATTTTCTAGCATCAGTTCAACTGAAGGAATTACTCAAACACAACTATAATAACAACTGTGGATCATCCTTAAATTTTTATTCCCCTTTGTAATGTGCATACATAAATAATTTTTATTGGTATTAGACTTAAATAGACAATAAATCATGATCTTGATTCATTTTACTTTATTTATGCAATAAAGGCTAATTTATTTGTTCCATATCATTTAGATGTAGCACAAATGGGATCCCTAGATCTTCAACACCCTCTACAAAGATCTAATGAGGAGTGACTCATAAATCTCCCTACATTTATTAAATTACATGAGTTAATTATGAAACTTCTTATCTAATATAATGAAGGTGTGATGCATCTATTTTAAGACGTCATAATATTCATCATTCTAGTGAACATGGCATAGGCAATAGGGTTCCTAATTTAGGGAATGGTTATGCTATAATATAAAACTATAATCACCTAAAAGTGGTAATTGGATGCTAAAAGTGTCACTTGAGTTACCCTATCCTTAGTATTGCCATAGACCTATTATAGAGCCTCATATAATCATTTTTAGCCATTTAGTAGACCTTGTTCAGTTGTAGCCAGTCAAGACATAGTCCCTAAACTATCACCTCTAACCCCAATCAAAATTTTCCAAAAGTATACCAAAAAGACATTAGTGCCAAATTTGGGACACTATAGCCACATGGTGTTAGTTTCCCCAATTGGGCACTATTGTCCTTAGACCTAACTCTTCCCAACATATAATTTTTCAAATGTGTGGCCCTCCCAAGGTTGGTCTAAGCTCATTTTCTTATCCACACAAGAAATAAAACCCTATAAATACAACTCTAATCCACCTCTATTCACTATATTGAAAATAGATGAAAAATTTATTTAAACAAAAGATAAAGTTGTGTAAAATCAAGGTACATTATCCCTATTCTACCCTAATTTCTATGTGTTACCATCTACACAAACCCTAAGTCTAGTTTTTAAGTATTCTAAATCTCAAACACATTTAATGAATCAAAGGCTAGTCTCATTCTAGAATTCACTTGCACATACATCAAGCATTAGGTGGGAGAACTATATTGAATTTAATCCTTCTTCAGATTATTGGTATGGTGACAACTCTCTACATAATGGGGTGTTGAGGATGTCCAGTCCATCCTAATAAAATATCAAATATTGATCATATCAAAATTTAAAATAGAACTAAGGTTTCCACATTAAGTCAAGCTTTATAGGTATAATATATAGCTATAGGATCTAGTCTCAGAGGATTAGAAAATATAAACATAGGCACAAGTACTCCTTAAAAATAGGAACAATCCCATAAAGAGGACATTAGTGCCACATCTTGGACACTACACATGGATGGCACTAATATCTAACCTAGGTGATATTGTCTAGTGAATAGACAAATATCAGAAACCTACCTATATAATCATAACTAAACAGATCTCAAGTTTTAGAACTCAGATCATCTATGATAGTCTATTTTTAACTATGTCTATATTTATCCCTATTTATTTATATTACTATTTTAATTTATTTAACTTATTTAGACATCTCATTCCTTTACCCAAACATAGGTAATTACACAGGTAAAACCCTAAAATGTTGAATCATTTGGTGAACCCATCTTACTTCAAATATTACTTCAAACCCTATCTTATTTTAATCCATAAATTGTATAATAAAATTATGTTTGCCTATTTCTAGTTTTTTTAATTTTATTTAGACAATTTGGATAATTAAAATCAATTTTATATTAAGGTTTTAATTTATTTTACATCTAATTTAAATTATTTCAAATAAATTATAGATTCAAAAACCCTAACCCTAAACACACTTAGGGTTTGTATCCTTTTCTATTTACAATCAAATTTTATTTTAAAAACTTAGATTTAAGATTTTCATATATTATTATTCATATCATCATTATAATAATGATATAATAAATAAATTTATTTTTATTGCAAAGTTTCATACTTTCATTTGCATGCTTATTCCCTTAAATTTGGAATAAACTAAGAAAAGACATCAACACATGTATAGATGATGATTACTATCAAATAAAATATTCATAATATCCTATATCATGTTATATTTCTTCTATGTAAAAAATAATTAAGACATTATTCTTTAATAACATAGACATTTGCATACATGATGTCTCAAATCAACTAAAATATCTTTCATGTTGAATTCTTTCCATAGCATGTTATCTTTATTATATGTGAAAAATAATTAAGACATTATTATTTAGTCACATAGACATATGAATACATTAACTTTCAAATAAAGTAAAATATATTTTATGTTACATTCTTTCCATAGCATGTTATCTTTCTTCTATGTGCAAAATAATTAAGACATTATTCTTTAATCACATAGGCATATGCATATATGATGTTTCATATCAACTAAAATATTTTTCATGTTGAATTATTTATTTTTAATTTTATATTTCTCCTATATGTAATTCCATTAACAATCCAACCTATATACACATAGATGATTTAGCACATAAGCTAACAACTTTGTTTCAAGTTTCAATGCCATATCTTATATATAGGTAAGAATATCATTTTCCTCCTCATCTCCATTAGGGTGATAGATAATTTACATATAACCTGGTCCATGCTATCATTCCTCCATGATATTAATAATCCTTTAACACTATCACTAATCCCCCTACTCATCATATTCATACCTCTTGCCTACAGGGTGTATGACTACATGTTCAAATAGAAATAATTAGGGTTTGCACTTGTGAGACTCTACATGATCAAATTATTAATATGACCAAGATAATTAAAGGTTTATAAAATTATAATAAACTATTAAATGAAAATATTAAAACATTATAAAACCAATTTACAAGACAAAGACCTTCAAGGCACAATAGTGTAAATCATGTTTACACATCTTCAACTAGTCAATTTGTGGCAAACAATGTTACATATCAAAACATGGAATGACCATAAAGTATATCTACAAATAGTGATTACAAAATCATTCAAAGGTCAAATAAGAGTTCTATTGAGATACTAAGGAATTTTATAAAACCTAAGTTGATCAACCTACCTCCTCTACACCCAATGAGGAGATCTAGATATTTTTATGCATATCATAGAATGCATGGGCACCACACCAATTCATGTTTACCATTAAACAATAAAATCCAATAGATAATGGATTTAGATGAATCACATAGTGACACATCATCCACATAACATACAATGGCACATCTACCAATTAAAAAAGGGTCAAATTTAGAAATAGTATAAAAATGGTTACCAAACATAACTCTGAACAATAAAAGGTTCCAAAAGCACAATCACAAAAAAAATAGTAAAATAAGCACAAATAAATCAATCAAAGATACCTGTCCAAAAGGAAGTTAAACATTAAATATGGTATAATTTTGGTCACAAATATCTATAATGTCATGGTCAAGGTTTTGGCAAATGGGCCCAACACATCACTTTCCTATAATAGCAGTTGATAATATTAGTCAATAGGGTTTGGGATTTATTAAACATCCTAAGGCACATCAATTAGAGATATATTTTATTAGGTAAAAACATATAGTTACATAAGAAATGTTAAAGAAAGAGCCAGATCCTAAGCTACATAGTCAAAATCATGCTCATTTAACAAGCATTCTCAAATAAGGTTTTCTATCAAAAGATCCTCCACAACACAATATGTATACAATAAACATATTTGCAAAGGGAAAAATCATAATAAATCTTCCAAATCACAATTTTAAAAGGTCAACTCCATAGTATTAAATAGTTCTCTCAAGCACACTAAGTTATTAGGATTATGATGTAGAACAATATTATGATTCTAATGAAGAACAATACATAGATTCTTACTATAACAACATTCAACTACAACATAACAATCACACTACATGAGAGATTATCATTCCTATATTATACATAGGTCTTGGTGATGGTGACTCCCATGAGACTCATAGGTTAGTATGGCTCCTACCCTTGTACATACTTCCTTATCTCTATCACTCCTTATATATAGTTTATTTTCATATGCTTGTACATATATTATAAGCAAAAAACACATAAAATAATATAATATCTCAAAATCCAAAAATTTTACAAAATGTATGCATTACTTTGTTTACATTTCTACTACTTTCTATATATTGCATATTGATAGTTATCCTAGTGTAGTTGGTTTTATGATACACATATGCTTCACTTGTTCTTTTTGAGCACATGCAAATTCCAGATAGGACTCTAGTCCACTTCACTAATCTAGATCAGCTATTATCTACCCATTGGGAGAATTCACATTGATCCAATTTTATACATTGATACATCTTCCCACTTGGGGGCATCTCCTACATAGTTTACATAATTAAGTTTTATATTACATATGATACATTCTAGTTATGAATTGATTCATCTTGATATTAATAATTGTTATTCATTCATCACAATTTTTGCCAACTATCACTAGTTAGCTTTAGTATATATGCAGCCTAGCATCTACATAGATTTATATTACACATTTATACATGATTTCATTTCTAGTTCCTATATTAGACTTGATTGTGTTACTACACTTCTTACATCTTTGAGGGCATTTGAATATTCCATTGTTCCTTGGATTTTATGCCACTTTTCTATTAATATGCCTTAGACATGTGCCTACATCCCTTGTGTGTGCTCTTTTATGATTCTATATGCAGACATTTTAACATGTCCTTCTTAGTGGATTCATGCCAAATTACTTTTTGTTTTTGTATGTTGACATTTGAACATGTCCTTATATTTATTCCTCCTCAAATTTACTAACATGTACTCATGTCCTTAAATTGTGGCCCCTTGGCCTACTTCTTACATATGCTTCTACACCATGACACTTTTATTTGCTTTTTACACACACACACACACACACACACACACACACACACACACACACACACAACAACAACAACAACAACAACAACAATTTTTTATTATATGAGAGCTCTCATGTATATAACTATCCTACTTAGGAGCCTTGATGGACATCATGCCCCATCCCATTAGATAGTTACTCATATTTTACAATAATTAAAAATTTATTACATTTGTCTTGACACCCTTGTCTAATTCTAGATTACAATGTATATCTTACATTTTCTAGTATATTTTAGATAGATTTACATTCTGATGTTATGTTTGTACACTATATTTAAATGTCATGCTCTAGATAACACATTTTATAGAGCTACTTTTTAGAGGGTAGTTATTCCATAGATTTCACAACTACTCTCAAAATATTGGGAATTTAAAATGGATATCATAGAGATCAAGATCTTATTTTGCTTTTCACATATACATTTCAACACATAGGCTCAGTTAAAGAGATCAGAATTAGGGCAAACACAAAATAGAATGGAGGTTTAACAGTCAGTTCAAACCACATAGAGATCAGACCAAGAAAACATTAGTGCCCATATTGGGACACTAATGCCACAATGTGGTACTATCCATTATAGGGTGCTACTATCTAGTATCCCAACTTTAGGACAATCTAGTTCATTCAGACTAGTACAACATGTACATTACAAATTTTAATATATATAGTCATAGGTTTGGCAATTATGTTTAGATTTAGCTCATATGTAGTCACTTCAATCTAGATTCATATTGGTTATTTATATTTGGGGGTATCATGCATATAATGATCACTCATACATCCAGATCAATACATAAATTCAAATATTACATACTTGATTCAAATTTAGTATACTCAAATACTAGATTGGGGGCACATAGTTTCCATATACTCAGTTACACATAGGTTGATCAAAAGGAATGAAAAACTCCATTTCATTCTCTATGTTATATATAATTTCTATCACAATCCATGTTATCACTAGATTCATGCCTTACTCCATCTATAGTGGTTGCCATTCTTGAGTGGCCCAGAGTTGCCTAATATACCCAAATGGTCATAAATTTAAATTCACAGTTAGATTACTTAGATAGATACTATTAACACTTTGTGTAATATATTTATAGATGCATCTACTTCACATAGAGGTAATTATGGAGTCATGGCCCACTTTATTTCATCAACCTCCTACATGTGAGGGTTTGACACACTTACATTTTTATGCAAGTTATTCACAGAAATAAAGATCCAACAAGCAAGGGTGGTCAATGATGGAGTCAAAATTGGATTAAGTTCTTGATACAACCATATGATGATTGAGCAAGCCATCATCTTAGCTCAATTTATTCAATGATGTGATCACTATGCACTTTTACACATGTAGGTTTTCACTAGGTATATACATTGGTTCGTGTACCCAATGAGGTGTATTTGCTCCTTTTCTCTCTTTTTTATTAGTTATTTCATGTCAGCATAGTCTTTTTATTTTGACTATCTTATTATTATGGACTAATTTTTTTATGTTTCATTGTAGGACATTAATTTGGATCATGTTTCACATACGTAGACCCATATTCACATATTCAAACTCAACTACATGGGCTTCACCTCCAAGGTAAGTCTAGGTACACTTATTTTTATTTATACTAGTCATTTTGGTTTGCTAATTTACTAGCATAAATGTGGGGAAAATATAATAACCCAAAAGTTTTAATTGGATGTTAAGAGTGTCTCTTGAGTTACCCTATCCCTAGGCTTTCCATAGACCTATTCTAGAGCCTTAAACTTGCATTTCCATCCATTTAGCAAACATTATTCACTTACAACTAGTTAAGACATAGTCCATGAACTATCACCTATGACCCTAATCTAAATTTCCTAAATGTTTGCCAAAAGGACATTAGTTCCACATTTGGGACACTTCAACCACATGGCTCTAGTGTCCCCAACTAGGCACTACTATATTTATCCCTAACTCTTCCCAATAGATACTTTTTCAAATGTGTTCCCCTCCTAAGGTTAACCTAAGCTCATTTTATTATTAGCACAAGTAACTAGACCCTATAAATACAAGTCTAATATATATTTATTAGTTATATGGAGAATAGATGCAAAATATATTCAAACAAAAGACAAAGTTGTGCAAAATAAAGGTACATTATAGCTAATCTTCCCTACTTTATACATACTACCATTTACATGAACCCTAAGTCTAATTTTCAAGAAATCTAAATATTAATTACATTTAATGCATCCAAAGCCACTCTCATTATATCATTCACATGCACATACATCAAGCACTAGGTGGGAGAAATACATCTAACTTGATCCCTCTTTGGAGTATTGGTATGTAGGAAACTCTCTACATAGCAGGGTGTTGAGTATATCCAATCCATCCTAATAAAACACACAAATCTTACTCATATCACATTTTTAAATAAAATTAGGGTTTGCACATCAAATCAAGATTTATAGGTACAATATACACCTATAGGCTTTTGTTTCAGAGGAATAGAACACATAAACACATGTGCAGGGACTCCCCAAAAATAAGAATAGTCCCACAAAGAGGAAATTAGCATCACATATTTGAAATTACACATAAATTTCACTACTATCCAAACAGGGTGATACTATCTAATGAATAGAAAAATATCATAAACCTAGATATGATACTCAAAACTACTTAGATCTCAAGTTTTAGAACCTAGATCATTTACAATAATCTATTTTTAGTTAAGTCTATATTTCTCCCTATTTATTTATATTATTATAATATCAATGAAAGTAAAATTCATTTACAAATTAATATGTTAATTATTAATATTTATTTAACTAATTTACACATTTCATCCCTTTAACCAAATATAGGTAATTACACATGTAAAACCCTAAAAGGTTAAATGAAAAACCAAGGCTCCTCCATTCATTCCAACACAAGGGAGAAATACATTAGGGGATCCCTATCAAGTTGGTGGATATTTTAGTGGACTTTCAATGCACAACCAAACACTTTTGGTAGACTACCAAAAGTGTGAGACATGCCACCAAAGAAGTCATCGATATTGCATATTAAATGATCTACCTATAAGAGGATTTTAACTTTCTTGAAGTTTTAGTCTTTGAGCTCACAACAAACACTAATAAGGTTATTAATGGAATCTTTTAGGTGTTCTAGTATTAGTTTTTGTTACTCCTACTTTGCTTCACTCAGTGGAAGTCTCCAGATGGCCCAGTCAACCCAGATGTGGATTTATGTCTTATGATCATATTTACCAACATTACCTAAACTAGAATAGGTCAGTATTATGAGAAACATGGTGGGTGTAATTATTGGCCATTTTTGGCCCACATACCAAGCTTATACCTATTTTGAGAAAATTGAATAGGGTCCCAAATTGATGAGTGGATTAAATGGCTTAGAATAAAGCTCAACATTGAAAGTGGAGGGATCCAAGTAGGCTTTCATGGTGATGAATGGTTTTAAAAATAGGTCCAAAAGGAGCCTAGGTTTACACATTTTAAACTTTTGGATAAGTGTATCATTCATCATTCCTTAAAAGGAAGTATTCCACACAAATCCTATAATAAATTTACAAGGCTTAATTCTTTCAAGAGTTTTATCCCACTTCATTTTTTTAAGTGTTAGAATTCTTTCAAGAGTTTGGTTTCAAGCTTGTTGTTTGAGTGTTAGGAATTATTTTAGACATTTTGTCTAAAATAATTTCCTCAAAGGGTCATTTATTTGAAGAGGGTCCTTTTTATATTTTTTTAAGGGAACTTTTGAATCCAAGTATACCACACACTTTTCTCAAAGGATCATTCTTTGAGAAAGTGGACCTTTGAAAAAATCTTGAAGGATATCTTTTTTCAAGCAAAGTGGCCAAGACAATTTCCTCGAAGGGTATTTTCTATGGAAAATGTCCCAAACATTTTTTTTGAAGGGTGATTTTCTTTGCTATAAGGTCTAGTGCAATTTTATGAAAGGCCAATTTCTTATGAGAATGGTCTAATACACTTTTCCTGAAAGATACTTTTCTTGGGAAAATGGTCCACTTCAAGGTGTTTGAAAGGTACTTTTATTTTAGGAAAGGATCTAATGCAAAATTTCTAAAGGGGATATTTAAAAAAGGTTGAAAGGGCATTAAAATCACAAAATTCCTTTAGGAAAATTATCCAGGATAATTTTCCCAAAAGTAGATTTCTTTCAGTTATTTTGTTTGAAAGAATTTCTCAAGGCAAAGATACAGTAAGCTATTTCCTTCAAAGGAAGTGTCCAAGAAATAAATCTCAAGGACAAGGTGTAGAAGGGAAGAATGATTCTAGGATCTAAATTTATTCACATGGCCTTTTAACACACTCTAGGTTCACTTGAAGTGTAAATTACCATTTTACTAAGGACATGACCAGATTTGCATAACCCCCATCAGATGCTAGGAATACTTAGAATGGCTTATAATTACATGAGATCCATTTTTTTCTTCATGGTGTTCTTTGAGACACTTGGGCCTAGTGTTATAAATTTTGAGTGGACACTTTGTTGATGTCATAGTTTCCATGTGTAGACAAGTCAAGGAGATTTGGTCAAATAGGTCTATTTGATTTTGAACTTAAAATGTATGCACTAAGTTTTAGCTCCTCCAATGACTCAAGTATAGAGTTATGCATGTGAAAATTTGGATCCTTAGTCACTTTTTATGTGTTTTCTCATACTTATCCATTTTCAATAAGTTCTAGCATAACTTAGTGAACATCTTCACAAAGCTATATCTCACATATACGGTAGTTGTAGGAGAAAGTAGTCATATGGGTTTGTTTATCTTGGTCCCAAGTTACTATGTGATAATTTTTTGGTCATTAATTGAATAGAAACAAGAGTTATACATGATCAAAGTTGGCTCCTCAATCATATTTTTCCAATTTTCCATACCGAGCCATTTTTGAGCTAGGATGTCATGAAGGATCAAATAGACCAATCAACTTATGCAATTAATATATTCACTTGGAAGGCTCCCAAGACTAGTGGATCAAATGGGTTTATCCCTTTTAGTTTGAAGAAAATATCCTATAAATTTGGTGCATCCATGAATTTTTCACTTCAACTTATAAACGTTAAAAATTAGCCAAAAGCATAAGATGTTTGCATGAATGTCAAAATAGATCTCAGGAAAAAATCCATATGTGCTTAAATTTGATAGTCTATGGAATGTCATTTTCATTCTACAATAAAATAAATGATGGTCAATGGGACACCAAATTTAAAGATAGAGTAAGATGAATCCTATTGAGCTTAAATTGATGGTCATGTAACTGTCAATAATGATCACATGAATGTCATTTGCTGGGAGTGAGGATGTCAATTTTAAGATCATGAACTAGTTATTGGATTTCAAATAGTGGGTCTCAATATATCAATGGTTGGTGTTTGATCAAGCATCTAATATGAATAGCATGAGATGGGTGAAAGATTCATAGAGCTTGAGGTGTCACCACATGGCACAAGTGTGTGAGGCTATAAATTGATAGTAAGATCTTGAGGATTAACACACATTTTCTAAGTGGTACTAGTGGGGATAAGGTTGAAAATTCAAAGATAGATTTGGGGGCTCATGTTCATTCAAACATGATAGATATAGTAGATTGATCTAATTTAATAAGTTACAGATCAGAGTCAATTCTTGACATCCAATCAGAGTAAAGGCAAGCCTAAGTGACTTAGATGGAGGTTAAAGGGTTAGTTTTCAACAAAGGTAAATAGACACCAATGGAGTTAATCTTGAAGCATGACTTATAATGTTTCAAGAGTGGATAGTTATGGATCAAATGGTACCATTGAGAACCTATAGAGGCAAACACATAGACTTTAATGGCTATCACCAAAGATAGTTGTATGAAAATGACCCTTCTCCCCACTTGGGCATGCATCAATAAACCAATCATGAGAATTTTCACATTAGGACAAAGTGAAAACAATTTTATCCCACTATTTCAACCATCATGGAGTGTCATAGAGAAGATATTTTAATGATGCAATGGATGGGAGTGACCTAGATCAATCAAGAAGGGTTTGAGTGAGCTTAATTCATAGAGGAAATTGTAGTAGCTTTTCAAATTAATTTGATCTTAGTTGATTCCATTTTTGGTCACAAAAATCACCTCTCTCTTGATCCCCTTCCACTATAAATATAGCCTTTGAGCTATAGTTTTATATCCCTTAGGCTAGTATGACTAGACTCTTCTAGAATGTATTTGACGTCTCTTGGAGTAGTGAATAGTGTATTTTGAAATCATTTTGATAATCTGTATTTAGTGTTTTGTGTTTTTTTAATATGAAACTATGAATATTATCTTTTTTTTGTATATCCAAACTCAACCTAAGTGATATAAACTTTCTTTGTAGGTCATATAGTATGTTTCAACGTTGGTCTCTCAAAGATATAATGAACAACCAAACTTAAGTGTCTTTAACTAGACCTTATTTTCCCTCATCTAAATGTGTCAAAAAGACCTCTATATGAAATATTTTTACATAGAAACATAGTAAGCATTGCATTAGACTGCTTTCATGGTTCATTAGTGTGTTAAGGAGTCCAAGTTCAAGAGTGGATTTTATAAGTTATTTATGCATCATCACAAATTAAAATAGGTTATATTTTATACAAACTCATTAACTCTTTTCACCCCAAATATTTTTTTTGGTTTAAGAAGCAAATATACAAATTATAAAACTTGGGGAGCTAGCCTCATAAAAAATCCTAGAGGTTTAGTCTAGTTATAGGCAACCCATGGTCTTCGACCATTCCCATGTTAGTCTAGGTATGGGTCAACCTTGAATGAATTTGAACCTTATTTAGGATGTTATCTATATCCCTAATAGTTATAGAATGCTTGGTGGGACCACTAATTTTGCATATCTAATTATAGTAGTGAATTTCCAAGTTTATTTCTATATTTCCATAATTTTACATGCCCCCCAGAGTTATCACAAGATCTTATACAAAAGGGAAGGGGATGGATATTTCTAAGATACAATTACAATCAACAAGGAAGAAGAAATCCTCTCATCCAAAACCTAAACCCACCCCTCTTGTTCCCCTTGTAGTTTCCCAAAATCCTCCTATTTAAGCCAATATTATTTAGCCAAACACTCTTATAAACCTCATATGGTTATTCCTAGAAGGCAATATTTTGGGCCATTCAATGGTGGTATTCATCTAAATCTTACTCAGTGGAATGATATCCCAGTCTTGGATTTAAAGGCTCTTACCTATTATAAAGGGGAAAACCTAGTTACTCCTATAGACTATATTTTAGATATTTCTAACCTTTGTTTAATGCATCATGTAACTCAAGAAAATGTATCAATGATTTTATTAGCAACTTCTTTCAAAGGGAAAGCACTTTAGTGGTATAAAGGATTGGCCCCTACATCAATCAATAATTGGGATGGGTTTGGAGAGGTCTTATGCAAGCACTTTGAGGATAAGTGTGATCATCTTTCACTTGAGGATTAGATTATAATAATCAATAGATACCCTCATGAGTTCATAGTGGATTTCAACTACATATTCTATAAGACCTGGGATAGAATTCCTGTGGTGATCAAGCCTACACCCAACTATGATTTTTTTTACTATTTTAAGACTCTCAACTTAGATGTAGTTGTAATGATTCAATCCATGGGAGGAAACACTCTATTTGGAGATTTTTAAGTAGTAATTAAGGGTAAAAATTTCCTTATACAAGTAGTTAAGTTGGATCTAAGGCCACCAATGCTCTCTTCCCAAATATTTAACCTCATACCCAAATTGTTGATCCAGTTCTAAAATCAACAAATTTTTATCAAACAAAAGGTGAGCAAACTGATAGATTGGGGAAGATATAAAGTCTTCTCAAAGCCTAGAACAATAAGTTGGTTTTAATGGAGAGGCAACAAGATCCACCATACATGCCATACCAGAATAATAATTAAAAAATTAGTATAATAGGCCACCTTATCAACCCAATCAACAAGGGCAAGGGTAGAAGCCTTAGTCAAATCAATACAATCCTAATGCTCCAAGTAATTCTAGAGCTATTGTTCCATCTTAGAATAACTATGCTCAAGAAGGTCAATGGTAGTCAGAGGGATAGTCTAATAAGATGGTGATGGCCACTACTAGAGACATGTATCAAGACCTTGATTGACAGCATGCTCCTTTATTTTAGATTCATGCCATGATGATTCCTCCACCATAATCCCCCCAAAAAAGTTTAATAACATGCCTACCAAGCCACAATCATAATCTCAAAGTGAACAAGTGAGCATGGGTAAAACACCAACTGATACCACATGCATGAATTTTCAAGAAGGGGAATATGTGTTTGAGCATGTAGTAACAAATATAGGACAAGCAAACTAATTACATCTCAAATGAGGGTTAGGAAAAGGATGTTGGAGGACAACTTGGGGAAGTCTAATTTTTCTTCATCATCTCCATAGACTAGTCAATAACTTACTCCTTAAAATGTAGTTGTTAAGGCTCTTGCAAATCAAAAAGTGCCCCAAACTCATGGATAGAATTATAGGTCCCCTTCATTCTTCATGTTACTCAAATTCCAAGTGATGGTTCCTCTTCCAAGGTGTAGCCCAAAGGTACTAATCTTCCATTTAATATTGTGGATCATTTGAAGAAGGATAATGTAACTATTTCCATGTATAAGTCTATATTTATCCTAGGGTAAAAGGGTATTCTCCATCAAGATCTCTCCAAACTTTCTCAAGTGGAAAAGATGGTTGATAAAATAAACACTATTTTCATAAATAATAGTCAGATAACCAAACCCCTAGCCAAGTTCCCAATCCAATTTCAATCATAAGTCAATCTCAAAATGTTGTTCACCCTTTTAAGGTTGTTAAGCCTCCCCCATTTTATTTTTCAGTCATAATAGGGGATTGTTTGGTACATAATTTCATGATTGACTCAGGTGTTTTAACCTCGGTGATGCTTAAAGCCATAGCAGACAAGCTTAGGCTCAAATATGTGCCTAATGAAAAGCGTGTGCTCTAACTAGATGGCTCCCCCACTAATAAAATAGGCATATTGAAATATTTATATATTACATTAGCTACCTAGCCAAATTTTGTCATTAAGAAAGATGTAATGGTGGTGGACTCACCTCCATATTTTACCCTATGCTTGTCTAAGGACTTTACTGCTAAGATTTGGTGATATTTGTCATTTGATTAGTCATACATGGTTTTTATAACTAGATATGGAACCAAGGTCACCATAAGGTCTGAGCCTATTATCAAGTTTCACCTAGAACCCTACATGCCCAATCTTGTAAACACCAAATGTACCATTTTTAAAGAGGTTGAAGAGGTTATTAAGAAAGAACCCCATAATCATCTTGAAGGCATATTATATCTATACTTGGATGATTGAGTAAATTATAACCATGGATTTGATCCATATAGTAGCATTAAGATGATAGACTTAGGAATGTATTGTATGGATGAGAAAGGTGTTGTAATACCTTTCTTAACTAAAACTACTTAAGAAGAAGATGGTATATGGACTTCATTCTTTGATGGCTCAAGGTCAAAGAATGGAAATGGAGTGGGAGACATGATGTTTTTACCTTCAAGTCAAAAGTACCATTATATTTTAAGACTCTAATTTATTTTTACCTCAAATACTATTTATTATGAATCTCTTTTTCATGGTTTCTAGGAAATAAGGAAGAGAGGTATCTAGCTCTTTAAGGTCAAGGGTGGCAGTGAACTTATGGTGCAACAAGTAAGAGGCATAAATACAACTAAGAGTCACCATATTAAATCTTATAAGCACCAAGTATGGGACCTCATGGAGGAATTTTTAGCCTTTGATAACTAGTCCATACCAAGAAAAGAAAACTAGCATGTAGATAGACTTGTAGCCATTTGTGCCCAATATGAGATAGTTGAAGCAGTCAAAGGCAGCCAAAGTCGAGATAAGGTAAAGATTATATCTAGACTAAGTGTACCTAAAAATGAGTTGATTTGGCAAGTCTTTGATAATTATTATCAAATCATATGTTTTATAATGCAAGAGGTAGAATTCTGCCATAATAACTAAGATCAATATGATGATCAAATAGTATAACTGAGATCTAATAAGGTTCCCAAAGGGCTTACAACATTAGAAAGCATCTTCAATGAAGATGACTAAGTATAAAAATGGAAATCCTACATCTCAGCTAAATAAAAACACTATGAAAAGGTGGATATATTTAAAGGCAAGTTATTGAAGCTCAGAAAGGTCAACACAATAGAGGAAAGAGCTACAATTGTTACTTTGTGACAAGATTTTTTTGATATATTTTCTTGGGAGTACAAAGACTTGAAAGGATTTGACCCCAAACTTACATAGCACATAATTGAATTAGAAATCAATAATAATCTAAATAGGAAAAAATAAATGCTTATCAACCTAAGAGTGGAGGATCTCATGAGAAGAGAACTCTATAAATTGATTGAATCAATGATAATATTTCTAATCAAGCATTCCTCTTGGGTGGAAAACCTTGTTCCAATGAGGAAAAATAATGGAGAGATTCAATTATGTGTTGCCTTCAGGGACCTCAATAAGGTGTCTATAAAGGATCATTACCCACTACCCTTCATGGATCAAATCTTGCTAAAGGTGGTAGGTTATCGAATATTCTCATTACTTGATGGTTATTCTAGCTACAATCAGATCATGGTCAAAGAAGAAGATAGGCATAAGACTACCTTCACTACAAAATTGGATACCTATGCATATTTTAAGATGCCTTTCAGACTCTTTAATGATGGATCCACCTTCCAAAGAGTAATGGATATTTCTTTTCATGGTCTTTTGAATGATATGGTTTTGGTTTACCTTGATGATATAATAATTTTCTCAAAGAATCCTAATGATCATCTGATGCATTTGAGATCTATTTTTTATATATGCATACATATTTGGAGTTTCTTTAAATCTAAATAAATGCATTTGCTTAGTACATGAGGGAATAATTCTTGTGCATGTGGTTTCTAAAGATAGTCTTTCCATTAATCCCAAGTGGATAGAAGCAATCCTTCCTCTATCACTACCTAAACACAATAAAGGGTTGTAGAGATTCTTGGGAAAGATCAACTTCATTACGAGGTTCATTTTAGGATTTGCAAAGATGTTCAAGTCTCTCACTCATATGCTGAGAAAAGGCAAAGAGATCACATGGACAAGAGAAGAAAAGATGATCTTTTAGGCCATCAAGGAGGCCATATCTCATGCCCCCACATTTTTAAATCTATATTTCAATAAGGAGTTCTATCTATATGCCTTTTCCACATTAGATTTAGTTTTATTTATGCTTATACAATAGAATGATCAAGGTGTATAAAAAACCCATTGCTTTCTTTAGCCAATATTTATAAGGTCATGAAGAAATATATAGCTTTGTTGAAAAACATGTGCTTATTGCTGTAAGAAGTTTGGATAAATTTATGCATCTAGTTTCAAATATTAAGATCATACTAATGGTGTTTCATCCAAGTGTGAAGGATTTTGTCCTCAATATTGAATGAAAAGAGAGCTAGATGGGTCACTAAGTGTATGGAGCATAATTTGAGGTCAAGATCATAAAGCTAGTTTGAAGAAAGGGTTTATTTGAACATCTTGTTGAAGATGTGAGAGAATAAAAGGAGACAATCTTGGTAATCTAAGACACTCAACAAGAAGATGAAGATACTCTTCCATCTAGTGGGACATAAGATATTACTATATTTATCTAAATAGTAGAGTGTCCAATGGGTTTTAAAGCATCATAAAGAAGACACATTAGGCTACAATCATTTCCATAATTTTTTATTGATGGAGTGATATTCAAAAAAGACATTAGAGGTATGCTCTTAAGATGTGTTAAAACTAACCAAGTTGATAAGCTTCTCAAGCAATTTCATGATAGTCCTTAAGGAGGCCATTTTGTAACTAGGAACATAGTTACAAAAATCATTAGAGATAGTTACTCTTGGCCCACTTTATTCAGAGATGCACATGCATGGGTGAGGAAGTGTTCAAAATGTGCAATGTTTACAAGGAAATAGAAACTAGTTACTATGCCAATAAAGCCTATTCATGTTGAACAACCTTCCATTCAATGGGGTTTAGACTTCATTGGCATGATTAATCTTCCATAAAGTATTGGACATAAGTGTGTCTTGATAGGCAGATAATACTTCACCAAGTGGGTTGAAGCAGTTCCCTTGAAGGAAGCAAATGAGAAATCCATACTCGAGTTCTATGAGAGCCTAGTCACCCATTTTAGGTCACCATCTACTATAATATTAGACAATGCTTTGGCATTTATAAATAAAAAGATATGTGAGTGGGATCTTAAATAGGGTATCTCTCTAACATCTTCATCTAATTATTATCTATAGGGTAATGGACTAGCTAAGTTCACTAATAAGAATATGATTTGGATCATTAAGAGACCAATGGAAGATGATCAGAGATCATATCACACAAAGATGAAGACTACCTTATAGGTTAATAGAGTGACCCCCAAGAATGCCATTATTAACTCACCTTATCTATTAGTCTATAGAAGAGAAGTAATTCCACCAATTTCATTGGAACTTTTAGCTTTGGAGCATGCACACCAACTAAAGCTTCTAAAAATTGATGTAATTGAGGTCAAAATGAATTATATAAGAGAATTAGAGGAAATAAGGGATATTGCCATGCATGCCATGTGGTGTAACCAATATCAGGTCAAGATGAACTTTGATAAAATAACTTCATCAAAGAAATTCCATCAATGTGACATAGTCCTCAAATGGGATGAGGACCATGTAAAACTAGGAAAACACTCCAGGTTTGACATCCTTTGGAGTGACCCTATGTCATCATAGGATAAAAAGAGAAAAATAATTTTGATCTTGCCAAATTTAGTGGAGAGAGCCTTCCCATCCCTATCAATGGGAGGTATCTCAAATTCTTCTATTAGTCTCATATCTTTCCCCTTGTACATTAGTAGATACGTCTATTCTTTTCCTCCAAGTATTTTGTACATTTTTTTAGTTGTTTTATTTATATTTTAGGTCATTGTTTTGTCTTTGTTGATTTATTATTTTTTTCCCTCCCCATTACTTGAAAAAGTGTTTCCAAAAGTTAATCAGAGTCCATTAGTAGATAGATTTTCATTTGAGCAAGCTTGACCAAGGTTTGGGTTCCATGACCAACAAGTTGGTCAAGCCAGTTGAGTCACTAGAATTACTAGCCATTTTTGGCCCACTTACCAAGCTTTTGTCTAGTTTGAGAAAACTGAATAGGGTCCCAAATTCATAAGTGGATTAGGTATCTTAGAATCAAACTAAACATTGCAAGTGGAGGGATTCAATCAGGTTTTCATGGTGTTGAATGGTTTTATAAATAGGTCTAGAAGGAGCCTAGGTTTACACCTTTTCAAATTTTCACTAAGTGTAGAATTTATAATTCCTTCAAAGGAAGTGTTCCACACAAATTACACAACAAATGTGTAAGGATTAAATCTTTCCAGAGTTTTATCCCATTACATTTGGATAAGTGTTAGAATTCTTTTGGGATTTTGGTTTTGGGCTTTTTGTTTGAGTGTCAAAAATTGTTTTAGAATTTTTGTCCAAAATAATTTCCTTGAAGGGTCATTTATTTGAATAGGGTCCTTTTCATAAGTTTTAAAGGGCACTTTTGAAGCCAAGTGTCCCACACACTTTTCCTAAAGGATCATTATTTGAGAAAGCTAACCTTTGCAAAAAGCCCAAAGGATATCTTTTTCAAGAAAAGTGGCCAAGACAATTTCCTTGAAGGGTAATTTCTCTGGAAAATGTCCCAAACATTTTTTTTGAAGGGTGTTTTTTTTGCCAAAAGGTCTAGTGTAATTTTCCTAAAGGTTAATTTCTTGAGAGAATGGTCTAGTAAATTTTTCCTGAAATATACTTTTCTTGAGAAAATGGTCCACTTCAAGGTTTCCGAAGGGTAATTTTCTTTCAGGAAAGGGTCCAACACAAAAATTCCAAAGGGGTTTTTCTTAAAAAGGTTGAAGGGCCATTCTAAGGACACAATTCCTTTAGGAAAATTGTCTAGGATAATTTTCTTAAAGGCATATTTTTCTTTTAGAGCTTTTGTCTTGAAGTTAAAGACTAAGGTAGAATTCTTTCAAACATTTTGTCTAAAATAATTTCTCAAGGAAAAGATATGTCAAGATATTTCCTTTAGAGGAAGTGGCTAAGACATAAAGCCTGAGGACAAGGTATTGAAGGGAAGAAGGAGTCTAGGATCTTAATTTTCTCACATGGTCTTTTAAGACACTTTGGGTTTACTTGAAGTTTAAATTAACATTTTGCTAAGGCCATGACCAGATCTACATAACCCCCATGGGATGCTAGGAATAATTGGAATGGATTAGAAGTGCATGTGATCAATTTGGTTCTTCATGGTGTTCTTTGAGACACTTGGGCCTAGTGTTATAAATTTTGAGTGGACACTTTGTTGACATCATAGCTACCACATTTGCATGCATATTCTTAATTAGGCTCCTAGAAGGGTTGGTGGCTTTCTATTTGCTAAAAACTTGTAACTAAGGAGGTCCCAAGTTCAAAACCTCCAAAATGTAATTTTATTTGACTTAGTCAGGTTATTCTTTCAAATTTAATTATTTTTGAAATCTATTTTTTGATTTTTATGTCAACTTCTCATGCATATAAAACACCTGGTTGACCTATCAAACTTGTTTTGACTTTCGACCTAGTCAATTTTTTGATAAACATAATCATGTAACCAGTCGATCTCTAAGTTTTGGCACATTCCAGATATATTGGAGTGGTCAATTTTTTACTTTTAAGCATCCTATTAAATTTTTTAAACCTTTTTTAATATAATGTTTAAGTGGTTATTTTGAGTGCGACTCTTTTGACACTTATATTTGTGCAACTTTAATTTAATTTTTTGTATTTTTTGACACATAAATTATGTAATTAAGTATAGTTGCATGTACAATTTACTTTTTTTTAAATAGTTTAAAAATTAATTTAAAATAGTTTCTTTTTAAGCATTTGTTTATTGTCTTGTTTAAAGGGAAGCTATGGATTCATGTCATTTTTCCTTAGATAAATCTCAAATACTTAATGGAAATAGCTATAATATATAGAAATTTATGTTAAAATCAAATTTATGACCCACAAATTATGGAATATTGTCATTGGGATCAAAAAATTCCCTTTTTGATGACTGTAACCCCTAAGCTTACCAATGTATTTCAATAGAAATCATAAGAATCTATGTCCATTATCTTGTAGAGTGTTAAGGATGAATTAATTCTACACATTGGTAATCAAAAGTCTCCTAACAATGCTTAGAAACTCTTTGAGTCTATAAATGAAGGCACCCACCTTTCAAAGATCATTAAATTAATCTTTGAATTGCTAACTACACTTAATGAAGGGTGATAAAAAAATTGTTAATTTTTTTGCTAAAATTAAAAACATTAAAGCTCAGTTAGATGGATGTAATTTTAATTTGATTCAAAATAAATTTCTTTATTTTATAATTCTATTAAATACTCATAAATTTTATAGAAATTTTATTTCAATTTTGAATTCTAAATATCAAACTAAGAAAGATATCCCTGACCTTACCACCTTGTCTGCTCTCCTGATTCAAGGAAAACAAGTGATGACCAATTTTGATTCTAAGAAGAATGTCACTCAAACACTTACCAATCTTAATAATATTTTTGATAACACTAAAAACCAAAAATCTAACCTTAATTCTACCTAAGATAAAAATGGGAATAAAAAATTTGATACTAAGAATCATACACCTAAGTTTAATGACAATTGCAATTCATGTGGTAAATTTAGTCATAGAAGGGAAAATTATTATAAAAAAATGATAAAAATAACAATCAAATTTATAAAAATAACAAATGGAATAAATTTAATCAAAATAAGTAGAAGAATCAAAACCCTAATCAAAATAACAATCAAGATTCAAATATTATTGCTTTATATGTTACTTTATATGTTTCAAATAAAAAAGAATGGATTTTAGATAGCGGTGCATCACACCATATGACATGTTTTATTTGATATTTTACATGTTTCTAGAGATATATTTGAAAGAGTTTACTTAGGAGACAATTCTTTTTTAGAAGCAACTAAACAAGGAAAAACAAAATTTTCAAATGTTTTTATTAATGATGTTTTCTATCTACCTAAGCTTAAAAAAAATTTGCTATCTTGTTCTCAACTTATAAATGATAATTTTATTGTAACATTAATTAAATATAGTTGTTCTATTAGAAATCATTCTAGTTCTTTGATTGTTGAAGGTGTTCAAAAGAATAGTTTATATATCTTTTCTCCTTCTACGTGTTTTCTTTTATCGCATAGTAATAATAAATCTTAATCATGACATGAAAGATTAAGACATGTTAATTTTAGAAGTTTATATGATATTTTTACAAATAATTTTATTATTTAACTTCCTTATATCCCTTTTCAAGATGAAATTTGTGAGGGTTTCTCACATGGTAAGCAACATACTAACCCCTTTCACAAGAATCATGATGTGAATTCTTCACATCCTTTAGAATTGATTCATAGTGATGTTGTAGGACCTCCTGAAGTTGTATCTCTTAATGGTTATTTATATAATATTACTTTTATTTATTATTACACTAGAATGATATGGTATTTTTTCATTAAAATGAAATCTGATAAGTTGTCTAAATTCAAAGAATTTAGAGATAGTGTTGAAAATGCATTTGATTTTTCTATTAAGAGATTGAAAATTTATAATGGTGGTGAATATGTTATTAAAGATTTTTTTTTTACCATTAGTTTTGGTATTTAAATGGAAATAACAACTCCCTATTCCCCTCAAAAAAATGATATTACTGAAAGGAAAAATTGCACCATCATAGAAATGACTAGAACAATATTGCAATCTAAAAATGTTCCTAAGTTCTTATGGAACAAAGGCATGAATACTACTATGCATATTATGAATAGAATCCATGCTTAATATTTTCATTTTTTTACATCAAAACTACATGTATGCACATAACATTTCATTTGTTTTGATAAAACTATTTTATTCTTACTTTAGAGATATTAATTATATTGACAATATCTCATCTACATTGTATTTATTATTAAAATGATTTAGCATTGATTCTTGAAAAATAACATATTACAATTATATTTCAAGAGGTATATTTGTCTTATATGATAAATCAAATAAAATATATAGATATTATGATTATTTTTAATTCAGTTAACATTGAAATATATTATATGCATAACATCTTTCTTAATTTGACAAAATAATCATATGTTAGTTGTTGCATTTGGTAAGAAGATCATGCTCAATGAATTTGGATATTTTGTGTTTCAATTGCTTAGATACTTTCATTTTATTTTTTTATCATTTGATTGTTTATGCTAACATCTTTATGTGCCTCATTTGATAATAAGATATGTTAAGAAATGCAAAGTGTAAATAGAGTTTGTATTATTAGCTCTTCATCATTCACATTACTAAGCATTTTATTCATACATCTCTAAAATTATTTATTTCAAGTCTCATATCTATTTGACTAGATGATGGAATTTCATACTAAAATTATCTATATTTAATGTATGAGAGGTTATACCTCAATATTTTATTGAAGCGTATTAAACTTGAAAAGTATTTTGATAACACTCAAATGATAAAATGAGTTATTGCTAATAAGATATCTAATGTTTGGTTAAATTTAGTATCATATTATTAATAAATTATTGTATGTGCATCGCATGATAGTTAGCAACATCATCTTGTCAATATTGGAGATGTCTAAAAATGAATTGCATACAATAATTTATATATATTTTTCTCTAACTTTATGATCAAAGTAGTGAACTTGTTTGCCTAAAAAATGACATGATTGTTTTAAAATATGTTTTACCATAGAAAAACATATGTCATATTTTTTATGTATATGGTTATTGTGATGGTAACCATATTATGCTATCATGAATATTTTTTTTGGATGTGTTTAAGTTTTGTGTAGGTATGCATCACTAAAGAATTAAATATATTGAAATTCATGTGTATTTTATCTAAGAAAGAAAAAGTCCTCAATGCTGATATTGATATGTAGTTCTATCTTATAGATGAACAAGTGGTAGATATCTTTACAAAACTAGTTGGTGCTACCAAGTTTTGTCAATTTCGTGTAATGCTAGGCCTCTCAAAATTGACATTGAGGGGGAGTGTGCATGACATTGCCACTTCCTAATGGCCATGTGTTTCTTCTCCTTCTCTATACTTATTCTCATTTTAAATCATTGTTTATGTTGAAGTTATGTGATTTAAGTAAACTTCATGTGGAAGTTTTACTTTTGTACCCTAATACATTAAAAAACATAATTTGTAATGGAGGTCCTTATGTTATAAAGGCTCCAAATATGCTTAGTAATTTTTCATGAGAAATAGTGAGATGTAATCTCACAATCATGTAGCCTAAACTTATTTTTGAGTAGTTTATGGATTATAATTCCTTTTATTTTAAAATGTAACTTTTGGCATGATAAAGGTTTTAAAATCCTTCAATTTTTTGCACATAGTATAATTCTTTTATGGTGACTATGGATTTTATCCCTACTTAGCATTAAGGGGGAGTGTTAGAGAATTTAATGATTAAGTGGTGATTATTTAACCCTTAGTATATATTGGTTATTTATTAAATAATAATAGTATGTTATTTATTAACACGAAGTGAAAACCTTGTAAAAATAAATAACATTATTATAATTATTTAATAGTCACCAATATTTTTTAATGACCCTTCAACATGGTTAGACTCATTATTCACAATGATCACCTCCCTTCAAAATTATCTATAAAATAGGGTTTACCCCTATTAGTTATTTCATATTCATATTCATGAGATTATTCATGGGAATTTTAAGAGTTTTGTGAAGGTTAATTTGGAGAGGAGAAGTGAGAAGATAAGTTGCATTGTGGTACTTTGTTTTTCAATAATGAAAATCACTTTTAGTGGGGTTTTTACCTCATAGAGGCTTTGCCATGGTAATTCATGTGTCTCTATGTTCAATTAATCTGGCTTCATTTGCCTATGCTTTGTTATTCATATAACTTCTAGATCCATGCATATTACATTATATGTATCTTTATAGAATGCTTCAAACCTATGGAAATATTTTTCCTATAACTGATATATAAATAGGGATGAATAGGGCAAGTTTTCTCACTTGAATTCTTGACTAAGTGCTTATTGGTATATCGCCTTGTGAGTTGTATGTGATTTCTAGGTAAAGAATGAATGAGGGTTGATCTTGAATAAATAATAATCCCTTTTAGAAATATCTCACTCTAAATCACTTAGGTTGACATTTAGGATATGTTTCATCTATAAATTAGATGACTATTGGGCACTGGACACTTTGTAGGAAAAGTGGACATTTGCATCGAAGTAGGTGTTTGTCTAGATGCAAGTGTCCAGGAAGATAGAAAACATGTATAGATCCAAAACTAGTAGTGAATAATAATAATCAAGTTTTGAGCTTTTTACATAGTGTATAAGGTCTGATCATCAAAATAAAAATGGTTAAACTAAGAGATAATCAACTTAGGCACAAAGAGATGGTGAATGTGAGCCTTTTAATAATGGGTAGGTCTATAATTTAAAGACAATCATGATAAATATTTACAAAGTATAAAAGAATGAGGTACTACATAAATTATATTTTAGTATCTATAGGTTGAAAATGGTTTAAGTTTAATGGGGTGAAATGTAGACACAAAAATTAACATTTATTAAACTAAAATAATTCACTTGTGTAGCTCATGCTCAAATCTATGGCTCTAAACCACTATTCCTCTATTTATATGCATATGACCCTTAAAATTGAGAAAATTTAATATATAAAAATCAAATTTCTCATTAAAAACAACCTAAGCTCATCCCTGTACTAATCGACCCATCTATTTTAACTATATTTACTTCTTAGATAGGGCTGCTCCTTCAAGACTATCTCGCTTGCTAGTATTGTTTGAAACTATCAAATGCATCCCCTCATCAAATAATGGTTAATTGATCAAATAAAAATTCCAATAACATGTCTATCTTTTCATTTATATGGATTTCTCCTAATTATCTACATGGCTCAACTAGAATTATCTTGTCATTAGCATACCTAGGTAGCCTATATGGGATGCCGTCAAATATGTCAAATATGATATATGTGATTTAGAAATATTATGAAATAAATCATGCAACATTTAATTATAATTAAAAATTTATTTGAAATACGCATCATAATATTTCCCTCCAAATTCCTCGCAACCAACATTGTGAATGCATCATCCACTCTCCTAAAATGTTTTTTTGCCTTTCTCATGAGTGAGGTAAGGGAGGTAGTCATATATTAGTCTACCAAGGGTATACTTCTCATCTATATGGATTCATAGCCATAATCTCATTATTTCAATTGAATGGACCAAGTATGAAGTCATGTATAATTATTGCGTGTATTCCAAATCTAGTAATTACTCATGAAAATTGTCACTAATGATCTAACCCTAGTTAATGAATTATTTAGTTATAAAAATGATGTTTATAAACATGCACATCCATTATTTAAATCCATTAGTGATACAATGACCCATTATTACATTCAATAATGTCATCATGTATTATAATTATTTAAAAAATCATATTTGTATATGGTATCAGGGAGCTTAAAAGCTCCTTTCCTCTTCCTCTTCAACCAAGACTAGGTTACCATTATCATAAATTTATTCATATGTTATTCCCAAAATTATTTTCTAATTTTATTATTCATCTCCTCCACTTCATCATGTGGCACATTTTGAGGTTAAATCTAGGTTATAGATACATTGAATGCACATGCTGAGTGATTACATGAACTGAATGGGTGTATACCATAAAATAGATGAAAAGAAAATGAAACAACAATGTGAGAATATTACACAAGATAATATAGGATCCAAAATCCAAATTTACATTACCAAAGATCACAAATGTGAGAATTACGAATAACATATTGATTAGTAACTCCTCCACAAAAGGTGGTCAATAGATCCAAAAATAAAGGAGTAACTCCCATACTCAAAATAGCCAGTCAATGGAGTTATTTCTTAATCATCTGATCAACTTGTACACCTAAGAAACCTTATCCATGAAAGTATGAAAACTCCAAGTGAGGTAAAAAAAACTCATAATAAATAAATATGAGAAAAAATAAAACCCCTACTCTAACACCCCCCCATAAGCACATCTTAGGTGGGTAGTGTAAAAAATATGGGTTATGGCAACTATGCCTAATGAGGTACCCATGTACAAAGAAATCTCACATAAAGTAGAGAAAAAAGAGAAAACCTGTAGGAATTATCATCCCCCTCCCCCCTCCCCCATAAAATAGAGACATAAAAATAAGAGGCTAGAAGGCCTCCACAAAAAATGATGTTGCAGTATCCCAAACATCAAGAAGAGCCCACAAGTGAAGATACTTACTCTCTATGAAAGGTTTAGTGAAGATGTATGAAATATTCTTTATCATCTAGGAATAGATCAGATCATTGATCTCCCATGAATGAGCTTTATGATGAAGTGCATGTGAGTATCTATGTATTTGGTGCATTGATGCTAAACTAGATTCTTGTAAATCTGAATAGTACTCTAGTTGTCATAATAGATGATGGTAGGTCATCTAAACTGGATATCAAACTCTATGAGAATCCTTTAAATCTAAATGGCCTCAGTGGCATCATTGATAGTTCCCCTTTACTAAGCCTCAATAAATTGATAAATTAATATCATTCTAATTCTTGATTGACCAAATAATCAATCTTGAACCAATGGAAAAACTGTAACCTAAAGTGGATTTATGATTTTGAATATCACCAGCCCAGTCTAAGTTAGTATAGCCAATCAAGTCAATGTCAATACCAATTTTGTAGTGAATCCTAAATCTATGTGTGCCCTAAATGTAGTGTAAGATCCTCTTAGTTTTTTTTTAGTACAACTCATGGGATTCTTGCATGAATCTAGAGACTAGGCCCACTATATATGATATGTCAGGTATAGTATATGTCAAGTAAATAAGGCTACCCACAAGTTGTCGATACAATGTAGCATTGACCAATGGTGAAGTATAATATACCTCAAGATTAACTTTGGATAGAAAGGGAGTTAGATTTAGCTTATAATTAACCATGTTAAATTGATCAAGTAGATCAAGAGCATACTTAGGCTATGCAAGAATGATCTCTGAGTCTGACTAAGAAATTTGAATCTCAAGGAAGTAGTGTAATAAGCCCAAGTCTGTCATGAATAATATATCCTAAAGATCCCTTTTCACTACTATAATATAGAAGAAGAGATACTAGTGATCAAAATATCATCAGCATAAAGTACCAAAATTAAGAGCAAGTCATCTTATCGCCAGAGTTAAATGTTTGGATTTGAATGGCATATAGTGAATCTTGATGAAAGAAGAAAGGAATCTATATTAATGTACCAAGCTCGAGGGGACTATTTGAGGACATAGATAGATTTATGGAGTTTACATACAAGCAAATAATTATTAATAAATCCCATAGGCTATTCCATGTAAATCTTCTCCTCAAGATCACCATGAGTAAAGACACTCTTTATGTCCATCTGATGAACATCCCAATGATTGGATATAGTAATAGCAAGTGTGAGTCTGATGGAGTTCATTTTGGTGGATAGTGCAAAGGACTATGTGTAGTCTATGCCAAGCACCTATGATAAAACCTTGGTGACCAATCGTGCCTTGAAATTTTCAACAAACCCATCTACTACATACTTAGTCTGATATACCCATTTGCATCAAACTATTTTTCTTCCCTTAGGAAGAAGTGTCAAGTCTCAAGTATGATTCCAGATTAAGGAGTTATATTCCTCATGCATAGATGAATCCCAATAAAAAATACCTGATGCCTCTTGAAAAGTTTATGGATCTAAGGTAGAGGCATAAAAATCATGTGGCCCACTTTGAAACTCTAAACATGTTCTCATGTCATCTGAAGGATCCCCAACCCATGTACTTACATTCTATATTGTTTACCTAGCCCAAAGTGGACTAGAAGTGGATAAGTTGGGAAGATAATCATCATCTTTTAAAGTGTGGCTAGAAGTGTATGGAGATGAATCCCTATCACCAATCTCATTATCAAAATTATAAGAATTTTCATCAACCTATGAAATGTGCTAAGGTTGATTTAAACTATCTAAATTGAATTCAAGTGAATCTAATGAAGTGGGAGAAGTGTCAAGTGTTGAGTCTATAGGACTCTCCTAAAAATGAACACTTATCTTGATGAAAAACTCATGTGTAGTCAGATGAAGAAGATAGTACCCCTTAACACCATCAAGATAACCTATGGAGATGCAAAGCTTACTCTAAGGTTTCATAGCCTTATGTTTCTTATTCGATATGCATGCCATATCTAGAGATCTAAAAACCCTAAAGTGCTCAACTATGGGTTTCTTATTGTGCTAAAATTTAAATGGAGTTATACCTTTCAAATATTTGTGAGGAACCCTATTTTGAATGTAGCAGTCATAATTAATAACTTAAACCTAATATTGAGGTGCTAATGACTTATAATGAATCATACATCTCGCCATCTATTTCAAGGACCTTATCTTGCATTCTATAAATCTATTTTATTGAGGACTATAAGGAGATAAATCAATCCCCTCTGCTATGCAAAATTGCTAAAACTTATTTTTAACGTACTCACCCCCATTATCAGTTTGAAGAACCTTGATGCATTTCTTAGATTATTTTTTTACAAAAACCTTGAAGTCTTGAAACTTGTCAAAAACTTCATATTTTTTCTTAAGGAAGTGAATCCATGTGTATCTCAAGAAATCATCAATGAAGGTAAGGACATAATTAGACCTTATGAATTTAGACTTAGAAAAGGCCCAGATACATCACTATGTACTAACTCTAATGCTTAATGACCCTCCAAGATTTGCCTTTATCAAATTTCTCTCTAGGATGCTTCCCAAGGGTAAAACCCTCACAAAAGCCCTTAGATAAATGGACTCAAGGTAAGCCTGTGACCATATCATTCTTGATGAGTTGTTCTAGGTAGTATTAGTTTATATGGCCAAACTTCTCATGCCAAAGTGCTTTGTACCTAGGGATATGATTTATTAATGTATATGGGTTGATGGAGATGCTGACATGTGGCACACATCTCCTTAGTTAGTTATATGGGCACAATATATTAAGATAATGGAGTAACTTGTAGAATTAGTACATTGGGTAATGGTCAGGCTACATTGGGATTAGGAGGTTACCCATCCATTGGTTAGATAGATGCCTATATAAAGGAGATGATTATCATGGTAAAGATATCAAGTAAGCATTGAGTCTTCTATCATAAGAGGATATTGGAGGTTGTCCCCTCGAAGAGACATTGTGGAGTTATTCCTTCTTAAAGGAGTATTATATGGTGTTTCCCTACCTTAAGGTATTTCTACATATATTAAATATTTGAATCATATCAAGATCATATCAAGTGGTATCAGAGCTTCGATTTGGGCAATTTGTGTGGAGTGAAACCCTAGTTTTTTTGAATCATTAATATATTTTGATTTCTTACTAATTTTTATCCAATTTTTTATTGGATATGGATAATATTTTAAATAAATCACAGTAAAAAAATTGAGATTTTTTGATTAGTTTTGAGGGAGTTATTGCTATTTTAGGTTTTATATTAATTTCACTATATCTTCCCAAATATAAGGAATTTTTATTCTAAATTTTTACATAAGATGTAAGAAGATATAAGAGAATTACAATCTAAATTTTATAATTTTTGGAGTTTTTTTGTGTGATTTGTTGTGATTTTATGGTTTTTCATATATTCAATCTACAGGTTGAAATTTGTGACATTTATTTACAAAATTTTGACTGAGGTTCTAACATCATAAGATAAATATATAGTAAAATGTTGGGACCTTTTGGATCAGTTTTGTATGAGTTATTGACATTTTAGGGTTTCATGAACCTTAATTTTTTTTGTGGATCATAAAGTTGCAAAAATTTTCAAGGGAAGATGATGTTGATGCTAGAGAATGGTGGATCATTTTTAAGGAGAATAATACTAATTTTTTTTAATCGAAAATAGAATTATCTCTTTCTTTTTCTAGGCCTACACAACATTGGTGGTTTAATCAATTGAGCTTTACACAAAAGTATTCTTCATGGGAGGCAATGGAGCAAATCTTCCTATATTGATGAAATATAAAAGAAAAAGAAGATATAGAAGAGGAAGAAAATAATGATGATAAAGAAGAAGAAGAAGAAGAGAAATGTTCAAATAATTTGGCTCCAAAGAAATCTGAGTCAATTTTTCAATTTCGTGGATGCATTCAAAAGAATAAGGTGGTTGTGTCCATAAACCATACCAATAAATATAAATTTATTAACATGAATGTGTCTAAGAATATACATGTTCAAGAAAATAATATCAAGGAGGTTCAAGTAGATGGGAATAATATTTCAATGTTTAAATATTTGAAGTTCATTATAGAAAAATATGTTTTGCATTCAGATTTTTATGCTTTAGATATGGATGATGTGGATATAGTTCTTGGATATCATGGTTAGAGACTTTGGGAACAATGAATATTAATGTTTAGAAAAAGTTCATGAATTTTTAGTATAGGAAAAAGAAGATCACTTTACAAGATATCATAGTGAAAAAGGCACCAATAACAATCCAGGTAGATCATGAGGATGAGATTGAAACAGGTGATGAAGAGCATGATGAAGATTCAGATGATATAGATAAAGACACATTAAAACTAGAAATGAACACTTCATCTAGTAAAGAGACAAAGAAGGAAAAGGTGGAAGAAGTAGAAGCAAAGGTGGATAAGGTTAAAATATTGGAAAAAATTGAGGTATATAGACACCCACATCATCATAAGAGGAAACAATCATGGAACCAATGAGGAAGTGCCATAAAAATAATCATTTTTTCTATACAATAAATTAAATTTCCAATCATCATGGATATGCATGAAAGAATACCTACTATGGTCATGTTTGGAATTAGAGTAGCACAACAGACTATGGTACATGGAATAAAAAGAGGAATAATTATGATTAGACACCAAAGCAGTATAATTATGATCATGAATGAAATCAGAGGAACACAATGGAATTTGGAAATAAGATTGGAGAGCTATCACCTACCAAGATCACATATGGATGGCTAGATGATCAATATTGGAGACAAGTGTGCAATGATTTGAAGCACACTCATTATTTGGTTTCTTCCTATGTTTTGGAGATGAAACATGTGAAGGAGGGAAGTAATTCTATGTACCTAGGGATACGATATATTAATGTATATGAGTTGATGGAGATGATAACATGTGATACACATACCCTTAGTTATATGGGTACAATATATTAGGATAATGGAGTAACTGGTGGAATTAGTACATTGGGTAATGGGTCGGCCTACATTGGGATTAGGAGGTTACCCATCCATTGGTTAGATAGATGTCTATATAAAGGAGATGATTATCATGGTAAATATATCAAGTAAGAATTGAGTCTTCTATCATAAGAGGATATTGGAGGTTGTCCTCTCGAAGAGACATTGTGGAGTTATTCCTTCCTAAAAGAGTATTATATGGTATTTCCCTACCTTAAAGGTATTTATGCATATATTGAATATTTGAATCATATCAAGATCATATCACAAAATTTTCTAATCCATTTGAATGAGTCATAAATATAGTCAAATAATAATTAGGTGCAAAATGTGAGAAGATATATAACCTAGCTTGATGATCTTCCCTACCCAATGCCACTATAAAATCATTGAGCAACTCTTTGATTGTAATTGAATCTAGTGAAAACTCTACTCATATGCCCTTACTAAGGTGAATGATTTGATACACTAATAGGAGATTAGTTAAAAGTGATAGAACACTTAGAACATTATTGAATGTTCCTCCATCCATTTCAAAAGACCCTCTCCCTACAAACTCTACTGAAGTGTCATTACCTAAAGTTATATAAGACATACTGCAAGGCTCTAAGGAATAAAACTCAACTTGTGAAGAGCCCATATGGTGGGAAGCACCCAAGTCAATAACGCATGAAGGGGTTGGAACTAAAAATGCTACAAGAGCCTTAACCTTTTCTTTATCTTGACCTTTTCCTATTGCCTTAGAAGAATCTCAAGTTGATGAATTATATTTGATCGACTAAGGAGCATCTATGTTCTTCTTCTCTAGAAGATTAGTTAGGTGATCAATTTATTTCTTCATGCACTTGCATTCATTATGCCCATTTTTATTATAATAGACACACTTAACCTTCTCTTTCTTAGGTTTATTATTAGAAGAGGGGGTTTCAGTGGTTATTTGGCCAGAGGTTGATTATTTATTCTTCTCTTGATCCTTATTCTTCTTTTTTTTCTCTTTTTTTGAAGTCTTTAATTTCCCATTACTAGTAATGAGAGCTTGAGGTTTTGTGGACTTCAATGTTTCCATATGTATTAACTTGTCTTGCTCCCAAGTTAAGTTGGCAATAAAGGCATCTAAATAGAGAATTTTCCATGTAGTGCATAGAGCACTTTTAGTGGCATGGAAAGTAGGGACAAAGATTGAGTAATCAAGACCTTTCGTAGAAAGTATAGAAAGAATAATTTGGTCATCTTTATTCTCTATTCCAATTTTTTTCAACTGTAATCTTAGAGACTTGAACTTGGTTAAGAAATCTTGAAGGGTGTCAAAGTTGATAGGACTTAGGCTGATAAGATCATTTTCAAGTTTGTGACCTCTCATCACATCTATATTCCCAAAAAGCTTTTCCAAGATGGTCCACACTTCATTGGGATATTTAATAGGTTTTAAGTGAAAGAGAATATCAAAAGACATAGAAAGACACAAAAACCTATAGGATTCATCACAATGGTTGTACCACTTAAATTTTTATGATTCTATACTAGGTTTAGTTTCATTACCCATTAAAATATGATGTAAACCCTTTCTCCTTAATATAATTTGCATTTAAGTTTTCAATTGTTAGTAGTTAAATGGTATTTATGGATTAATTAAACTTGTATCCATTATGTATAAATAATGTGTAGTGGTTGTAGTTGAAGTTGTTGTTGTAAAAATGAAAGAACAAGTAGAAAGAAGAGTGACTCAAAACACATTACACCCCCTAAAATATGAAATGGTGAGCCCTCATGAATGTTCCAAACAATTCATGCTCAAAAGACATTAGGCATAAGTAAGAGTGTGTCCAATAAATTAGTGCAAGTGGTAGAAAAGACAATTTGTAAAGTAAGATGTTGGGCTCAGCTAATAATGAATCCAAGAAAAATCAAGTACAAAGTGAGTGAGAGATGAAATTTTTATTTTGAATGTGAGGGGGTTTGGCCACCTTCCAAACCAGACCTCACCCTATAGTCTTCAACATGTGAAAATATGAAGAGAACTACAAAATTATTTTTCATCTCTAAAAGGGCTCACATATTGTTCTTATATTAAAAACAATAAAAAAACCTTGTGATATATTGTTTTTATTTTAAACAAATAATAAAAAAAGTCCCCCTTGGAAATATAGCCTCCATTTTTTTTGGAAAGAAAAACATTTAACAAAACATATTACAATATTATTTTTGAAAAACAATAAACACAATCAACCCTCCTTATACTAACCCCCCAAAATTCCCTTTTTTGGTGAAAAAACAAAGGCTTTACAATATTAATACAATAATAGCCATATAAAAAATGACTTTAGTGATTTAAATGATTTGATATAGACTTTGTTTTAAAAAAGGCAGTAAAACTTTGACTTTGTTTAAATTGAAAAGGCATTCAACTATATTCATCCACCAAAACCACTTAAGAAAATGTAGAAAACCATGAATTTCTTGAGTGGTTTATTAAAACCATTTACATGTAAAAACAAGTGGTTTTTGAACTAAAAAACCTCATTAGCTCATTGATGAAAAAATAAGGCTTGAATGGAGAGTTACATGTCTGAAGAGGCTTTGTACGAGTTATGAGAGGCTTCAACGAAGGACATGGAGGCTGAATGTCTATTCTGTACATGGTTTGTAGTGTGGATAGATTGATGGTGGGGTGAATAGGTTTTAAAGAAGTTATTAAACTATCCATGATCAGTCTATCAGAGAAGAGATGTCAATCTAGAATAGAGGCATCAATATGGAGTAGAGACATCAAGGCTATTAGGATAGAGACATCAATCTAGAAGGTTGTGGTACAAACTAATATGTAAAAAGATAACCAAAGGCATTTATGGATGGAAACTAAATCATTATGAGAGTTTACCAGGTAATGCATTTCCTTTTTAATTAAAAAAATCAATGTTGAAATGCTTCTTTGGTATGGAATAGAGCCAAAAAAATACTCCCTACACAATCACAAAGAAATCGAGCAAAGAGAAAACCAAAACCACACAAAAAGCCCAAACAATCCAAGACAAAGCCAATACAATATATTTTATGAAACAATAACCCCTCTTAAGGTTTTTGAGATTTCAAAAACACCCTAAAATTTTTACAAACCCTTAAAAAAAGCCTCACAATACACTTAAAATTTCAAAATAAAGCTAATAACATAATAACTAGACATACGATTATTGAGATGGCTATGATACCATATCAGGGTTGATTCCAAGTTATATATATTTCAAATGAACAAGCTAGGTGATTACATGAACTAAGTAGGAATATATCACAAAATAAATGAAAGAAAAATGAAACAACAATGTGAGAATATTGCATAAGACAAGATAAGATCCAAAAGACAATCTTTCATTACTGAAACTCAAAAATGTGAGAAGTACAAATAAGAGAATACTGAGTAACTCCTCCATAAAAGGTGGTAAACATAATCTCAGAATAGAATAGTAACTCCTCCATAAAATGTGGTCAATAGAGCCAAGAATAAATGAGTAACTCCCATACGTAGAATAGCCAGACAAAGGAGTTACTTCCTAGTCATCTAGTCAACCTGTACACCTAAGAAATCTTATCCTTTGAAGTAGGAAAATTCCAAGTGAGGGAAAAAACACCATAATAAATAAATATATTAAAAAATAAAACCCCTCCTCTAAAACTAAAATTCAAAGTGTTATATATGGACCATCTAGCTTTGCCATCAATATATATTATATAAACCTAATTTCCATTGTATCTTTATTCTAGTATTTGGCACAAGAGAGTACCAAGTCCACACATTAAACTAATGTAGGGAAGGTGATAACTTTAAAAACTTATAGGTATACATTTACCTTCTTCCATTCTTTCCCAAAAGTCTTCTAGATCCACATGGCCAAATTTGAAGTCTCTAATTTCAAGAAGATTTATTTTCAAGGTGGACATCCATTCATAACCCATATAATTAAAATTCATCTTCCTTTGTTAGGTAAGGAGGAAAGTTATTTATGTGTTCATAATTAGGAAGTAGGAAATGCCTATGTAGATATGATGGCTAGATCACAACAGTCATAAAAATAAAAGAAAATTATCATATTTTTCTAATATTCTTCACAAGACCAAAACACAAAAATTAAGTGCCTACAATGCTTCTTAGGCTTGAAATTATCTACATATCATAATATGTAGTGAAAAGGTTTTCAAAATGCTCTAGAGGTGATGATGCTCAAGACAGTGAAGACAAACGAAGGAGTTTTGAGTGAAAAATGATAAAAAACAACATAATAGAGGTGCAATGAACCTAAGGCATGAGGACATGGTGAAAATGAACATGAAAAAATGTGAAGAAGAGGAAAATACAATACAAGATGAAAACTAGGAGAAAATTGACTTTGCTAGAATATTAATAGTGAATGTGCAAAATAACTAACTAGTATGAAGTTGTGGATGACATTGGAGTCATAAGAAGAGTAAATCGAGAGTTTTAGTGATAATAAGAACATACTCAATTCCATTTAAAGGCTCTTGCATGATTTCCATTGTTTTTAAGGCATTGTTGTTTTTTATTCTTAGTGTATTTCAAGCCTATGGGGTCACAAAGGTACCTTGGGAACTTTTTATTTTATTTTTTCACATTATCTTTGCATATCAGGGCCATAAAATATACCAAGCACATCTAAAACATGTGGAACTTTGTCTAGGTTCCTATTGAGGTATTGTGTAAACATTATTAATGTATAATGTAATTATTATTTGGTAAAATAATAATATGTTAATAGCTTGTGGTTAGATTAATTAGTTGATAGAATATATTGTTAATAACATTATATTCATATTTAGTTTAGTTTGTCAGTTTGAGTTATTTAGGGAGATTTACGAAGATTGTGATGGAGATTTAATCTCCCTAAAGATATGAAATGATTTTCCTATATAATTGTAATCTCACATACAGTTTTCATATGATGAAGAAATAATATTATTTGAATTATTTTCTCTATTAGTATTTAGATCTCTATATAACTTGGTTATACAAATATTTGGTATCAAAGCAGTGTTAAGTTCTTTCAATGATGGTTATGTAATGGATTTTTGAGGGGCTATTATATTCTTCTTATTCACCCTTGTGAGTGAAATTTTAAATAGTTAATTCCTCCTGACTCAACTACATCGATTTGTAGAGTTTTTTTAGATCCTTGCATGATTGGTGGAAACTTGGCTCTCCTAGATTGGTATTTCTCCTATGTCTCTAATTAGCTTCATGCCCAATCACTAAGGGTTTTCACCAAATAAGAATCAGTTTTTTTCTATTTTATAGTCCATAAACAAATTAGCATCTAGATTCCTGGTGATATGAGCAACCACATATGAGACCTATTTTTTCTTGTTAGTTTGCATGAATAAAGATATATACTTTCCAAGCCACGTCACATTCTACTTCTATTCAAGTTCTAATCTATATTGATGTGACTATTTTTTATGAATTCTAAGCTCTAATTTTCTTGATAGATATAGAAGATGGAGAGGTGAATCTGATATGTTCATACAGTCCTATGTTGTCTCATAAATAATCTACATGTTTCAATGCATTCTTTCTACATGGTATGTGAGACAAATTTTAGTCCATCCACCTATGTCTTCTCCATCTGTATCCATGCATTTGATCAATATCCAAATGCGTTAAAAGTTAAGAAGATTTGGTTAAAAGGGTCTATTTAGTTTTGAGCTTAAAATGTATGTGCTAAGTTTTGGGTCCTCTGATGACTCATGTATGGATTTATGCATGTGAAAAGTTGGCTCCTTAGTCACTTTCTATGTGTTTTCCCATACTTAACCATTTTCAATAAGTTTTAGTAGAGCTGAATGAGCATCTTAACAAAGTTATATCTCACATGTGCAACAATTACAAGAGAAAGTAGTTACATGGGTTTTTTTATCTTGGTCCCAAGTTTTTATGTGCTAAGTTTCTAGTAATCCACCAAAGCACAACAAGAGTTATGCATGATAAAACTTATCTCCTTAGTCATATTTCACCAAGTTTTCATACTTAGCCATTTTTTAGCTAGGATGTCATGAAGGATCAAATGGACCAATCAACTAGTGTACTTAATATCTTCACTTAGAAGGTTCCCAGGACTAGTGAATTAAATCAATTTATCCCTTTTAGTCTCAAGAACATCTCATGCAAATTTGGTGCCTCCATGACTTTTTCACTTCAAATTATAAGCCCTCAAAGTTGGCCAAAAGCATAAGACATTCACATGAATGTCAAAATAGAACTCAAGCAAAAATCCATATGTGTTTGAATTTGATGGTCTATAGAACATTATTTTCATTCTATGGAATGATAAATGATAGACGATGAGATGTCAAATTTATAAATAGAGAAATATGAATCCTATTGAGCTTAAATTGATGATCACATGATCATTAGTGATGGTCACATGACCATCAATGATGGTCACATGAGCATCAATGATGGTCACATGAGCATCATTTGATAAGAGTAAAGATGTCCATTTTAAGATCATGAACTAGCCATTGGCTTTTAAATTATGGGTCCTAACAGATCAATATTTGTCATTTGATTGAACATCCAATAGCAATGGTGCTAGATGGGTCAAAGAGTCAGAGAGCTCGAGGGGTCACCACATTGGCATAAGCACATGAAGCTACAAATTGATAGTAAGATCTTGAGGATTGACATGCATTTTATAAGTGGCACTAGTGGGGACAAGGTTGATAATTAAAAGATATATCTAAGGGCTCATGTTTGTTCAAAATTGTCAGATCTAATAGAGTGATATGAGTCAATAGGTTAAGGATCTAAGTCAGTTCTTAATGTTCAATCAAATCAAAGGTGATCCAAAGTGACTTAGATGGAGGGTAAAGGGTTAATATTTGACAAAGGTAAATAAACACCAATGGAGTTGAGATCAAATCATGATCCATATTGGGCCAAGAGTTGATATTTTAGGATCAAGTGACACCATTGAGAGCCTCTAAAGGTAGACATGTAGACTTCAACAGCCATCACCAAAGCTAGTTGCGTGAAAATAACCCTTCTCCCTACTTAAGAACACATTTAAAACCCATTCATGAGTAGGTTTTCACCATGAAAAAGTGAAAACAACTTAATCCCACTATTGCATCCACCATGGAGCATCAAAAAGAAGATATTATAATGATACAATGGACTGGAGTGACTTGGATCAATCAAGTAAAGGTTTGAGTGAGCTTAATTCATAGAGGTAGTTATAGCATCTTTTCAAATGAATTTAAACTTGGTTTATTCCCTTTTTTGGAGCCAAATTTCCCTCTCTCTTACTCCCTTTTTATTATAAATATAGCTTTTAAGCTATTTTTTTAGATCTTTTAGGCTAGTATGACTAGACTCTACCAGAATTGTATTTGACACCTCTTAGAGTAGTGAATAAAGTATTTTGTAATCATTTTTCTAATATGTGTTTAGTGTTCTATGTTTTTTTAATATGAAATTATTAATTTAATATTCCTTTAATATGTCCAAACTCAGCCTAACTACTAGAAACTTTCTTTGTAGGTCATATAGTGTGTCTTAGCATTGATCTCTAAAAGATATAGTGGATAGATGAACTTAAGTGTCTTTAACTAGACCTTATTTTCATTGCTCCCTCATCTAAGTGTATCAAATAGACCTCTATATGAAATATTTTTTCATATGCACATAGTAATCATTGCATTAAACTTCTTTCATGGTTCATTAGTGTGTTAAGGAGTCCAAGTTCAAGAGTGGATCTGATAAATTCTTGATGCATCACCATAAATTAGAATAGGTTTTATTTTATGAAAACTCCTTAACACTTTTAACCCCAACCAATATTTTTTGGTTTAAGAAGCAAAGGTATAAATTATAAAACCTGACGAGCTAGCCTCATAAAAAATCTTAGAGGTCTAGTCTAGTTATAGGCAACCCATGGCCTTAGACCATTCCCATGTTAGTCTAGGTATGGGTTAGACTTGAATGAATATGACCCCTATTTAGGGTGTTATATAGATCCCTAATATTAATTTCATCAAATCATTATTTTCCACCCTTGCATACCCATAAATGTTATGCAATACTTGGGGAAACATGATTTAGTCACCAAGATTCATGGTGGGATCAAAATCAAATTCCACAAGCTCCCTAAAGCACCAATAAATTCATTACCATTGTTCATCAAGATGTTGGATGCACAGGCCAAAGTCTTATGATAAAAATGTCTAGTTGTTCACTCTATTACACCACTATGATCTATACCTTCAGGAGCATACAATTCATCAACCCAACCACCACTAACACAACCATAAGTAGAGGTATGGGCACCGTTAGAGACAAAATCATCCATATCATTTTTTAAAGGGAATTGAAAGGCACTAATGCACAAAGTTTCATCATCTTCTCTAAATAATAAGATATAGACAACATTAAATCTAGGATATTCAATAGGAATGTTTTAGATATCACAAAAAAATATGATATGAATCAACTAAGAGTCATATAGGAGGATGTATATAAATCCATGATTGAAGACATAGGCAAGAGGTAACACAACTAATGGAGGAAATTATAGACCTACACCACCACCTCACCAAAGCTCACCAAATAAATTATCACACCCACCTTGCATTGGCCACTCAAGTCTTGAGTGATCAAATAATATCCAAAGATAAGAATTTCATATCCCTCTTTTCCTAGTTCATAAAGGATTGGCTCATGATTCAATAATTTTGGGAATATTGGTGTACTATTCTTAATTTAGTTAAAGGGTCTGAGTAGTAAAATCAATAAATAAATAGACAAAAATTAAGATACTAATTTGTTTAACTTAATTGAAAATAAAACTTTTATAAAAATATTAATAAGGATAAGAAAACAAAACTTAGATGGAAACTTATTGATCTGACTAAGATAGAGGCTAGAATTCACTATGTAAGACTGACACACTATCACAAATTAAGATCTAAACTTTGTTTTATGATTGTATAAGAGTATCATAACTATATAGTAGTGGCACTATCACTATCGTCCACCTCTTTCATTATTGTCTTAAGGATTTGAGCTTTAGGGGTTTTGCTCACTATATCTATGTGACCATGTCTGTGAAGTTTCATTAGTGGGAAGTCTATATATCTCCTTATAGAGAAAATTATTTCTTAAAACCCTATATTCCATTATGATCTGACCAATTTTGAGTAAGAGAGGGGGGTTTAGTGTGTGTAAGATGCACTAGATGTGTTTCACATCCCGTGTGTGGGCATGTTGCCTACATACCAATAGTCCAAAGAGGGATCAATCTATATGTAGTTCTCCCACTTAATGTTCTTTATGCAATTGTGTATATAAAGATGTAGAATTCTAAACTACATGTTTTTGACATGGGTAGGGACTGATGTAAGGACTTAAATGAGCTTGTAAGTGTGTCAAATGGTTATATGCAAAAAATAGGGAAGATTGCTTGAGTAGGCTTGCTTGTAATCTTTCTTGCTTAGTGATATTTTCCAACCCTTTCCAAATGATCCTTGAATGGGATTTTATAGGGATTTATTGGTCATGGTTTAAACGCACTCACATTAGGCTAACAAGGATAAGGATGGGGAACTAGAATAAATTGACCACTAGGGTTAGAAATGGACTTGGATAATAGCACTGAAAGTGGATAAGAGTGGCACTGGCACTATAGTCCAAGTATAATGCTACTATCTTGAGTAGACAAGACCTGGGGGGACTAATTTATCTTGGAAAGAGTAGTCTAGGTGAGCTGGGACCAAGTTTGGAAGGATGTGAATGACTAGGAATCAATAAAAATAAGCCTAATATGGTCATAAAAGTAAGCACAAGGAACCTAAGGGTTAGGTGTCATTATCCATGCTTAAGTTACCAATTTTCACATTTTATATGACTACATATCCCCCCCCCACTTTTATTTTAGTGATGCAGCAATGTGAAATAATAAGATTAAAAAAATAGAAAGCATACCTAAACTTACTTGAAAGGTTGAATCTCATGAAGCTATGTGATGCTAGGTGTGCATAGAGAGAACACACTATGAATTATAAATCTATAAAAAAAACAAAGAATAGATCAATTCTTACTAGATACACTATATCTAAAATAATAACATACAAAGCTAGGAAAGAGAGAGAGGAAGAGAAAAGAATAAATACACCTCATCAATTATATGGACTAATATAAAACCTATTATGATGTTGAGTGATTCATAGGAATGCTAAGTGATGTTGGATGATGTACCAAGAGTAATATCATGAATAGAGCTGAGTGCTCAATTCCCTAAGAGTGGCTCAAGAATGTAAAGGCTAGCCCATTGGCTCCATCATTTCCCACTAAGTGAAGTTAGGTGGTCTTTCATGTGCTAATCAATGTTTGGACTATGTGTCCAATCCCTATTAATAGGTGGCTCAAGAATATAAAGGCTAGCTAGTCCTTTGGCTCCATCACTACCCTATGAAGTGAAGCTATGAACTGATATCGATATAAAATATGTGTCATATAAGATGGATCTTAAATCCCATGAATTTACTATGATCTAACAATGTTGAAGTGGATATTTGAATATATGCTATAAACTAGGCCACTCTTGGCCACTCCAAAAGATGAAGATTAGGTTTATATGAAAGCCACTCTAAAACTAGTGTAATAGGCTTATATGAAAGCCACTTTAGAACTCAAAAACTCAAGAATGTGGAAGTTAGGCTTGTATGAAATCCATTCCAAAATTATTCCAACCACCTACAAATGAAATAAGGCACACAACTGCTAGGAATGCTTAGGTAATGCTAAACTTGAAAAGAAAGAAAAATGAATTTTTCATGCACATTACCCCCAATCACTAGAGTCTGAAACATATATTTTGATCTAGAAGTTGTACCAACTACCCTATCTAAAACTAGAAGAGAGAGCCATCATGTCATACATGATGCCCCCTATAACTGGATTCTATGAGAAAAAGTGTATTGAACTATTGATTTTGGTTTGAACTATAGCTAACAAAACTATAACTAAATTTACCTTTCTATCTATTTTTGGAAAATTTGTTTTTTTTACTATTTAGATAAGAGCACTAAAAGTGGACATCAGTGGAACAAGCATTGTTATCCAAGTTTGGAATTATTTTATAAGGCTAAATCTAATAACTATTCTATATTATTGACTATCTAATTGGTCTATTTTCACTATTTCAATGTCTGGTTGTTCTAGGTGTGTTGAAAATTGTTGTTTTGATCATTAAGAGCTCTAATATCTAAGATAAGACCCCTATTTATTTCCCACTCTGTTTAGGGTAGGAATTAATACCCTATAATGATTTCCATTAGAATAAATATCCTTACAAGTGTGTTCTACTACAAAGATACATGATATAAAAATGATAATTGATAAGATATCTCAAGATGTAGCATTATTTGTATTGAGATATTGTCATATCAATAGGGGTATACCTAGATAGATATAATAATGTAATGTAATGTATTGAACTAGAAATTAGAATGATAAGTTTGGGTTGTTAGTTGTTAGTTGGAGGTATGGATCATGATGTCCATCATGGCATCCACGAAAATAAGATAAATGCATGATGTGAAGCATGGCATTGCAAACAAGCAATAAACACACAAGGAAAGAAGTAAGAAGCATACAAGGGTGGACAAAGGGCCAATAAAATAAGGGACATGGGCACATGTCACTCAAATTAGCAAGTAAGCATACAAGGCATGTTCAAATGCCACATACACATACAATTGAAACAAGTTATATTGGTATGAAAGCCACAATCACATAGGATAGAAAAGACAAAGGACATTGGTAAATGTCCAAAGGCACACACATGAATAGAATCAAAGGACATTGGAAAATGTCTCAAAGCACATATAGGAGATAAACAAGAACTAAGAAATGTAAATAACCTATCTATGCTAAGCAAGAAAATAAAACATGTAAGGAATTGGAAGTACAATCACATTTAACTAATCAAATCAAGAGGGAAGTCTGCAAGACATGTTATTACAAAACTAGATATATGCTAAGAAATACAGAAGTGTTATATACTAGTGAGTGTCGATCGAGTAATTTGTGTAAGAAATTAAGTAATGTAACTCAAAATGATAACTAGAATGTGTGGTGTAGGAATGGCATAACTTGGATGGTTTAGTTATGTATAAGATGCCCCTAGTGGGTATGTATATCAATGTGTGTCTTGATGTAGAAGTAGGATGCCCTCTCAATGGGTAGAGTGAAGAAATCAAAGAGTTGGATGTCACTTCACACACCCAAAATAAGATCAAGTGAAGCATGTTAATGTAGATTAATCAACAAACAATAAACCTATAATAGCAAATGTAAGTCTAGCATAGTAGTATAAATGTAAAGTATGGATAATACATACAATCAAAATATTTTTGGTGTTTGTGAATGTTATGTGTATGTTTTTGTATTTTGAAATTTTGTATTATTTTTGTATTATTAAAATCTTTTAAACTATGTACAATCAGTCAATAAAAACTATGTATAAGTAAGCAAAGAAAGGATGATACTAATCAATGAGTCTCATGGGAGACTCTCTATCATGGTGTCCTATGTGAACTAGGAATTTGATTAAGAAGAGGAGATTAGTGTTGTGTTAGTGAATGAAACTAAATCAAAAACACACTAAACTAACATCTTCATGCTTAGTTAATAGGGTGAGATGGGTGAAGAAAGACAAATGGAAAAATCACAACTAAAATTCAATAAAACACACATTCCTTACCTTCCTTGATGCTCCAAAAGTATTCTTCAATTGGATTGTGTAGTTTGTGCCCATGAAGTCCACATCAATGGAAGATTGGCTACCTCTATCTCTCTTTGGCACCTTTGGATTTAGCTTGGATTTTCTTGGAATAAATTTGGCATGGTAACACTAGTTTTCATGAAGCTTTTGGAACCAATCCTGCATTATAACTTTACAAAAATTAATCTTAAAAATGATGTTCATGGCCTCTCTATTTATAGATTTTTGAGATTGATTAGAATCAACCTGAACCATCAATCCTAAGATGAAGATGTGTGGTTGAGGATTAATTCAATTTTTTGGAATTAAGTTTATAATTATCCTCATCATGACATTGGAAAAAGGGGAAATTAAGAGTCATGGAGGGTATTGATGAGGCATGGAGGGCATGCATCCTAATATTTATGGCATTTATGGCCTAGGGATGTCTTCCCAAGAAATGAGATCACTTGATGTAGATATTCAATTTTCATTTCCAAAATAGATTATTCAACATGTTTTCATGGATTTCGTGATTAGGCTCTAATTTTTTTTAATTAGCTCTTAAGCATGTTTAAGCACTTTGTGCACAAATTACTCAATTTGATCAGAATGACTTATTATTGGTCCAAAATTTGATTGGAATAGAATTAAAAGGTGATGTTAGATGTGTTGGATCCATTATCCCATTTAGGATGTTACCAACACCAAATAACAAAGGCATGTGTCTTGTGCAAGATATTTGATAGGAAAGAATAATCCAGAGCACTAAGGTGCAAAATTGGTATTTTGACTCAAAATGAACTAATCAGAGTTAGCTGGCCCATAAATTTCATTGCCCTATTTAATGATACTTTGGCCAAAATCAGCACTTGAATATATCATTTTCAACTCATTTAATGCATTTTAGTGTTTTTAGGCTAAATTGTGCACTTTAGGTGGAAATTAGTCAAAACCCTAGTTGGAGGTTATTGGTGGCTAGATTTAGGTGTCTATAGTTTACCCCTATTTGGGAAGGCATTGAAAGCTATAAACACAATAATTTCTTCTCAAATAATGAAAAGGTCATGTATGCCTACAACTAAAATGATGATAAACTAATAATGTGATGCCCCCTTGAGGGAATGGTTGGCACAAATAGGTTGGCAAACGGTCCCTCAATAAGAAGTGAAACAAGGGGACCAAAGAAAGGAAAGATGATGGGGTGAAAACACAATGATATTGAAAAATTAGTCAAAATCATTGAGAATGCAAGTGGGATGGTGTACAATGGTTTGCCCAAAGGTGGTTATAAGCATTTTACCTCGACAGTGACAATGTGGTATGATAACATAATTATTCTCCCAAAGGTGGTTATAATCATTGAGAAGATGGAGCTACCCTAGTTACGATAGACCAAAAAAGATAATAACATGCCCCTGTATGGGAAAAAAAAGAGAAGTGGTGATAATACAATGATTTTTCCAAAGGTGGTTATAACCATTGAGAAATGTAGGTGGGACAATGTGCAATGATTTACCTATATGAAGTTATAATCATTGGACCCCAATTATGGAAAATATGATAAACTTGGTCAAGGATGATGATAACTTAACATAGAAGGTAATGATGAATTGGAATAACCTACTAGTAGGGAGATGCTCAACTGAACTAATAAAGTTTGAAATTCTTTCATGGTTAAGTACTCTATTTGGGATATGATTGGGATTGAATTAGGATGTTAGTGTTGAAGAAATGTTGATCCTACCATTGATAAATATTCTTCTTAAATTTGAGTTTTGTTGTAGCACATGTCGATAGGTATTATGGTATAACATCATGAGGACTTGGCTAAAATATGCATGAAGACTGACTCCCATAATCCAATACTCAATATAAAATAATTCACTAATGATAAAAAACCATGATGACAATGTAAACATATGAATATGGATGGATTTGATTATAAGTGTGGGAAAGGAATCACCCAATGAACACACATAAATTGAATCAAGGCAATAATGCTAAAATCAAATAAACAAGCAAAAAAAAAAAGCAGAGACAAACAAACAAACAAACAATGCAATAGAAACCATATGAACATTTCTCCTAAAAAATAGGCAATTTAACAAATGAACAAAATGAGTGAATAAAATAAAAGGAAGGGGGTGGCCAAGCTATCTCCATATGCACTAGACAAGTAGACTCTACCTACATAGTTCCATGGATGCAATATCCAATAAAAAAAACTTTAGACCAGATGTAGTTCACCTAAGGAATAGGAAGAATGCGATAATTGGTGAAAACAAATAGAATGGATGTGATAGAAGAATAGGAATAGTCTTGAAAAATGGAAAGTGCATGAGAGAAAAGGCCAAAGAGGATGGGGAAACTAAGTGATAAGTGGTTTGCTTGAAACTTAGTAAGGGTTCCCAAAATCCTTAAGGCAAAGAAGTGGTCCATGTTTTTTTTTTTTTTCTAGCAATTTTATAAATGTTTTTAGAATTTTTTTAAAAAGTATCTCAACTCAATCAAAAATGATGAGACACTAAATGGTTCAATATCACAAAATTGTGAGAGCATTCAAACTTAGGTTGCTCATAAAATGGTGAGAGAATTTAAACTTAGGTTGCTCTCAAAATGGGTAGAGCATTCAAATGTAGGTTGCTGATAAAATGGTGAGAGCGTTTAAACTTAGGTTTCTCACAAAATGGTGAGAGCATTCAATTTTAGGTTGCTCGTAAAATGATGAAATCATTAAAACTTAGGTTACTCATTAAATGATGAGAGCGTGGCAAGGGGGTGACTGAGCTAACCTCAATAAGTATCGAGTATTGCCTACATAGTCTTAGAGTAGAACCTCAAATCACTGTAGTTCCACCCTATTGTAGAGGAATTTGACTAGTGTAGCAGTCAATTCAAACAAAACAAGCATAGTTGGTAAAAAGGCATAGCATGGAATAGGAAGTGGCAAATTGGTATGTCAAGTCTTAATAAACAAATGTTGCCCCTAGTTTTTCCATAGGTAGTTATAACTAGGACACAACATCATACATCAATGGTACTAATTTTCCCAAAGGTGGTTATAATTAGTAGCAAGATCAGTGATAAGAAAGGAATAAAAAATGAAAGATGTAACTATTAAAACTTCTATCACACGGCTCCAAAATATGATCTATGTCTAAGGTACTTAAACCAATTGATGAAACTAATCAAATTCCTTGATGATAAAAATGTGTAATGAATGGCAAAAACCAAGGTCAAATAGGCTAGGCTTTAGAACACATTAGGTCGATAGGTCAAAAATGTAAAGTGGATACAACTAAGAGGATGGATAAGAATGATATCTGTACAAATAAGAATAGTGATAAAATGGCATAATTGAAATGGTCCTTACATATAATATATCTTAGCACTCAAGCATAGTACTGCTTAAGGTGAATAATATTCATTGGCTCAGGAAGTTCATCTCCATCTAGTGTGGCAAGCCTGAATGCTCCTAATCCATAATCTATAGTAATGATGAAAGGCCCTATCTAGTTTGGTTTGAATTTACCTTTATGCTTCTTCTCATTCATGGTATTCTTGTGGGTTTTTTTAGAACAAGATCACCAAGTTCAAATGTTCTATACTTGACACACTGATTATAGTGGATTTTGAGTTGATTATGATATGCTTGAAGATTATTGAGTGTATCTATGCATTTCTCATCAATTAGGTATAGCTCTTGTAGCTGAGCTACTCGATAGTCATGATCATCTAGGACATGCTTAAAATAAATATGTAGTAGAGGCAATTTGACCTCAATGGGAAGGATGGCTTTAGTACCATAAATAAGTGAGTATAGAGTGGCTCCTATGGGGGTATGATTATTGGTACGGTATGCTCAAAGGGTAGGGAATATATGTAGGTGTCAATCATGACTGACATCATTGACAATATTTTTGAGAATATTGACAATGGTTTTATTAGATGCTTTGGCCTGGCCATTACCTTGAGGGTAATATGTTGTATAAAAATGTTGTGTGATGTTATATTCGGTACATAGTTGGTCTACATCCTTTTTCTTGAATGATCTTATATTATCATATATAATGTCTAAAGGGATACTATAGTGGCAAATGAGATGGTTGAAGATGAATTTATAAATTTGCTTTCTAGTCACGTAAGTGAGGGGTATAGCTTTAACCCACTTGGTGAAATACTCAATGGCAGTAAGGATATGTTTATGGGTATCAGATGAAGTGGGGTTGATATTTCTAATGAGGTCAAGTCTCCATGTATCAAATGGTCATGATATCAACATTAGTTTCAAAGTTTGGGCTGGGGCATGAATCAAATTAGCATATCATTGACGTTTGTCACACTTCTTTACATATGTAGTTGCATCTGCATCCATCATGGACCAATAATAACTAGTATGTAAGATATTTTTGGATAGGACTACTCTGTTAGAATGAGCTCCACACACTTCTTCATGAACTTCTCTTAATGCTAGTGTAGACTCTACTAAAGTTAAACAATGAAGTAGATTTCTATCAAAACTATGGCTATAAAGGGTGGATCCAAGAAGACTATAATGAGTGGAATGATGAATAAAGGCCTTGATTTTTTTTTGAGATAGGTTAGGTGGTATAAATTGGTGATGAAGGTAGTTTTAAAGGTTTGAGTACCAGATAGAATTAGGACCAACAATATCACAAATCATTGCAATGGTTGAAGGTTTATGAGCTAGTGCTAACAAATTATTGACAAGGAATTGATACTCTCTATCTTTATCTATTTGTCAAATCAAAGAGCTAATAGTATCCATGGCATCTATAATTGTATTACTATCTCTTGGTATGTTCTCAAATTGAATGTTGGCGATTTGTTTCTTAAGAGTGTTGACCATAGTTTCATATAGAACTAGCTTGTCATCTTTGGTCTGAAAATGATTTATGACCTGATTAATGATTAACTAAGAATCACCATAAAGTTAGAGATGAGATATTTTTTAATGCACTACCTATCAAATCCCTATAGTAAGTGCTTCATACTTGGCCATGTTGTTTGTACAAGGAAACATAATTTTAAATGATTTAAGGATTAGATCCCCCTGTGATGTAATAAATAAGAGGCTTGCCCCCAATCCATGTGTAGTAAATGAACTATCCTTAAGAGGTGTGTTAATGATAGTCATTATGGATTCATCAAGGAAATGAAATGTGAGTGTCTTTGTGTCTGCAAGAGGTGATTCAGCAAGTTGATCTACAAGAACTTGTCCCTTGACTGGATTCTAATTGGCATGCTCTATGTCAAATTCACTAACAAGTATGATCCATTTGGCCATTATACCTTTTAAATCTATTTTATATAGTAGATACTTGAGTGGATCTAGTTTATAAATTACCATGGTCTTATTATTCAACATGTAATGGTGTAGTTTCTGAGCTACAAAGACCATGGCTAGACAATCTTTTTTAATAGGTGTATAGTTATGTTCATATGCAACCAAGGTAAAACTTAGGTAGTATATTGCATGTTATTTTCCATTATTATCATGTTGAGCCAAAATTTCCCCCAAATCATTGTTAGTAGCTCATAGATACAACAAGAATGACCTTCCTGGCATAGGAGGTAACAAAACTAGTAGATTAACTAGATAGTCCTTGAGTTGTTGAAAACTTGTTTGGCAATGGCCATATTAGTGAAATGCAACTCCTTTCTTTAGAAGATGTTTAAATGGATGACACTTGTCTAATAACCAATAGATGAAGCATTAGATTGATTGGATCTTAACCTACAAACTACAGAGTTGCTTCAAATTGGTTGGTGGTGACATCTTGGTTATATCATGGACTTTAGATAGATTGACTTCAATACCTCTATAAGACACAATGAAGCCAAGTAATTTACCTAAGGTTACACTAAACACACATTTATTTGGTTTTAGTCTAACTTTTTACTCTCATAATCTTTCAAATATTTTATGTAGCACTATTGGATGGTCAGCCTTGGTTTTAGATTTTCCTAATATGTCATCAACATAGTCTTCAACAATATCATGCATCATATCATGGAATATGATAGTCATGGTCATTTGATATGTATCTCTAGAATTATTAACACTAAATGGCATTACCTGATAACAAAATTTTCCCCATGGAGTGGTGAATGTTGTTTTATGTTGGTCTTTTGGTGCTATTCTGATCTAATTGTATCCTGAAATGCCATTCATGAGTGAAATCATTTCATAACCTATCATGGAGTTAATGATCATGTCAATATTAGGCAATGAAAATTCATCCTTAGGACAAGCTTTGTTGATGTCTTGAAAATTAGTATAGATTTTGATTCCTTCAAGCTTTTTGCTAATAGGTACAATATTAGATATCTATTCTAAGTAGTCAATGGATCTGATACATCCTATTTCTAAGATTTTTTCAAACTCTTTCTTTACCAATAAAATAATGTGAGAATCCATCTTACATAGATTTTTTTTACTATTTGGAATCAAGATTGATGACAAGGTGGTGCAGAACCAAAGAGGGGTGTAAACCTAGCATGTCAAAATAAGCCCATACAAAGATATCTACAAATTATCTCAATAGAGCTGTAAATAATTTACATTCCTCCTTAGTGAGCTATGCACCTAATTTTATCCATTTTGGGTTTGATGGAGTCTTGATTTTTACCTTTGTTGTATCTTTGACGATAAGGGTTGAACCATCTTCGAGGATAGTAGACAAAGACTTGAATTGTTGGACTATATTAGGGTCTTCTACTAGAGCTTGCTCTTCAACTTCTCTTAGGCATGATGAATTTGAGTCCACTAATGGGAGATCTATCCATGTGACAAAAATAGTTAGAAACTCTTGAATAATTTGATCAAATACTTGTTATGCAAAACTAAACTTGGATCCATAGGCAAGTTCAACATTAGTGGTCTCTTGGTCTAAATTTGAAAAAGAATGAACACCCCCATCTAATAGTGCTTGAAATAAGTTTTCACCACTAGACTGGCCTTTATCTTTACTTCTTCCCTAGTTAGAAATTGCCTCAATAAGGTTTTAAAATTTGGACCTTAATGTTTTATTTTATTTTTTAAAATAAGGGTGTTTACCCACTTTCCAAAATAGGATTTAGGATCCAATGTAATTGAGAATCCTGATTTATGATCCACCAACACAATGTTGTCCCTAAGGCCTAAAAAGTCACAAAATGCCTCATCATTTTTAAACTCATCAATCAACAAATTGGATTCTTGTTGGTCCCAATTTCTCAGTTGGGGATAGTATAATGGCAATGAGTTGTGATGAATGATTGAGGCAAGGGTACAAATGGCATTGTTATCAAATAGGTTAGTCTTAGCTAGGTCATCAAAGGTGAGGCTATGATCAGACTCTACTTCACTATTGGCATCATAATCACTAGCCTTTGGTTATGTACTTTAAATTAGATATGTGGGTTCACCCCCAGGTGGTTTAAATCTAAGTCCATGGGGTCTTTTGTACTTAGTCATGGAAATTGGCTCAATGGTTCCTTGTTGATTTGGTTTGAGGCCTCTTCCTTCATAATATTGATGCTCCATGATATTATTGGGAATAGGATACTTTGAAATTTTATAATAATCAGCATGGTTGTCATTACACAACCATGATTCATCCCCTTTAAGAGGATTTAGTTTTAGGCCAAATGTTGGTACAAATATGACAGGTCCATTACCTTTGTTTTTTGTTACCAATGCATGTGTGGGGTGACTTTAGGTCACCCAAAGGTCTTAAAATTCTAAGGAATATTGGAAATATATAAGGTATCATGGGTCACATACTCCCTCGATCCATTATCTGAAATGGTGAAATGATTGGAAGCTTCAGAAGGTAGCATGTGGGAAAGGGAATCCAAGGTATTAAGATCTATGAAATTTTCCTATGGTATATCAATAATTATGGCCTTTCATTTATCTTTCTTGGAGCTTAGATTCATGTCGTATTGGTAATTGTATCTTTGAAACTCTACCTCAAGATGTTTTCAGTGTTCATGTGGGTGTAAATCTCCTAGAATATTCACTTCCATCCCTGAGTGGGAGAACTTGATACATTGGTGCATCATTGATGGACTACATGAATCTCATATAACCAAGGCCTACCTAGAAGCATATTATATGACAACTCAAGATAAATCACATGGCAAAGTGTATCATGGGTTAAAGGCCCAATGATAACTGATAACTATCAAAGCCTATGATTCTCTTTCCTAATTATCATAGGCTTTGATATTTATCATTTTTGGCTAGAGATCTACCATTGTGTACCCAAGAAGCTTGATAAGCTTTAGAGACACTATGTTGAGGCTTGATCCATTATTTATAAGGACACATTTCACTTTATGCCACTTTATATATAAACTTTTATGTATAATGGATTATTATGGAGTAGTCCAAGGGAAGACATATCACTTTGATTGAATGTGACTTATTGGGTTGGAGCTAGGTGTCCAACCAAAACTTGAAATGTATCAGAGGATATGTCATTAGAAATAGTGGATTGGGTCAAAAACTCATTCAAGATGTTCTTGTCTATTTTTGACATTCATAGAAAATCTAAAATAAAAATTTGTGCTAGTGTCTTCTATAATTGTTTCACAATATCAAACTTCTTGTCTTGGTCAATAGTGAATGGTTTATTCTAAGGCTAAATTATTGGTTGGATAACAGGTAAAGTGGTAGATAGTTATGGGCCTAAGATAGTAATATTTGACCTCTAAGTTGTGATTACATAATCAAGATTAGATACTAGACCATTATCGATAACAAATGTTTGGTATGGTGTGAGACTAGATAAGACAAGTCTCAATTGTTGGTGCACTTGTATGTAGTCACGTGGCAAGGGCGAGTTGTCAGTGTAAGGTCTAAAAGTGGAAGTCCCAATTTTTTGGTTTGCTTGTGTGTTATCTTAGGTCAAAGAAGGATTTTCCATGTAATGTGGTTGAGTGTTATTGTCTATTAATGGTCTAGATTGATTAACACTTGGTCTAGGATTAATGGAGATGGTATTAATGTTACCCCCTGCAATATGACCTACAATCATGTTGTAGTCATGTGCGAATGCATGGTAGGTGTGTTAGTTGTTACCATTATAACCTTTGTTTTATTGATTATTTTGATGTTGTGGGTTCTATTGTTGATTTTTCTAATTTTACTAGTTTAGCGTTTGATTTTGATACTATTGATTTTGTTTTTGCACTAGCTAGTATTATTGTTGTTCTTAATTGTTTTTCTACTACTAATTGTTATGTCCAAAAAAGGGGTTTTGATAAATCCAAAGAGTTTGATTAGAATTTGAAGCACCATTATCCAATTTTATCTCCCCATTCTTCAACATATTATCTATTATATTCTTGATTTACACACATTTTCATAGATTATACCCATTGACCCGATGATATTCATAGAATTCATTTTCATGGTACCAATCAAGATAAGGATGCCTTACAGATAATGTTTTGGTATAAGCTAGCTAATTAGATTAAAAATGGCAAGTTTGAAAAATACAAACCCAATATGCTCTCCTAGGTCACTAAAGACATGACACGTAGGCACAATTCTCCTTAGAGGAGGGGTTCGCAATGGTAAAGGTTGTTGTATTCATTATGTGAGTCTTAGTTGTTGTGCTTGTGACATTGGTGGGAGAGGTTCTTGGGTAGGACTAAGCTAAAAAGGTGGTACAAATGATGTTTTCACCATTTGGACATGATGTGACTTAGTTACTTCATTACCCACAACATTCCTATTATGGTTAAATTGATTTGATCTTTCTTGGTTATTGGCCTATGCTAATTGTAATGCTTGTGTTTGAATTTGATGTTGGTTTTGGACACTTCCCTAATTGGTACCTTGATGCTAATTAGTTGATGTAATATTGATGATCCCTTTATTAACAAGATCTCACTCAATAAACAATCCTTTGTCGATGATCTCCTTAAAATTATGTGCACATTGTAGTTCCAGATGATAAGCTATCTCAATATGTAAATTTTTAGTAAACACAAAAGCTAATTTTTTATCTCATAAATTGTTGGTGAATCAACTTTCAATAGATCTCCATTGCTATAGATAACTTGCAAAACTCTCACCAGCTTTTTTCTTTGCTTGTGTTAAGTCAACAAATGAAATCTCATTTTCAAGATTATAGGGAAAGTGTTGCACAAAATTATTAGAAAGATCATCAAAATCTGTTACTAAATTCTTGGGAAACATTAAAAACCACTCCAAGGCTTGTCTAGCCAAGCCTCTTAGAAAAAACAATAAAAGGTATATATCACTATATACCATCAGTTGGCATACGACAAAAAATTTAGTTAAATGGGCCTTAGGGTCACCTTTCCCTTTATATTTGTCAAATTTTGATGGTTTTTATCCTAGAGGAAATTTTATCTATAAGTACTCCAAGTTTAATGGATAAAAACACACACCATACAACTTAAAATTTTTAGTCTATTTCCCAGCTTAAATGGTGGTAATTGCATCCTTCATCTATTGCAATTCTTGGGATAGGAAACTAGAAGGAACATTGATTTGAGGTAGAATATTGGTTTGGGTAGATGATTGGGAGGTCACAAGTGGGACACTTTGACTAGGGTATGATGGAGATATCTATTGGGGTATATTGGTTTGGTTGGGAAATGGATAAGGAATATGCATAAGTGGATTAGGATTACTTGGAATTCTATATTTGGTTGTGTAATATTCTTATTTAGGTTGGTGATAAAAGTTTAACTTAGAGGATTTTGTGGTTGGGATGGAGGGATATAACTATACTATGCATGTTGTGTTTGAAAAGGGACATGTTATTCACTAATTAAACCTTGTTGTTGAGTTGGAATTTGTGGACCAAGACCCTGTCTCTAAATTTGTGGCACATTTTAAACTAATTATTGTCTAGTAGGTACTTAAAAAACATGGGAACCTCTTTTTTACATGAATCCTTATGGGGAAGTTAAAGTAGGTTGAATATTTAGCATTTATCATTGACCAATATTTACACATTGTTGACTAGTCATCACTTGGTTTTGGATTGGTACACTAGTCTGCGATTGAAGAGGTATGTTTACCATTACTTGGTGAGGTGGAACATTAGTTACCCCTTGATGAGGTGGAAATGCATTTAACCTTAGCTATGTTGGGACACTATATTATGCTTGATGTTTTGGAATACTACTCGTCACTTGTTGAGGAGGAGTAGGATTTGTTACATTCTATTGTTGATATGTGAAACTAGTTGTTGGTTGACTACCTAATCCTGTAGGTTACATACTTAAAGAAGTAGTCAATTGAGGTTGGGAAATAGGTGGTGAAGGTTGGGTTATAGAGGCTCCTATTCCTTGGCATGATGATCCACTCATGGTATTAACTATAGGCACATTTTGTTGACTAGTTGTTTGTGTGTTAGTACCACTTTGATTGGGATTGGATGCTACTTGCACATTGTCCACTATATTTGGCTCATTATTTTGTGTAGAAGTAGAAGACACTTCTTTAATAATGGGCATATGTAGTAAGTTATTTATCAAATTATTTTGTATAAATGGGTTTGAACTCTGATTCTCTTGATTAGTTAACTCTATCAAAACTCCTATTAAAGGAACTAAGTCAATAAGAGGTTTGCTCACCATGTTCATCTGATTGAAATTATGTGCTAGATTTAAGTAGGTTTTATATGTCATCTACATTTGGTTAAATTGGTCTTCCATGAGGTTTTTTCCTTTATTAACCATATTAGGGTCCTCATATGTTGTTTGGACTAGAGCCAAAGGATTGCTAGAAGAACCCTGTTGATCATAAATTATGTTGCGTGGCATTCTTACTAGGCTTGGTAAATTCTCATGAGGGAATTTTGATGGAAAATTGGCCCCTACCTATATGGATTGAACCAAAATCTCATCTTTGTTCTCAAACAAAAATGAATCATACATGAAAGGCATATTATTAGAGCATGATTGTTGAGGAACTAGTTAATCAGTTGTGAGTATTATAGATGGGTATTGTGTGGTTTGTTCTTGGTCTTATTCTAAATAAAGGTGGTGTATTGACCAAATAGATAGACAATGGATCTTGGGTTTGTGCCCATAATTGAGCATTATAAGAGGTATAAAGATCCATCTCATAAGATATATTATCCATGTATGGGTCTTGCACCATTTCTTCTTATGTAACCACATTATTAATCCCTAGATTATACATGAGTCCACTACAAGTGTAGGAATACATGTTAGGATCCATAGTAAATTCTTGGTGATATAAAGGGAAGAGAGTTATACAAACTCTAAAAATGATAATGTCTAAAATAGATGATGTTAAAACTTGGTCTAGATTCATCAAAAGGATCAAAAAGTTTTATGTCAAGATTTGTGAGGAAACAAGCTAAGCAAGTAAATAGACCAAAAATCAAAATGCCAAACTCTAAGGTTGAAGTGTTTGAAATCAATCTAATCTAGGAAAAATAAAAGTTACTAGGTATTTTTGGCCAAAGACTGCATCAAAATCTAAGCTCAAACAAGGCATGTGCTATGACTCTTGGCCAAACAGCGTCAAAAGCTAAACTTTGAAATAAATATGATTTTTAATCTAATGGATTTCAAACACTTCTAATAAATACTAGGCATCTGAATTTTGGATATAAACTTGACCGACTAAGTGTAAGTATGAAACAAAAGGCACTTTAGAGATAATTTATTTTTTTCTCACAAACAATGGTATAACACTTGGTTCTTTTGACAAATAAGCTAGATAAAAAGTGAATGAACTAACTTTAATAGACAAATGTACACTTGAATTGGTCTGAAAATATAGGAACAAATTAGAACTATATGCAAGAGGGTCCATGAAATAATATCTAAAATATTTTGGGCAGTATAAGAATGCTAGACTACCCAAAAGATGTGACAAAATGTTTGTTTCAAAAACTCTCTAAGGCAAAAATAGTTTCCCACAAATTTGATAGCATAAAAGTATCCTTCTTGATTCAAAATGTTGTGGTGCATAGACTCAAAGTGCAAATGTTTAGCACAAAATGGCTTAAGTCTAGCAAGTGGTGATAACAATCATAATTCTTAAATTACCTTCAACCCAATTTGGAAATTGAACCTAAGTTCCCTCAAGTTTAGTGTAAATGGTGAATCCACTTAACACATCAACCCTATGAAATTATAAAGGTGAAATTTCCAATTTAGATTATAAATGAAGGACTTAAACAATGTTGCTGAAGGTCTAGACTCAATTAGGTAGCATAACTGTGCCAAAGTGGATGATATGACTCCCAAGATTTGATGGATTTTGAATAAGGAAAATTCAATGACTTCATGTGGGAAGCATAATGCCTCTTTGTTCAAAGGAAAATGAGGACCATGAGTTTTGGTTTGTATCATTTGTTTACACCAAGTTTTGACTCCAAACAAGACTTCAGTCTAGGACAAAACCAACTAATTAATCACTCTTAGACTCTAAACTGATAAGGTTGCTTGGTATTGTTGGAATCCATCAATATACATCATTTGATAGGAGTTTAAGTGTTCATACAAAAGTAAATTCATACTATATAATAGGTTTTTTACACCCCCCTTCTCTCAAATGATAGTACTATGACATGGACCTTGAGGTTCACCTTGCACCAACAATACTTCCATGACAAGTGGGGATTTATCTAAGATCTACAAGTTTTTGAACATTCTATGGGAATAAATTACACAATAACTTTCACATCAAATAATGTAAAATAAAAGCATGGATTTTGCGTCCGTATCACTTAGCTTGTTGTAAAAAGGTCTAGTCTTTTTTGTAACCACTACATCATGTTGTTCACTCAGTGTAGTGCGATGTCTAAAGTGACACTACATATTATGTGTAACTCCAATTAGGATCCAAATGAAGTCAATGTCAAGAGGTAAAACCTTGGGTCAAATCTTCCCTAAACAACTTTCTAGAGGTGATAAAGTCCCCCTCGCAAGCCAATTTTGCATAAAATAAAGAAAGCATAAAATAGAAAGACTTTAGGGTCATTTTCAAGGTCACCTAAACTTTGATGAGTTTTTGGGAAGTGATTTAGATGATGTTATTTCTATTCCTTAGACTAGCCAATTTGTAATAGGAATGGTGCTTTTGATTCCAATGGTTCCTTAAAGGGGACAAATGGAAGAGCATACACGCAACACCCCTCTTTTTTTCTAAATAAAATATAATTTAAACAACTAAGTGAATACAAAAAGCTTGGAAATGTGAGTTCTTTTTTAATCCCAAATGGAAAGGTGTGATGGTGTTCTTTTGACCCCTTGGTCTTGATTTCAAACTTTGAAAACATTCACCATAAATAGCTAAATTTTTAGTTAAACACCAAAACAAGGTTTCTAATCCATTTTAAAGTATGCATAAGGTGATATAAACATGTTTTTAGCAAATTTCAAGCTTGGTCCTACAAAAAAAATGTTAGTATGTCTTTTAGCCTTGAAGCTACTTTTGGTTTGAAATAATGAACTTGAAAAAAAGAGCTATTGGGTTGTCATAATGATGCAAGATTGCTACTTGACAGAGCAATCCCACCACTTATAAGATAATCCCACAACTTTAAGATTTTTGGTATTGTAACTTAACCATAGGCAGTTTAGTCATAATACCATGACTCAATTTCATAATCTCACTAATAGCAAGACAATCCCACTACTTAGTGAGTTGTAGTATTGCAAAAAATAATTTCACTACTGGGGATAAAATGAGGTTTTATGAAAAAAACATATAACTTCAAGATAAACTAATAACTTATTATGAAAATTTAGGAAAAAACACATGGTTTTAAAAAAAATCATCGAAAATAGAGTTTGGATGACCCTAAAAGAAGATCTAGAAAATGGTCTATTCTACACACTACAATACCATGACTCATAGTGACAATACCGCTACTTGTAGGACAATCTTGCCACTTTAAAAATAGAAGTATTGTCATTTAACTTGATAGCAGTTAGACAATACCATGACTTAGTTTAGCAACCTCATGAATTGTATAACAATCCTACTACTAAGATATTAGTGGTATTGTTAAACCTACATAGAAAGACAAAGTTAGTCTGATAAAAAAAGGAGCTTAGCAAAATACCGTGAGTTTTAGGGCAATCTCATGACTCAAAGTAAAAATATTATGACTATGTCAGAACAAACCTATGACTCCCATAAAAATGTGTTTTACTTAAATTTTTCACTATTTTAAGCCTCCCACTCCAAGATTCTACAAGGAAAAGATTATTGAGTTACTTGAGGGAGCTTTGTGACCATTTTTTTGAAGCTAGGAAGGTCCCATCAGGTGTGCCATTATGTGAACTAGGAATTTGACTAAGAAAAGGAGATTAGTGTTGTGTTAGTGAATGAAACCAAATTAAAAACACAGTAAACTAACATCTTCATGCCTAGTTAATAGGGTGAGCTTGGTGAAGAAAGATAAATGAAAAAATCACAACTAAAATGTAAGAAAACACACATTCATTACCTTCTTTGATTCTCCAAAAGTATTCTTTGATTGGCTTTCTTAGTTTGTACTCATGAAGTCCTCATCAATGGAAGCTTGGCTACCTCTATCTCTCTTTGGCTCCTTTGGATTTGGCTTGGCTTGGATTGGAATAAATTTTGCATGGTAACACAAGTTTGCATGAATCTTTTGGAACCAATCCTGAATTATAACTTTGCACAAATTAATCTTAAAAATGATGTTCATGGCCTCTCTATTTATAGATTTATGAGATTGATTAGAATCAACCTGAACAATCCATCCTGAGATGAAGATGTGTGGTTGAGGATTAATTCAATTTTTTGGAATTAATTTTATAATTATCCTCATCATGACATTGGAAAAGGGGAAATTAAGAGGCATGGAGGGTATTGATGAGGCATGGAGGGCATGAATCGTGATATTTATGGTATTTATGGCCTAGGGATGTCTTTCCAAGAAATGAGATCACCTGATAATGTAGTTATTTAATATTCATTTATAAAACAAATTATTCAACAAGTTTCCATGGATTTCTTGATTACATTCTAATTTAGTTTAATTATCTCTTAAGCATGTTTACACACTTTGTGCATAAATTACTCAAATTAATCAAAACGCCTTGTTAATGGTTCAAAATTTGACTAGATTGGAATTGGAAGGTAATGTCAGATGCGTTGGATCTATTATCCCATTTAGGATGTTACCAACACTAAATAACAAAGGCATGTGTCTCATGCAAGAGATTTGATAGGAAAGAGCAATCTAGAGCACCAAGGTGCAAAATTGCTATTTTGAGTCAAAATGAACTGATCAAAGTTAGCTAGCCCATAAATTAAACTACCTTATTTAATGATACTTTGGCCAAAATTAGAACTTGAATATATCAATTTTAACTCATTTAATGCATTTTAGTGTTTTTAGGCCAAATTGTGCACTTTAGGTCAAAATTGGTCAAAATCCTAGTTGGAGGTTATTGGTGACCAGATTTAGGTGTCTACATCCTATATCAATAAGAGGAATCATGAATGATCATGAAGCATGATGGAAATGTTGAGACTATGGCTCTAAATGCTATATATGTTGTAAATGCTCTGAAATCTCTAAAGTAAAAATTGATTGTTGCATCTCTCTATAACTTTGAGAAGTAGATGCAATTTTAGGGCTCTTAGGGGCCCATCTGGTAGTAGGATAAGTTCTCTGAACATGTGTTTCATGAGTAGATGCATGAGATCTCAATAATACTACCCTAGGTGTGAACATTATAGCTAGAAGTTGTCTAGAGTCTTGAGGTTGTGGAGGTGTATGAGCTCTATGTGTTAGCGATGGATGCCTCAACTATGTCTAAATTCAAAACTAGAGGAGGAACTATACCTGGTGGAAAAACTAAAATTGGTGTCAAAATTAAAATTGGTGACTATAAAGTAGAAGATGGCTCTAAAGTGGGGAGTGATAATTCATATGGAACTCCACCAACTATAATAACCTGATTAGCATGAATAAATTTTATTCATCTATGAACTATAGAAGGTACTATATGAAGTTTTTGGATCTATGGTTGACCGAGTAACATATCAAAAACTCCTACACTAGGAACTATAGTGAATGATGTGGCCACGTGTGTTGGGCCAACCTGTAAAGGAAGTATGATCTCACCCAATGAACTATATATATGCCCACTAAATCTACTGATAACTATGTCTATTAGTGTAATATCTTTCTTTTAATATCCCAAATTTTATAATAATGTCATAGTGAAAATGTTCACACTAGATCCATTATTTATGAGAGCAATATGAATAGGATGATTATGAATGTAAGCTCTAATAAAGAGTGCATGATAATCTATATCATCCTCAATGATCTCATGCTCTAAGAAGGAGATGTAAGGTTTAGCTAGAACTCTCGAATTGTATACACCAATCATGTTGCTCAAAGGATGTGTCTCAATTGAAGGTGACATGTATGTATCTGGTGGGGGATGTACATGATATACATGGTAAACTCTTGATATGTCCCTTATTTTCTATTTGGAATGTTGTGGAAAAGTATCTATATATATTTTCAAATCTTTATCTCATGTTTGCTTTGCCTGAGGAGGCTCAACTAAAATGTCATGATCAATATGATTACCATCTATCAAATATTATAGCTTTTGTCTCAAACTAATGCATATGTTTACTATATAGAATAGTACCTTGTGAAATGTGGAAAATTCATGTTGATCATATCCCTATGGAAGAGGCTCTATTGGGTCAACTTCCTGAATAGGAGGGAGAGATATGATGCTACATTCTAATAGCTATTGTAAAACTCTAGCTGGAGAAATTGGTAGATTGGTGAAGCCTTGTCAAGGAGGTGCTGATAGAACCACTCATTGAGGGGGCTCTGAATCCACATTAACTATAGGTTAATTTTGACTCTTGTTATCATTGACCTTTACTTTGTATGGGACTTTGTTGTTACTTTTATTTGTTGTGTCTGAAATACTTGGGTACTTGAGTTTTCCCATTGAAATTAACTTGAATTATCTTTCCTTTAGCATGTGGCATAAATCAATGAAGGAAGAGAATCTTTTGAACATAATTGATTCGTGCAAATTTGGTAGAAGAATCTATTTGAAGAGATCCTGTAACTCTTGATCAGCCATGGGGCTAGTTATCTTAGCCAAAATAGTCTTATATCAGAGAATATAATCTATGAAATACTCATTTGACCTTTGTTTTTATTGTACAACTTGAGCATATGAAACCTTATCACCAATGTTAATTCTTAAATTACTTGGGAACATGTCAGCTAAAGGATTAAATGCATGGACCAACTAATTCAGTAGACTATAGAACCATTATAAAGCATTATCCTATAAGCTCCATAGAAATAGCTTGGTAAGTAGCCAATCATTGGGTACATAGTCCAAGAATGCTACATGAAAATTTCTCAAATGTGTCTTTGGATCACCCTTACCATCATATAGAGTAAACTTGAGTTGAACAAAACCTTGTGGCAAGGGTTTAGAAGCAATGTGACGTGCCAATGGTGTATGCAAAAAAGCAAAAGTATCCAAATCCCATGTAGGTCTAGAGGCACCTTGCTCAAGATGTAACACCTTGGATTGAAGATATTTTATCTCTTTCACAAGGGCTACCATGTCAGGAGACAAAGATGCACTAGCTATAGTTGGTGGCATAAAGGTAGGTTGGGATGTTATAGAGGGTTGTTGGGACATAGTTTCCCCCATAGTGTCATGTGAAACTAGTTACTCTATGGTTTGAGAAGATTTACCATTGTTCACTCTTTGTTATTATTCTTGTAGTATTTTAATCATATCATCTTGAATGCCAAGGTGTTTAGATAAAAGTTCTTGAAGTTCCCATTTATCAGTTTCATCAAAACCAATATATTGGGTCATTGATAAAGTAGGAAAACAAATTGAAATTTGATTTATTTTTTTACAAAAATTTGTAATAGGAAAAGTGTGATATAAATAAAATACTAAATATAGGAAATGTAAAGTCCTAATAGTAGTTAACTTGAAACTACATAAAAAGGATATGAAGCTCACAAACATGTAAGGTGATACCTCAAGAAGCAATGGGACCTAGTATGGGTAACTAGGGTTTTAAAAAATAATTATTTGAATAATTACTATGAAAATTTGAAATTAATAGTGGATTTTTGAGTTCTATATGCAAGTAAAAAATCAAAAAATTATTAGAAAATTAGTGATTTACTAGGACCTAGTATATCTAACTAGGGTTTTATAAAATAAATGTTTGACAAATTATTATGAATTTTTTAATTTTGAATGGATTTTTTGATTGAAATATGTTAGTAAAAAGTTATAAAATTATTGGAAAAATGCTAGGACCTAGTATGGGTAACTAGGGTTTGAAATAAAAATATTTTAAAATTACTAAGAAACTTTAAAATTTAATTCTATTTTTTTATTTTATTATGCAAGTAAAAATCAGAAAAATATATGAAAAGTTAGTAGGGAAATTACCCTAGGGTTTCTAGGGTTTTTATGTGTAAACAAAGTAAGTCAAGTTCACAAAATAATTTAACAATTTTCGGAATATTAGTGTATTATTCCTAATTTAGTTAAAGGGTTTGAGTAGTAAAATTAGTAAATAAATAAATAATAATTAATCTATTGATTTGTGTAAATTAATTACAATTCAAACTTTTTTAAAAATAGTAATAAGGAGAATAAAACAAAACTTAGCTAGAAATTGATTGATTCGACTAAGACAGAGGCTATAATTCACTATGTAAGACTAAGACATTATCATAAATTGAGATCTAAAATTCATTTTGTGATTGGAAAGGAGTGATAAAACTAGATAGTAGTGACACCAGTGTTATATTCCACCTCTGTCGCTAGTATCTTGAGGATCTGAGCTTTCTAAGTTTTGTTTATTATGTCTATGTGACCTTGTCTATGAAGTTTCATTAGTTAGAAGTCTGTATATCTCCCTATAGAGAAGATTCTTTCTTCAAACCATATCTTTCATTATGTTTTAACCAATTTTGAGCAAGAGCAGGGGTTAGTGTGTGTAATATGCACTAGACGTGCTTCACACCCCATGTGTGGGAATGCTACCTATATGCCAATACTTTGAATAGGGATCAAGCCAATTTTAGTTCTCCCACTTGATGTGCTTTGTGAAATTGTGTATATGAAGATTCATAATGCTAAACTAGATATGCTTGAGGTGGCTAGGGACTAGTGTAAGGACTTGAGTGAGCTTGTAAGTGTCTTGGCTGATTGTGTGCATAGAATAGAGAAGATTGCATGATTAGGATTTCTTGTATTCTTTCTTGCTTAGTGATATTTTCCAACCCTTTCCAAATGATCTTTGAATGGGATTTTATAGGGATATATTGGTCATAGGTTTAATGAACTCACATCAGGATGATAAGTATAAGGATGAGGAACTAAAATAAATTGATCATTGAGGCCAAAAATTGACTTAGACAATAGTGTTAAAAGCAGATAGGAGTGGTACTAATGTTATAGCCCAAGTGTGGCACTATTTCCTTGAGTAGACAAGACCTAAGGGGATTGATTTGTCTTGGAAAGATTAGTCTAGGTGAGTTGGGACCAAGTCTGGAAGACTGCGAATGACTGGGAATTAATGAAAATAATCATAAGAGGATCATGAAATCAAGCATGAGGGATCTAAGGGTTGGGTGTCATTAGCCATGCTCAAGTTACAAATTTTCACATTTTATATGACTACAGCTCACTACACAAAATCTACAATAGATTTTCACATAAAGTGAGAATATTAAGGAAAAAACAAAGGTAATTTTTGAACTACTAAAATTATATGAGAAAGTCTTGTATATGGCTACAATTCAAGCCCAACACATGTAGCCTGAGGCATTCTTGACTAAAATTAATAGTTGAACACTTCATGGTTTTAGGCCAAACTATAATTTTCCAAGGCAAACAAATCCAAAGAAGTAATGGAGGATCAATTAGCTACCTTTGATGCATTAGATGACTCACTCAATCATTCACTTGAATCAAGAGATAGTGTTATGCATAGAGGATAAACATGGAAAAATGAGATGCTACATGATACATTTTCTTACATTCAAATGCAAAGACATGTAGATCACTTGGATGAGTTGTCCCTATAAATCTAGTAGAAAATGTTGAATGTTAGGCCACTCCTCACCATCAACAAAGAATATGATATTCAAAATTTGATGGTGTGTTAAGTCCTACCGTGCATAATGATCAATATGGTTTGAGAAGTTTTCACTAATTAAACAATATTCAAAAAAGACTTATCACATTTGGATATCTCTATCATAAACATTATTCAAGAGTCATAGTTCATCCCTTTAAACCAACTCTAATAGGAGCTTCATCATAAAAATGCCACCACAACCACTCAACCAACCATCCAGCCTCACCAAGCACATCCAACAGGTGATTTTATAACTATGACTTCTTTAGCAATAATTCTAGCAACATCATATTCATAGCCTCCCTCAATTCTAGCATTGCATCTTATGCCTCAACCTTATTTTTAGATACTACACACATTTTAGTTTTCAAAATATGAATAATTTTTCCAATAGGAAAGCCATAAGAATTAGAAGTGGGACTAGGTTATTTGAAAACCCATAAAGGGAAGCCATTTGGATGTGCTAATCTATTAAAAAACCTGAAAGGGTAGTATAAAAGTATGCTACTTAGTTGAAAACATGAAATGGTGGATAATTAATGTGCAAGAGGTGAAAAATGGTAAATGACACCTTAATTAATTACCACAAATAATGATGTTGGACCACTTCCTTAACTTAGCCAATTTTCTCAGTATCAACATAAGACACATTTATTCTAACTTTATCTTAGGATGAGATAATTGTTTAAGTATGGGAAAGTTTTGATAGTAAAATAAAACTAAAAAATCACAATGTAGATGAAGCAAAAATTTAAGATATATATCAGTCGATATAATGTATTGTATTTTGGATATATTTGACTTATGTTGGCATTCCAAAATTCTATGGAATGTGAAAGGACTCATTCACACTCAAATCAAAAGGATGGAATGTGAAGTGACAATGTATTGTAAAAGCCTACCTATATTTATCACTTTAATGGAAAGGATTTATGAATATATAAATATCATTATAGATATTTGATGATGATTTTCTTGAACATATTTTATCCTTGGTATGTGTGTAGTGAATGTTATATTTTTCTTAAATATGCTTAATCATTTAGTACTACTAATGAAGTTATGTCTATGATCATCTACGTTCCCTATTTATATATTTAATTATGAATTGAATAAAATAATTTACTTGTTATGTATTCATGACTATGTTCTATTCATGTTTCCTATTCCACACATAAGACACAAATTAGCATGTTCTAATGGGTTTTTAAGGAACCTCTGCTAATAGAATAATGTAAAATGTAATGGAGTTCTAGAAACTCCAAGATTTATAAAAGTGTGGAGGTCATGTCTCTATGACATACCCCCACTAATATTTACCCCCGCTTGAGGTGAGAGAAATCTAATCTAGTAGTTACTGTACCTCAAAAGGATAAGATAAATATATAATCTATGTATGAATCATGTAGCATATAGGAGTATCATGTCTAAGTATATATATAAATGAATATCAAAGTATGTAATCAAAAAAATCCCTAAGATGGATGTTATATATAATGGAAATATTTATAAATTAATAGTACAAGCTCATAAATCAATCAAGCACACACACATGAGCACTTAATATCACACCAAAGGGGTCTAAGGATCAAGAATAAGGGGCATATTCAAATGCTTCACAGTCAAAGGAATGACATATTTAAATTTCCAAATATAAATCAAAATATAGTGGCATGGGGGCTAAAAAAAAAGGGAATATATTCAAATGTTCCATAAGTAATAAAATAGCAAGGAAGAAAAAAAAACACTCAAGAAAGTGACAATGTGAATAACTGAAGTTTAAGCAACGACATAAGCATATCATACTAGTCCCTACATGTATGTGTTTTCAAAAATGTTATGTCACATAACACATCAAGTACACTTTGAAAGATGTAAGCATGAGTATAGGAATTTTTAAGTGTTAGTAAATAATCTCAACATGATGATGTAGAAATGATCATAAAGTAATGTAATATGTAACAATTGTTATCACAGAAGCAAATTCTCCTAACATAGTATATCACATGGAAAGAGGAAAGGTCCAACACCTGTATGTGAAATTATCATGGGTTTGGGGTATGAATGTATCATATTCAAGTTCACATGAAACATATATGTGTATAGAAAAGAAATGATATGCTATCTACTAACATAAATCAAACAACATAGATGCAAAGGAGTTAGTAAACATGTAAATGTTAAATATTTATGTATTTTTTGTTTTATTTAAATGTCTTTTTTATTTTATTTGAATATTTGATTTGTTTTGTATTTTTGGAATATTTTTAAATAAAAAAGGTCTAACATATGATCCCATATAAGGTTATGCTCACAGGTATCTCCAAACTCAAAATATGGTACATTGAACTAGTGATATTTCCAAGGAGTATTTATAAGTGTCTTATTTGGATATTTATAATATATGGTACACTTTTTATGTATCATAAGACTCTATGGTTTTGAATAGGTAATATAATTATTATGGTTTCATGAAATCCATTGTTGAGTTATATGTGGTTTCTTTGATGTGGTTGTAATTAAAACCTGTTTATTTACTCTCAACGACTAGGTAGACCATGTAATTGTAAATGAGGATTCCATGGAATCTGGTGTGTATCTCTGGTGAAATGGACTCTCAATTATGGGATAATTAGTAAAGTTTATTTCTTGTTGGTTATCCTTTCATATATGATTAACCTTAACAGATTGAAAACTTATTTATCTGGGAATAACTTATCTTGTTTAAGTGGATGTTCATATGGAATTCCATAAATTATGAGTACCATGTTAGTATGAATATATTTAATACACCCATGCACTGTGAAAGGTATTACATGGAGTTTATGTATCCAACATCATCCCAATAACATATCAAATACTCTTGTATATGGTATAGCTGAAATGGTAGTGACCACACATCTTGAACCAACCTGTAAAGGTAAATCAATCTCACTAATAATGTGTCATGATGTCCCATCGAATGTTCTGACTATTTTGGTATAAGGGTATAAATCATCATTTGTATATACCAAATGTGTAATTAATGTCATGTCACATATATTCTCACTATTTACCATTATCAATCATAACATTATGTATAAGATGATGATCAAGATATGATCAAATAAATAATGAATGAATATCTAAGTCATCAATTAAAATTTCAATGTCATCAAATGAAATAGAGGATGTCTGAACCACATGAGGTGTTATGCATGCATAAGTTCCAATAATCCCATCTAATGGGTGACCATAATGTGATGGAGGAGGATGTGCATTATATGCCATTTTCACTTTTGGATCTTTCTTAGAATAATCTTGTAATGGATTGTTAAATATACTTTGGTTTTGATGGTCACTTGGTTATGAACATGAATTCTTTGGAGTATCATCAAAGGTAATATATTAATTATCAAGAAGCTATTTGATCTTATGTTTTAAGGTTTAACATTTTTTGTATAATGTCTAGGGCCATGGTTATAGTCATAACATGCATTAGCATCATATCCTTTTTGTAGAGGGAGATATATGAGATGACACTCCACAAGCTTCTTTATTATCATATTTAGAGACTCACATAATCATGTAAATTATATTTTAGGTGCACTAGATAATATGATCTGATTAGGTTGATGTGAAACTGCATTAACCATTATGGTTTTTTTTGTTTTAGGTTCTACAAGTTTTGCCTTATAGCTTGGTTTGATATGAAACCTGGTAGAATATGTAGTCAGTGTGTTTTCTACATACTTAATCTTTTTCAATGAAATAATTTTCATTTTATGATCTCAAACAATATGACATAAGTCATCAAAATATTTGAAATTTTTGAAAATAATGGAATTGTGTAATGAGGACAATAAAATTTGCTTTAAATGCCTATAATTTCTTTATCTTCAATTTGGTTTATCATTTTTTCCAACATTGTTTTGTATCTTAAAACATAGTCATTGATATGTTCATTGGTTCATTGTTTGATCTTAGCAATTTGTGCATATGACATATTTTTAGTGATATTGTGTGATAGAAACTAATCTGATATGGTTTTTAAGGATTTCCTTGATTGGTTAGTAAGTCATAGAACCATCTTAAATCATATTCCTTTAGGCACCTTGAAAATAGTTTCAAAAAAAGTTTTAAATTGAATCACAATCAAGATAGGTTGCATAAAACTATTAGAGATGCTTCTCAAGATCACCTTTTCCATCATAAAATGTGAATTTCGGTGCAACATGACCAATTGGCAAAGGGTGAAAATATATTTCAAGAGATATAGGATTGTGTAGTACATCTTTTGAATTAAAATCATGACTTGATTTCAAAGCAATTTATTTAATGTTAGTAATCTTAGCTTCCAAAGTTTTCATAACTTTGAGAAGAGTTTGTATAGTATACCCATTGTGATTTGCATTTGATATGTGATAAGACACTAAAGGGGATGAAAACACCACTTGTGTTGATGTAGGCATTGAAACAAGTAATTGGGTTGAAGTATCAATTTTTCCCATGGAGGATATGGAAAGAGTTGTTTGAATTTTTGAGAACAATGGTTTGAAAACATATCTCATTCCCCGACTAGATGTAGTAGGGAATGTTGTGATTAAGTGGAGGGAAATGGGAAGGGATGTGTTATAGTCATATCCATTAGCTGCAATATTTGTATCAATGGGGAACAATGGTTATTCACTAACACCTTTTAATTTTTTAGATTAAAATATAGTATTTAGGATCTTGTAGGGATTTTAAAATCTATAAGAAAGAGCTCTCAAAATAAAGTAATAGATTTCACTTATTCTTTGTCAACTTGATCATTTTCCTTATGATCATGTGTTTCATTGTCCTCATGACTAGATTCATATTCTATGATATTTTGTTCAATACGTGGCTCATTTTCATTATTGACACTCTCATTATTGAAAAAAATTGGCATGGTATTAGCTTGAGACATTTTAGGTGGCACAAGGGGTAGCTCAATATATTCAGTACAAACATCACCTAATCTAGCGCTATGCTTAGGTTGTATACAAATGACAAAAAAATGTGAATAATTACAAGAAGAAGAAACCTTAGGAGGCTGAAAACCCTAGGTCAAGCTAGGATTTACATGAAAATACATAGTGGTTAGGTTCACCAAAGGTTTAAACCTTTTTTAAATATATGGAGGTTTAAGAGTTAAGGGGGTAGAATAGATTATACATAAGGATAAATAAAAATATTCTAGAGAAGGCTAATAAATTGTAAATTAGATAAATGAATATTCTGAATTAAAGTGTTGATTTCTACTAGATATAGAAAATACACTCAAAATAGTAGTTTGATTTCATAAACATGAAGAAAATATAATGTTTAATATATATATAAATGTACATGAAGATATGATAAGTATAGAGATAGAAATATGGAGGGCCAATATCAATATCTAGTTGTCAAATTCTATAAATATTGTTTCTATATTCTTAGACACTTACTTCAATTTATGGACACTTGCAGGGATAATTTTATCCTGATCTTGACCTAAATTTTATATACATAATATTAATTATATTGTGAGGTGACCACCTTGAGCCTTATATGTTTTCTATCACATTTCTGTTGATGTATTTTATTTTCACACACAAGTTGTTAATTATTGTGTATGGATAAAACTCTAGCTATTCATTTTAGGTCTTTGTACCTTGTCAAAAATGGGTTAATGGGCTCACAATGTCAATATAAACTCAATTACCCCCTATCAATGATCATTTACTACATATCCAATACTCCAAAGATGGCCTCAAACTCATGTAATACTCCCCTACGTGTTGGTTGGTGTGTGCACAAGGGTACAATATAATATATGCAAAGTCATGCAATGATATAGCTTGTAACTTCACAAATATTGTGCATGGGTTGTTCCTTGATTGATTTAGACATGTAATATAACTACTCGCGGAGTAGTTATAAATAGGGAAGAATAGGGTAGTGTAACTTAGTTATGTAATCGATTGAGTGAGCTTGAATAGGTGTTTGTTTGGCATTTGATAACTAAATAATAAGTAGGCTCAAATTCATATTTATACCACAAATTTTGAAACTATATCATAGTATGATTCAATAATAAAAATGGGCCAACACATAGGATTCAAAATATTTCCAAATTAGATGACTTTTGAAGACTAGAAACTTGATAATGCAAGTGTCCCTATGTAGGACATAAGTGTTTAGAAGGTGTTGACCTTTTTTGGTCCAACAGGCCAAAAAAAAAAGTGGTCTCCTTCCTTCCCTACTGTTCTAAGCCAGTCCATTTTTTTATTTTTCACAAGTCTTGAAGTTTTTATGGACTTTGCAGGAAGTTTTTACAGACTCTGCAGGGAATTTTTATGGACTCTGTAAGCAAGAAGCAGGCTCCCAACACTTAGGTGCAAAATGGACCATTCCAAGTTCAACAATTTGGTTCAAGTGCTTGGTTCAGTTGATTCAGTTCAATGGGTTGGTTCAAGCAGTCGATTCAAGAACAAGGTTCAATGGGTTGGTTTGTTGTCTCGATTCACTTAGTTCAATTAGCTCAGATTCAATTATTTCAATGGCTCAGTTCAATGGCTTGGTTCACTCAAATGGTTCATCAACTCAATTCAAATGAGTTGGTTAAACATTTGGTTCAAAGGGACTATTCTAATGCCCTTGTGGAGGGCAGTTTTCAGACCCAAGTGTCCTTGTGGAGGGCAAGAAACACTTGCAAAGTGAACAAGGCAAGTTAGAATTTCCTTCGGGGAAGTGAACATGAGAATTTCTACAGACAAATTATCTGAAGGAATTCCTCTAGACATTTTGTCTGAAGAAATCCTTCAGAAGAAAGTTCCACAGAAAAAACAAGGCAAAGGCATAAATTGATTTCTTTTAGACTTTTGTCCGAAGGAATTCCTTCAAACAAAAAGTCTAAAGAAATTCAGAGAAAAGGCCGCGGGAGGAAAACCTAAAGAAATTTTGAAGGTCAAGCAAAGTGATTGAAACAATTCTTGTAGACTTTTTATCCACAGGAAAAGTGGCTGAATAAAAAGACCCAAGGAAATAAGCAAAAAAGCAAAGGAAGAAATCCTTCAGACAAAATGTCTGAAGGAATTCCTTCAGACTTTTTGTCTGAAGGATTTCAAGACAAAGGAGCCCGAAGGACCCCGAAGGGTAGGTACCCTTGCGAGGTACTCTCAGCCAAAATGAAGGGACACTTCTCCAAAGCTGAAGGGACACTTCCCCTTTGGGAATGATCAAAAGAAAACTTGAAGGAATTGCCAAGGATGGCGACAGGCCTGAAGCTATCAATTTCAGGGAAATAGACTAGCCATTAGTTTTTAAATGGTGGCGACCCTGTGAACATCAATTTTATAGTAAGGAAATAGCCATTTGATCTTTAAATTCTTGAGTGCCAACTAGGAAAAATCCCAAGCAGTGAAATGTGCCACGTGTCCCTTGTAAAATTTGGTAGCACGTGACAAGTGTCTACATTTGAGTTTCAAAGCTTCTTTTAATAAGCTTCCTTTAGAGTTCCACAGAGGGTGCCAAGTGGCAATTGTGGAAGGTTTTGACATGTTTTTTTAAGAGCAACGGAACATGCCACGTATCCCTTGTAAAGCTCGATGGAAGCCAACAAGTGTCAACATCTGTAGTCTCTCCCTTTTGTTCCAGAAGGACTATGGTGGGCCTCGAGTGAGTTGTTAAAAAGAGAGCAGAAGATGCCAAGTGTCATCATCCATGTGAATCTGAATGAGTCCCAAATGTTTTTGTATTATTTCTAAAACTCAATGGATGCTGCCACGTGTCCTTGCCTATTTCACAATGGAACATGCCATGTGTCACTTGTTGAGATCAGCAAAAAGTGGCTAAAGCAAATAGGAAAGACACAAAGAATTAGCAGAAGATAGCCCCTGAAGGATGAAGGAGCCAAAAAAGAGCCAAGTGCAGAAATGGACAAAATAATCCAAGTGGCAAAGGAAGGTGTTGACTCAAGGAGTTACTCCAGTGGTTGACACAGTGTCTGCAAATTGGTCATCAAGAGGCACAAATAGTGAATGGTGCGACCCATTTTTTTTCACTTTGCATTGATGAGCAGACAAGCCACATGAATGCCTTGAAGGGAGTAGTCTATTTGCAAAAAAGAGGCATGGCCCATGCTTTCACATTAATGTTTGAATGCCAAAGTCAAAGCAGGAGCTGACACAACATTATCTATCAAGCAGATTCCTCTTCCCAATGTTGGGGATGCACATGGGCCACTTGTAGGAAGGTGCCAAAGTCTTTTCCTTCTCTCTCTCTATATTTTAAACTTCTCATTTTGAGAAGGATCTTCTCAGCCTATATGGCAAAGCTCTGCCCAAAAATCTCTAGGTTTGTAAGGCAAAATTTTACTGGATTTTACATTGAATCGAGACATAGTATTTTTACCTCTATTTGAGCTTGCACTGTCGTATGTGTCTATGCCTTTATTCTATGTTAATTCATTTTCCTTTATGCTTTCATAGGATGATTTCAGCATGTCTAGTGCATTGTGAGCTTTTCTTTTGAGAGTTTGCTAGAAGTGTCCCTAGAGGAGTGTAGGTGCCTGCAAATAGGCTGCCATAGTGTGTTTGAGGACACCTCTGGTAGTTTTTTCCTCCCTGTACATCCATGTACCCTAGCTCATTGATGTAGAAGCATCTCTCATGTTAAATAAAGTGTATGGGAGCTTGTTTTTGGTGAAAAGTGTATGTTCAGGCTGAGTGGGTTGACTTTTTTGGTGTATCACCTTTTTATTTTAGGTTTAGGTTTTGTTTTCAACATTCTTCTCCCTTTTCAACCCCCCCTTTTTCATTTATTTATTAGCTATAGGAAATTGAGGACCTAAAAGATACATCAAAGGGAGCTATCCCTTATCCAGAACTCTCCCCCCAGTTTTGCCAGGCCCATAGGCAAGAGGGGAGTTTCCATTGTTGCGTGTGGAAGGCAAGAGCTCAACCTCCTATCGAGGGTGCAATCCACTGTGTCAACAATTTTTGGCACGCCTGATGGGATGAACTAGGACAAGTTTTGTTCAAAGAGTTGAAGAATTTTTGGTGTGTTCTTCAACCAACCAGCCTTTTGAGAATTTTTTCATCAACACCAATGGTGACTCTAAGTTGAATCATTTGGTTAAGTAGTCCAAGTGCCATCAAAAAATCACATTTTTATATGCATAACCCCTTTACACAAAATCATGGTCCTTGTATACCTTCATATGGTTTTGATCAAGCTTAGGATTTTCATGGAATCACCTCAAATAGCTCTCCTAGTTGCCCTTCAACAATAAGGGAAGTAGCACTGGAGTTTGAGAAGCAAGTGGTGGAAATAGACAAATTAGATGAGCAATATAGATATCAACAAGATTTGATGTACAAGGAGTGTTTGTTTAGGCAAGCTCAGGCCTTGCAATCCATGGAGGAGGAGGTAGCAAAATGGAAGAGTCCATTCATTCAAGATAGTCAGCCTTATGTGCCCCCTCCTATTCTAAAGAAAGCCCCCTCTTGTGCACCAAATCCTTTCTATCAAATATCACTTACTCATTCTAGCTCATCTGATGCATCAATCAATCCTGATCTTAACCTTGTGCGCCTAACCTTCAAACATCAAAGGGAACTAGAGCAACCCCCCATGGAGATGAATCTTCTCAATTCCTTAGATTGAGAATCTTCCTTTGGAGGGAACATCATGAACCAACTCATCTCTCTTGAAGCAACTCTTCCTATACATCAGCAGACCCTTCCTAACCTTCCCCAACTTCCTCAGGTCTCTTAGTATGTTCTCCAAATTCCAAGTTCAAAGAGGGAAAATCATGAACCAGTTCAGGACCTTGAATAAAATAAAGTTGTTCCCTATTCACAAAGGGAAAATTCCAATCTTAAGGTCATGAGTTGGAAGCAAACAGTGGAATCTTGGGGCAGGAAGGAGGAGGCGAAAGGTTTTGCTCAAAACCTTGAAGAAGGTGAAGCTGCTCATACTCATCATGATGATGATTGTGACCTTCAAGAAAGGCTCTTCCAAGAAGATCTAGCCAAGCGAATTGTAGAGTTGGAGTCCAAAGCGAGATTCCTCAGCCAACGTGTGATGGACTATTTAGACCAAACAACAAATTCCATGTCTGAATACATCCCATCTACACACCTTCAAGATAGCTATCAGGCCACATTTGATATAGATGAAGTGCTAGCCAAATGGAAAGAGGATAATCATTTAATTCTAGCTCAAGGACTGCCTCCTCTTCCACATGGTTTTAATCATCAACCTTCCACTTCATCCCTTCTTAAGGAGGAACCTATTTTACAAGAGGCAAGTGAGGAAGAGAAGATCCAATTTGCAGCTATCTATGAGGCTATCATGAGCGATAATGAAGAGGAAATCATCATGGAGGCTCCTTTGAAAGACATCATCAGCAATGGAGAAGACGTAGGTCATGCATACATGAAGATTTTCCAGCAATACGACGAGGAATGCAAACATTGTGAGCTCTCTCCTCCTTTGTTTGATGAACTTCCTTGTTGCTTCGATGAGGAGGATGACCATGCCATGGACACTGAGTTAGAGGAGGATTAGATGGATGTCTTTGAACAACTAGAGACTTTGATCCTTGAGCAGGAAAAGGAGAGGCATGTCCATCTTGAGGACAACTTTGAAGAAGAGAGCTTTGGACAAAAGGGTGATGTTTTGTGGGATGAGAAATCAGTTTGTGATTCCATTTTAGACATCACAATAGTCACCCTTCTTTATGAAGGCCATGAGGGAGCAGAAGATGAGTTTGACAAGATCTTCATTGAAGTAGAAGGGAACGGGTCAAACCATGATGCACTGCAAAGGGACTATACATATCAAAGGGCTTATGGTGATGAGCCAACAACCTTTGATTTCTTGATGAGATGCACTAGCATGAAGGACCAGCATTCGACAAGCTTCTAAGAATAAGAAAATTACATATATGTTGTGAGCATGTTTGACTCTGATCCACTCGGATGCGAGCCAATCAAGGTGGCAGGCAAGAGGAGCAAGTCACCAAATCTCCATTCCATTCAACCACTTGTCTGGCACCATAAGTTTTCTTGCCATGAAGGAGACTTAAGAAATTTTCCCTTTTATCTAGGAGGGAGGCAAATATTCCTAGTTAGATGTATATAGTAGTTTTCTTTTAGTTTTCTTTCCCTATTTTCCCTAAGTGTTGTTTGCACAAGTAGTGTTTTTAGCCTTGTGTGTGTTTTCCTTTGTGTTTGGGGTAAAAGCTTCATGATTGATTCTTGGGAGTCTCAAGGCAGTTGCTAACTCTTTCAAAGCTGCATCTGACTCCGTGCCTAATGGATTTTAAGACAACTAGTCTCTAAGCATAGCAGGCATGCTTTCCCTGGGAGTCACCAATTTGTTGACCATTTTTGGTCCAACAAGCCAAAAACAATTGGTCTCCTTCCTTCCCTTTTATTCTAAGCCAATCCATTTTTTGATTTTGCACAAGTATTGGAGTTTCTACAGACTCTACAGGAAGTTTCTACAGACTCTGCATGGAATTTCTATGGACTCTGCAGGCAAGAAGCAGGCTCCCAACACTTAGGCACAAAATGGACCATTCCAAGTTTAATGACTTGGTTCAAGTGCTTGGTTCAATAGCTTGGTCTAGTCATTTTGGTTCAATGGGTCGGTTCAAGCAGTCGATTCAGGCACAAGGTTTAATGGGTTGGTTCGCTGTCTTAGTTCACTTAGTTCAATTGGCTTAGATTCACTTGTTTTAATGGCTCGGTTCAATGGCTTGGTTCACTCAATTGGTTCAACAACTCAGTTTAAATGAGTTGGTTCAATTTTTGGTTCAAAGGGACTATTCTAATGCCCTTATGGAGGGCAGTTTCTAGACCCAAGTGTCCTTGCAGAGGGCAGGAAACACTTGCAAAGTGAACAAGGCAAGTCAGAATTTTCTTCAGGGAAGTGAACAAGAGAATTTCTTTAGAAAAATTGTCTAAAGGAATTCCTTCAGACATTTTGTCTAAAGAAATCCTTTAGAAGAAAGTTCTGTGGAAAAGACAAGGCAAAGGCATAAATTGATTTCTTTCAGACTTTTGTCCGAAGGAATTCCTTCAGACAAAAGTTTGAAAGAAATCAATTTATGCCTTTGCCTTGTCTTTTCCACAGAAATTTCTTTCGAAGGATTTCTTCAGACAAAATGTCTGAAGGATCAGACAAAAAGTCTGAAGAAATTTGGAGAAAAGGCCATGGGAGGAAAACCCGAATAAATTTTGAAGGTCAAGCAAAGTGATTGAAACAATTATTGCAGACTTTTTATCCATGGGAAAAGTGACCAAATAAAAAGACCTGGGGAAATAAGTGAAAAAACAAAGGAATAAATCCTTCAGACAAAATGTCTGAAGGAATTTCTTTGGATTTCAGACAAAGGAACCTAAAGGACCCCAAAGGGTAGGTACCCTTGTGGGGGACTCTTGGCTAAAATGGACACTTCTCCAAAGCCAAAGGGACACTTCCCCATTGGGAATGATCAAAAGAAAACCCAAAGGAATTGCTAAGGATGGTGACGGGCCCGAAGCCATCAATTTCAGGGAAATAGACTAGCTGTTGGTTTTCAAACAATGACGAACCCGTGAACATCAATTTTATAGTAGGGAAATAGCCATTTGATCTTTAAATTCTTGAGCGCTAAGCAAGAAAAAGCCCAAGCAGTAGAACGTGCCATGTGTCCCTTGTAAAATTTAGTGGAGTGCAACAAGTGTATGCATCTGAGTTTCAAAGCTTCTTTCAATAAGCTTCCTTTAGAGTTTTGCGGAGGGCGCCAAGTGGAAACTGCGGAAGGTTTTGACATGTTTTTTAAAGAGCAGCGAAACATGCCATGTATCCCTTGTAAAGCTCGGTGGAAGCCAACAAGTGTCAACATCCACATTCTCTCCCTTTTGTTCCAGAAGGACTGTGGTGGGGCCCGAGTGAGTTGCTAAAAAGAGAGCAGAAGCTGCCAAGTGTCATCATCTGTGTGAATCTAAATGAGTCTTGAATGTTTTTGTATTATTTCTAAAACTCAATGGATGCTGTCACGTGTCATTGCCTATTTCACAATGGAACATGCCATGTGTCACTTGTTGAGATCAGCAAAAAGTGGCCAAAGCAAACACAAAGACACAAAGAATTAGTAGAAGATAGCCCTTGAAGGATGAAGGAGACAGAAGAGCCAAGTGCAAAAATGGACAAAACAGTCTAAGTGGTGAAGGAAGGTGTCGACTCAAGGAGTCTAGTGGTTGACACAGTGTCTATGAATTGGTCATCAAGAGGCGCAAACAGTGAATGATGTGACCTATTTTTCTTCACTTTGCATTGATGAGCAGACAAGCTGCATGAATGCCTTGAAGGGAGTAGTCTATTTGCAGAAAAGAGGTGTAGCCCATGCTTTCACATTAATGTTTGAATGCCAAAGTCAAAGCAGGAGATGACACAACATTATCTATCAAGCGACTTCCTCTTCCCAATGCTGGGGACGCACATGGGCCACTTGTAGGAAGGTGCCAAAGTCTTTTCCTTCTCTTTCTCTATATTTTAAACTTATCATTTTGAGAAGGATCTTCTCAGCCCGTAAGGTAAAGCTCTGCCCAAAAATATTTGGGTTTGTAAGACAGAACTCTGCCAGATTTTACCTTGAATCAAGACATATCATTTTTACCTCTATTTGAGCTTGCACTTTCGTATGTGTCTATGTCTTTGTTCTATGTTAAGTCATTCTCCTTTATGCTATCACAGGATGATTTTAGCATGTCTAGTGCATTGTGAGCTTTTCTTTTGCGGGTTTGCTAGAAGTGTCCCTAGAGGAGTGTAGGTGCCTACGAATACGCTGCCATAATGTGTCTGAGGATGCCTTTGGTAGTTTCCTCCTCCCTATACATCCATGGATCCCTAACTCATTGATGCAGAAGAATCTCTAGTGTCAAATAAAGTGTATGGGAGCTTGTTCTTGGTGAAAAGTGTATGTTTGGGTTGAGTGGGTCAACTTTTTTGGTGTATCACCTTTTTAGTTTAGGTTTATGTTCTATTTTTAGCATCTTTCTCCCTTTTCAACCCCCCCTTTTTCATTTATTTGTTAGCAATAGGAAATCTAGGACCTAAAAGATGCATCAAAGGGAGCTAGCCCTTATCTAGAGACTCTCCCCCCATTTTTGCCAGGCCCATAGGCAAGAGGGGAGTTCCATTGTTGCGTGTGGAAGGCAGGAGCTTAGCCTCCTATCGAGGGTGCAATCCACTGCATCAACATAAGGATAGGAAGCTATTGAGGATATGTAAATGATAGTGAAGGATATATGTCAGGATTTAAGCTTTATGCATAATGCATGAGATATAGGTCATCAGAAATGATATGATCAAACCATAAGATAAGCAGTTGGGCATAGTGATATGGTGAATGTGAGCCTTTTAGGCAATAGGAAATTCTAAAACTAAAGGGTAGAGATCTGATAGGTATGTTTCAAGTATACAAGACTAAAATGTTATATATATCATGCTTTAGGATCTATAGTTTTCAACAAGAGCCTCAAAAAAATTTAAGTGATCGAAGGCTTCACTTTTGTTTTCCATAAAGTAGAGCCCAGTTATACGAGATAAATCATCAATGAATGTAAGCACATATTTATGTTTCTAAAAATATATATTGGGAAAGGACATAAGATTACTATGAACCAACTTTAATTTATCAATTTCCTTCAAGTATTTGCCTTCGAGAAATGGATCCCTGTATCATTTTCTAAGTATAGGATCTAGACAAATGACACAAGGATCATATCTAAGCATTTGATACCATATTAAATTACTAGATAAACTCTAGAATCATGTTATCCACCATATGAAAACACACACACAATACTTGCATAATAATGTTTTGAAATCTCAGAAACAAAGTAACACATATTCTTATAAGTAACATAGCTACCTCTTTTGATCAAGAGTTTGCCCTAATTCTCCTAGTAGAACATAAACTTTCATCCACAATTATATCTCACCCACTAACCCTATATGTTCTTTAATATATAAAAGAGGAGGTTAGGGTTAGATTTAGGGTTTTTGGTGAGTAGTTACAAATAAAATAAGATAAAATTATTAATAACAGAATTCAATTAAGTATTTACTTAATTGATAATATTCTCTAATAATAAGTTATGGTTAAGTGTGCACTAATTTTTGCCCACCCATGAATTAAAAATAAATATTACAAGTGCATCATAAAACCATACAATAGTGTATGGGTAATTAAATACATGAAAATCCCACTTTAAGATGTTCTTTGATGAATAGAAGGATATAGGAATCATTACATTATCCCCCCTTGACAACACCTTATTTCACCCCCAAAATTTTCTTGTGTTGAACAAATGGGCCTCAATCAAGGGTTTTGTGAAGATCTCTACAAGTTGATCATTGTTTTGGAAAAAATTAAGATCAACAACCTTGTCATGTATCAATTATTGAATTAAATGCAAGTGGATCTCAATGTGCTTTGTATTTTGGTACTCCATTTGGTTTCAATAATTTTGGACAACACTCTGATTATCACACCAAAGCGGTGTGGGTTAGGTCTGTGAAAATCAAAAAGAAAGTGTCAAATACAAATTGACTTATGACTGACATTAACAACTCCAATATACTTACCTTCTATAGTAGACAAATAAATATTAGTCTATTTCTTTCAAGACCAAGTCATAGTAATTTTGCCAAGATGGTAGATGTATCCTACAATTGACTTAAGATCATCTATATCTCCTACCCAATCACTATCTTTGGAGTAAAAAATTGTTGTGTTCCCACTAAAAGTGTAACAAAAAAATTGAGGCTTTTTCTCCTAACTTTTATTCAATCCCATAGTTATTAGTATAGAAAAGATACATTAGGATGCATTTTTTAGCTTGTCAATGGTGTTTATGGGGGTTGTAATGGTAGCATGATACTAATGTCACAACAGATGGAAGATCAATATGAGTATGAATCAATTATAGAAGACTTCCAAATAATTGCATGTAATGTACCATCAATAGAAGGAGAAGAACACTTGGTAAAAAATTTGACTCTAGATTAATAAGGAATCAGTACAAACTAGTTGAGTATGTCTTGAGCATACTTGGATTGATTAACCAAAATTCCTTTCTCAGACTGTGAAATATGAAGACCAAGGAAAAAATGCAACAATTTTAAGTCAGTCATCTCAAAAAAACTCATTATCTGAGCTTTCAAATCATAAATTTTTTTGGTATAACTCCCTATGATGATTAAATCATTGACAAAGAGGACCAAAATCAGGAGTTTCTCATCTACTTTCTTGGTGTAGACTACGGGGTCGAAGGGACTTCATGTAAATAGAGTTGATTAAGTACATGTTGACCATATTTTCATACCAAGGTTGAGAAGCATGTTTCAAACTATACAAAGACTTTTTCAATCTACACATAAATCTAGATTTCTCATTGTTTATGGACCTAGGAGGTTAGGACATGTCAATTTATTCTTGTAAGTCTCCATGTAAGAAGGCACTTTTAACTTCCATCTAATGGAATTTACATCCCTATGTTGCAACTTAGGAGATTACTATGCTGATGGAATTCATCATTGCAATTTGAGTAAAGGTTTCATGGTGGTCAACACCTTCAACTTGTGAAAACAAATTGCTACAATTTAGGTTTTTTATATGTCAATGGTCCCATTTGTTACATACATAGTGTGGTACACACCCTTGTACCTCACTAGTTTTCTTCCTTTTGGAAGTGGAACCAAAAGTTTTATTCTTCTTCAAAGAAAGAAGTTTTGTCATAATTGCATGCCATTCAAGATGCTTAGAAAATTGATGATAAGTCTTTGGAAACTATGTCCCTACCAACATTTCCAAATGTACAACACCATATAGACATTGCAATCTCATAATGCTTGGATCTATTAGATCCCATGCTAATGCACAACCTCATGGGGAACTATATGAACTGATTTCGGTAGAGGTTGTGTTGGTTTTATAGATCCATTTCAAATGTCTTCTGGCACTAGCAGTGGAGCTATTAGTTTTCCTCGATGTGGCTCATCATCTAAACTATAATAACTCTTAAAATTTTGTTATTTATAAGAGACCTTAGAATTTATGTCCGACTCATCAAAAGGTAATGGATGAGGAGGAATAGGAGACATTGACATGAAAACTTTGGATTAGTCATCAAATATTGCATACCAATGGTAAATCACTTTAGTGGTTCCTAAAACAAGAAGACAATATGCCTTCACATCTTCATAGTAGATGAAAAAAATATAAGGATGGTCTTTCCTTTCCATTGCTTGCACTTTTCATTTGGAATGTGCACCCATGCATTACAACCAAAAATTCATAAATCAAAAACACCTAGCTTGACACTAGACATTTTATTTCTTTGGGAGTATTATTTTTACTTCGAGGTGGGGAGTGTGATTTTAGATGTAGGTTGCACAGTGAATTGCTTTTGCCCAATACTATAGAGGCAAGTCATTAGAATGTACCATGCAACTAGCCACTTCCTTTAATGTGAAGTTTTTATTCTCAGCTAAATAATTTTGTTGATGGGTGTAAGGTATAGTATGTTGAATTTGAATGCTTCCCTGTCCACATAAACTAATCATCTAATTTTTAAAAAACTCTCTTCCATTATTTGTTTTAAGATGTTGATTTTTTCTCTTTGATAAAATTTCAATAGGAGAATTATAGTCTAATTGGTGAGGATAATTGTTTAATGTACCATCCACCAAAATACAAATCCTTCTAAATATCTAAAACAAAGAATCAAACTCTTACTAATCATAATTACTTAATTTGAATAAAAATGCCCATATCTATATAATATTAAATGATATTTAATTAATAAAACTTTCATTTTTCCTACTACATTAAACCTATTGCTTAAGATTTTCCTTAATCAGAGTATACTTAATTTAGTAGTGTACTCTGAAAAGAGGAAAAATGTCCCCAAGAATGGGCATCCAAGTTCAAAAACTTTTCAATAATGGGGTATCCGAGTTCCTCATCCAATTATTTGTAGCTTTAAACATAGGGTTGAATTAAAGTGACACAAAAGCGCAAGATGAAACCAGGGAAGATCCAATATGTGGGCAATGGGGTTGCCATGTGCTAGCGCGTCCTTATATATAAACCACCGACTACCAATCGTCAAATGCTCATGTGGCAACCTTTATCTATGCCATCGTTAGGCTCAACATTACAACAGCACAAAAGTATGATTTCCTTTAGTTGGATTTGAAAAAAAGGAGAGAATGTTGGTAAATATGACAACCGTGTGGGGGCAAAATGTTGGGAGCTTCATAACTTAGGAGTGCCTTTACACTGAATGCATCCACAACTATTCCGCTCGCTGTATGGGTTCCCTTCAAATGCGTCCCACATAAGTCCCAACATTCTGGCTGAAATATAAAATCCTCAGAGCATCTGTTCCAAACATCCATACATAACAGAATATTTTTGTACGTACGTTGCAAACATTTTCCCAAACACGGGAACGCTTGCGTAGAATACATACAAATAACTATATCTACAAAATTGCAAATGGAAGTAAATGTAAGTTATAATCAAAGTTGAAGCAGTTGAAATCAAAATAAAACGGGAGGAGGTCCATTATTCTACAAGGGTTGCAAAGTTTCAGAATCGAAATGTTTATCCGTCAATCAAAAACATAGATTGGAGATCATAGAGAGTGAGTATGGCTTCATTTGTAAGCAATTCCTGTAGCGAATTCTACGTTACTGATCAGTTGACACGCAGAGATTTAATACAAAAGAGAAAATTAGTATGTTCAGAAAGTGGTAAAATAAAATTGTGGGGCATCATACAAAATTGTAAATAGATGGTGAATATGGAGAGAAGATGTTAAAGTGCATATGCCATATGGTGAGGTGAGGAGTCGTGTCGAAGGGATTGTACGTCGGTTGAACATAAATATACTAAATCTCTCAATGCCCGCCCTTTGCTGTGTGCAGTCACCAATCGGGATTGGGAACACACTGAATACAAGGACAAAATGAATGACGTTAGTTACCGTCGTCTTTATTGATTGTTCCAAGACCAACTGTTTCTTGCAAGTCATTTGATCCGTGGGCATCGCTCAGAAGGCCGCCAAGTTCCTCGTCTGAATTGCTGCTTAGTTCAATCTCGCTCTTCCCGCCAGTCAGCTGCCTGGCCTTGACTGCTTCGAATGCCCAATCTGTTCTCAGAACTACGAATAAAATGGAGAAAGCACAGGCAATTTGAGCTGCTAAAAGGCCATAACAGAGCCCCAATAACCCGAGCTTGAAGAAGAAGGCTAAAACAATAGCCACAGGCATGCCTATAAAATAAAAAGACCATAGATTAATTCTGGCACCGATCGCAGGCCTGGCGCTGCCCCTCAAAACACCACAACCGGTCGTTTGAGGGCAGTTTCCCAGTTCGCAAAGACCTATTATTGGTAAGACAGATCCAGTAAGGGCTAGCACTCCTGGATCGTTTGTAAACACTCGCCCCCATAGATATCTGAGAAACGTTGTCCACGTTACACTTACTAATGCTATGAAAATCGCACAGCCCAGGGCAACGAAAGCAGCCAGCTTGGCTTTGGAGGGTTTGCTGGCCCCCAGCTCGTTTCCTACGCGGGTGGAGACGGAAGAACCCAGGGCCATGGGCACCGTATACATCAACGACGTGGTCTGGATGACAATGGCTGCCGTGGCAACCGTTACCTTTGGATTGTGCAAGTACCCCGCCAGCAGCGTCATGATCTCGTACCACCACCATTCTAAACAGACGGCAAAACAACTGGGCAGAGCCAGTTTAAGCAGCGGATACCATTCTTTGAGACAAGCCACGGACCATTCAACGTAGGTTCTCTTGTGGACACCTGTGTAAATCAAATAAGCCACCAAGAACACCACCATGTTGAAATTCGTACACCAGGTGGCAATCGCAACGCCGGGCACACCCATGTTGAGGACGAATACAAGAAGTACGCTTAGCGGGACGTGGAACGCAACCGCCAGAAAGGAGCACCACATCATGGGCTGTGTGATCCCTTGAGAACGAAGATACACCCGCAGCGGCTGCAGAATGCTGTTTGCAAGGAGGTCCGGCACGGCAAACAGACAGTACACGCTCGCCACCTCCGTGATGGCGGGGTCCTGTCTCAGCCGCAGCATAATGCTCTTAAAATTTATCCACATCAAGCTTATGGGGACGGACGCCGACAGCAGCATCAGGATGGTCCGATGGAGGGAAAGGCCTATCAAAGACCAATTCTTGGAGCCGTAGGCCTGCCCGCAAACAGGGTCCATGCCCGAGGCAAGACCGAACAGAACCGAATAACCAGTAATGTTTGTGAAGCCGATGGCCAGTGCACCTCCCGCCAGCTCCAGACTCCCCAGTCTTCCCATGCACAGAACGGACACCATGGCCCTTAGATACACCACAAAGTTCATGGCCGTCACTGGCATCCCTATACTCGACAGCTCCTTCAGCTCCTCCATAACCTGCACATGATACCCTAACCCTATTAACCTAACCTTAAATCTAACATAGCATGAAAATTTTGATTTGTAACAAAACCAAACCCGACGGAATTATGTTTAAAACTATACAACCAATTTGACCTATCTCATTCATTCTTGTCTCGATTGTCTAAACAACTCACAGAATATACTAAAACGGATCTGCAAATCCAAAACTGAAGAAAAACCAAAACAAAAATTACGTGAGTACACATAGTGACAACATACACAACCTCTGAGAGCGTGGGGAATTTATGAACTAATCCATGCGCGATTCCCCGATTCTCCGACGGCTCCATCGCGCTTCAGAAGGCTCGTACTTTCGACCGCTCGGCTGCAAATTGTTTTCGGCAAAAGCAAAGAAACGAAAGATTGTGGATTGTGTTGAAACTTGAGACGCACCCTAGGAGTAATAGAGTATTAAAGAAGCGAAACCGGGTGTACTGCAATAGAATAGATTCTTGCCACGGACAGGACGAGACGAGATGGATGCTCGAGCATCGTTCTCCGACTCTTCCTCTTCCTCCTCCTCCTCTTCTTCTTCCTCTTCCTCTTCCTCGCTTGTCAAATTTACAACTAACAAAGCATCTCCACACAGCTATAAGCACTACCTCCATTTACATCTCAAACGCACAAAACGATTCTCATTCGACGACTATGCCAATTGACAAGGACTTGGACTCGGGATGAATAAAACTATGCGCCCATGAAAGGGAGCATGCAAGCAAAACAACCAAACCGGATTTCGTCCAATTCAATTCCACGTACCCGCCACAGTAATTCGGATTACATCAATATTATACGGTTCCGCATCCCATACTTCGGATGTGTGCTGTTTTGTGGTCCAGTAGGAAGAGCGGAGAAGGGGGAAATGGTACGTATTTGGGGTTGGGAATTGGGGCTGGACGTGGGCGTGGGCGTGGGCGTGGGCGTGGGCGTGGGCGTGGCGTGGGACAGACAAGACTTGGGGAACGGTCACATTGGGAATGGGGCTAAGAGGGCTCTAGGCTCTGCTCAAGGCTGCTGAGACCGACGTTCACGTGACCCTACGTGGTTTCCCCTGGGTGTCAACAAATATCACCCGTGGGGAACAGGACCAGACAGTAGGGGGCCTACCCTACTCTGCAATGGGTTGCCTCTAAGGAAACCACCCACCGCCACTCTTAAACCCCTTCTACGCCGTCAATAATTCTGACACCAATACCTATTAGTATTACAACTTTCATAAGTTAAATCCGCAGCGAGGCGCTTTGTATTTAGCGACCCACCTCAAAGCATACCTAAAATATCAGCGGATGCCTTAGCCTGCTCTTTTCCACGCGACACGTGCATTCACATAGGATTTTGCATTCCACGAAATTATCACCGCCGAATCAAATTTGCTTCATTCTCCACTCGGAAAACACGGATTTCAATATTGGCCCTTAAACGAAGTGGCTGCCATATCTTAATCTCCATATTGGGTCCCCGCTATCGTCTTAACCCTATATATTCTTTCTTTCTTTTGGTGGGGTTTGAATGACCGTCCACGACATTAAATTGGAGAATCATTACTCAGACGAAGGCGTTTCTTTTTTAAAATATCTCTCTTGCATTTTTTAATAGTTATAACTATATTAAATGTATGAAACTAGTTTAGTGAGGAGACCGAGGCTAAATTTTATATGTACACACCTAAAATGCCTCAATAAAGATATAATAATTATTGATTATTATGATATATTTTGTAATTTTGATGGTATTTTATCTTTCTATTTATTTTATTTTTTGGTTGGAGATATTTTAGACTTAGTATAATATATGGTAATTAGTTGTGAGTATAAGTGAGTATTTGTAGGGGAAAGAAAATATGAAAATATTTGACTTTTAATTTACATGATCATATGTATATGTATGTGTGTACAAATTTCATTATTTGATAAATAAAATGAGTGATTAGTTTACTTCAATTGGTATTAGAGTACGAGATTCCTCCAGTAAGTATAAAGGCGTTACTTTATGTTGTATTGCCCTTAACAATGGGAAAGTAATATTGTAAACATATATAGTAGAGGTTTTGTAAGATTAAGGTAGTATATAATTTTTTTACATAGTTGGTATATTTGTTTTGTAGCAATTGGAGTCCTAGTATGTGCAAGTCTAAGCCCATGCCTGATTCAATCTCTTTCTTTTGTGCTTATATGTTATTTCACTTCTTCCATGTCTCATCAAATATAACATATGTGCCTAATCTAATCTAAGCCTTCGTGTCACCTCAAACATATGAAAATTTGGTTCATCTCCACATGTAGTCCAAATTTCATCGCGGATTTGCCATTTAACATCACCACTCAGATTAGATGTCTCACCAACGTGCACTTTTGATAAATGCTTGTTTAATCTCAAGCATATATGTTACCCAACATGTTAATAGACAAGTGTCCTGACATATCAAGCTTTCACATCAAAATAAACATCCATTAAAGTCGTAATTAGTTTCATCGTGCATCAATTCAAACTTACCATGCACATTAGAATAATTGGAAGCCCCAATCCACATAAAGTGCATTCATTTTGCTAAAGTTGTCTCTGTGGTTCTAATCACCTTGTTATCTCCATTTATTCTTTATTGACATCTATGTAATCTATCTTTCATATTCAATCTTTTCCTATTCATTCATAATCCCTTTATGCAAGTTTCAATTTTATTTTCATCCTTCATTCTCGTATCTATCAGTCATTTCATTCTACCACATCCATGAATTTTATATCACTATGCATTACCCTATAACTACTAAAATATGGTATTAAGTACTTGGCAATGATAAGCTTGACATACATTTAACACGCATGACTTGAACACACAAACATGATCTTAATATTCCATTCTCTCACACCTACATGATACCATATGAGTTTGACCTTTTGTAGATGATATTTATGAATTATATATCACCTCAATTTTATACACTTAACAAACTTGACCTTGGTTAATCCTATCAGTTTTAGCCCTTTCTCATTTTTGTAAGTCTTGCATCTACTCTCTCTTGTGCCCCTTAGACTATCTCTTAGTTTGATCAGTCTTATGTTGATGGCTTAGGCCTTCTATCTTTCCCAGAATGCTTGAAACCTACTCATATTAAAATTCTACAAGTTATGAGCCTATACATATTTTCTTGTTCCTTAGACACTTGGTTTCTGGACAGACACCTATGTTGACACAGGTGTCCTATCCCAATGTAAGTGTCTAGTGCCCTAAGGTTATCTAATTTGAAAATGAAATGTATCTTAATGGTCGGCCTAAGTGCTATTATGTGAGAAATTCTCCTGATAAGACTGGTATATATGCACAATCACTCATCATTCTAAAACACCAAGCATAGACCTAACATTCATATCAAAGATCATTCAAAGAATATTAAATTGAGCAAATCTTCATACTTTTTTATTATTTCCATATCAATCATAAGGATAACACATCTATAGGTCTGAAGTACTGAAGGAGTAGCCCAAGAGGTATATTTTTGAAGTTACAAGCTAGGTCACTATTGTACTTTCTTATCACACATTGCATGATTCACAGACAAGCCAACACATAGAGGAAAAAGAAATAAGTCTGAGGTCCTCTTCATAGTATTGACTATGTAGGCAACACTCATTGATAGAGGGGTCTTTGAGATAGCTCGACACTGTGAGCCCACTAACCCATTTTTCCCATAATCACTATATAGTTGAAGAACTAGGGTTTAATTATTTGATAAAGAGTGACAGTCTATGACTCAGATTTGAATGCACCAAAGTGAAGGTGATGATGAACCTATAAGCATCCAAGTGGTTACATCTAGTTTAGTAGGTATTCCATACTAGACACATGGGGTCTGATCTAGACAATAACATCAATGCGATTGTCCCAAGCTGACACAAGTGTCTGAGGCTATATAGGTACTTAATCTAGAATTTGGTGACTATTCCAAAATATTCTTCCAGTCTGCTTCCTCCATGTTCTATATCTAAATATCTATTAGCATTAAAACCAACTAAGTATCTTATTTCTTTGCTTTTGAAATATCTAGCATAGATGTACTTTCCATTTTTAGCATATCTCAACATAATAAATTTAGTATATGTTTTATCTAAGTTTTAAAATTAAATACCCTACTATAGATCTATTTATCACCCTTATACTTATTAATTTATATATTATTAACCCTATCTAACCCATATTAGGATCCATATCCAACTTAGGATTAAACATTTTGTGAACCCGATTTGTGTGAATGAAAATAATTTTGATTCCTAAGGTTTTAAGTCAGCTAGGTTTTCAGATTATTGTTCTTTTTTATTGCTTTTTTACATTCTTTTGTATGAAACTGAGATGTATCCATAAATTGGGTGGTGTGCCTATTGAACATATTGTGCTTACTCTACTGCCACCCAAGATGCCTCAAACTCATGAGGTACCAAATTCTATGGATCACACTGATACCAATGTTGAGAATGATCACCATGATGATGAGGTTATTATAACACAAGATTATGATAATGAAAATAATGAGTCTAATGAAAATAATGAACATATCAAATGGATTGTAGTCCAATGGTGAGGATGATGGTGTAAAAGGTGTTGCCTAGGCATCCACCAAGGTACAAATCCTAAGAGATGCCAAAAAGGGATGAGGTTGAGATCTTGCCTCAAGTAATGAGGTTGAGGTCCTACCTGAGGTAAATTTTATGGAATGGATATCCCTTAGTCTTTGACACTAAACCAAATAAGCATTATGTACAACTAATATATGTAAAAGAATGGTTTCAATACAAAAATGAATATGAGAAAATAGACCATGAACAAGTGCAAGCCATTGCATTATTTCATGAGTACATTCATCAAAATCCTAATAACCTCAAAGATATCCTTGTGACTATATTGGAAACTAAAAATTCAAAAATCATAACTTAAAAATCTCTCCCCTTAGATAATTCATCAATTCTTACAACTAGTGCAGGCACGCATTATGTTTTTGGATCGTTATTCCTTAAGGACCAAAATGTTATTGCTACATCTACCATGGGGCTAAGAAATGCTTCAACTCAGATACCATTTTCAATGCCTATCTCTATAATGTTTACATCTCCCTTGGTGACTACTCAAATTCTAAATTTAAATCCTAATGGCTCTACAATTCAAATTCTCTTCCAAGTTATAGATAAATTAGAGGACAAGGTTACCAATATTAAGCAAAAGGCTTTAAAGTCTCCTCATGCCATTGATTCCAAAGATGTGTTACATAACCCTATTTCAGTTGATATATATTTGAACCCTTTTCCATCTATTTTTCTTTCACCTAAGTTCATATTTTATGTTGGCAAGGGTGATATCAAGTAGCATCTTCGATCCTTCTATGTGGCATGGCTTGATTATGTCTCCAATGATAAAATTTTAACCAAATTATTTTCAAGGAGACTCGAGGACTATGCTTTGAGGTGGTTCTATGATCTACTTCTCCAATCCATGAAAGCATTCAAACCTCAATTAGATCAATTTTTGGCACACTTTTCCATTAATATTTTTGATAAGTTTTCTTGTGCACAAATTGTAAAAATCAAAAAAAGAATTAATGAATCTATTAATGAATGTGTATTGCGGTACAAGACAATGTTGGCTAAAATGACTAATCCTATAACAGATAAATAACTTCAATACATTTCCAAGCAAATTTTTCTTGCTCCTTTACATGTGTCAATTTTTTCAAAAAGTTTAGATTTTTTGATGACTTATGCCATGTTGTTTAGGATTATGAAATGAAGCTTATTTCATTGAATAATATTAATTATGTAACAAACACACCATATACATATACATCTAATAACAAGTTTACAAATAAACTAAGCTACAAGGTAAAACCTCCCAACCTCAAAAAGGAAACAACCACCACAGTTAATGCAGTTTCATACAAACCTAATCAACATGTTTTATCTAATGCATTGAATAGATAGTTCTCATTATTACTTGAGTCTCTAGATTAATTTATCACATGGTTATTGGGGTTTCATATTATATATCTCCCTCATATTATACAGGTTGATATGATCCAACCTCTACCCAAAGGATATGATGTGAATGTTTATTATAATTATCACTAGGGACCAAGGCATTATAGGAATAGATGTTTTACCTTGAAGCATAAGATACATAACCTTATTGATGGCAAAAATATTATAGTTGATGATCCACCAAAGGAATCAGGGTCATAACTTGGTTATCACTAAAAACATAAAATATTTAACAATCCTCTACAAGACCATTCTATGAAGGATGAGAAGATGAATATGGTATATAACACACATCCTCCTCCATCACACTATGAGAACCCACTAGATGGGATTATTGTTATTTATATGTGGTATAAATCTCTTATGGTTTAGATGCATTTTATTACTTTCAATGAAAGTGAGATTAAGGATGATTAATATGATCTTCATTCTTTATTCATTCGAGCATACCTTGATCACTAGCCTATATGCAATGTTATGATTGATAATGGTGCAACGATAATGTTACACCATGAAATTACTTACACACTTGGGTTATAATCATCATAATTTACACCCTTATACTAGATTAGTTAGAGTATTAAATAGTACCTTACAATATGTTCTTGGTGAGATTGACTTACATTTATAGGTGGATTCTGCACATGTGGTTACTACCTTTTCAATTATACCTTCCACGGGTGTAAATGATATGTTATTAGGACACCCTTGGATACATACTCTTTGATAAATACCTTTGATAGTGCATGGGTGTGTTAAATACATTCATGCACACTAGGTAACTAAAGTTTTCAAAGTTATATATAAACATCCTCTTGAACAAGATATTATACCTAGATAATTAATTATCAAGCATACTAAGGTTAATCCACTACAAAAAGGTAAGAAAAAAGTAATCCCCTTTACTAGGTGGACAATACTTGAAAAACATTTGCATCAGAGACATATAGTGGATGCCACATAATCATCATCTAATATGCACCATATTCAGATATCTAGAGAACCTACACATGTTCCTATCACTATTATTTTAAAAAATATTAGAGCACTCAACGATGGGTTCCATGAAACCCTATTACTCTTACTATTTATTCATAACCATAGAGTCCCATTATAAATACATATAACATCACAGATACTAAAATGATAGATATTTCACCTTACATGCTCCTTGGAACTATCACTAATTTATTGCACTAGGTATTGATTGGGGAGATACCTATGAACATACATTAGATGATATCATAGGGTAGTCTCTTAATATATTCCAAAAATAATAAAAAATCTAAAAATCCAAAAATATTTTAAGAATCTACATATTATATTGCCTCATCGACATCTATGTTTTTAGTTCCATGTTGATGGATGGCATATTTGTTACTTATACATATACATGTGTTTCATGTTTCTATTTGAGTATGATATAGGCATACACATATACATGATCTATGCACTTATGGATATTAGGCCTTACTTATTTTCATGTCACCAAGACATTAAGGGAATCCACCCTTTATGTTCATGATACATCCAAGTTATATCATTTTATGGCAGCTTTACATTATCATGTTTGAGATAATATGTACTTACACATGCTTTTATCCATGATTATATATTTCATAATGTACATGACATTTTTTGTTATCACATTTGATCCATGGGCTATTATGATATGTTTATGTTAGTGGCTTATGATTTCATTTTTGCAATTCTTTGAGTGTCTTGTTTTGCTATTGTCTTGTTTGTTGAAAGTATGAATATGCTCCATTTTTTGCATCCCCTATGCCTTTCTTTATTTTATTTGAAATTTGATATGTCATTGTTTGTTGTATGGACATTTGAATATGTCATTCTTACTTTTATGGACATTCAACTAAGTCACATCCATTTGATTGTGTGACATTTAAATATACCCCTTGTTTGTGATCTACTTGGACCATGGTTGGTTGATTTTCTTTTGAGTGATCTTGTGTGTGTGTTTGATTGTTTGTTGAGCTTGTAATGTTACTATCTAGATGTTTTCATGATCTTTATCATGCATCTTAGGCCTTGATGTGATCAAATTCTATGTGCTTCAATGATACATTTTACTATCCATGTTCTCCTATATGCTGCATGGTTCATTCATTATTATATAGTTATCTTATACTTTTGAGGTGAGGTAAATACCACTTTCTATTCTTCCCTCACCTCAAAGGGGGGGCATATCATTAGAGGCATGTCATAGAGATATAGGTTCCACACATTCATAGTTTTAGATTTAATGGGGGCATGTCATATAGGCATGGTTTACACATGTTCACAGTCTTAGATTTAGTGGAGGCATGTTTTGGAACATGTTCTCCAAACTTACTCAATATGAAACATACCCAGATTACATCAAAGGTATGTTTTGGAATCATTTCCTTCGCATTGGCACTTATATGAGTTTTTAGTTTTTTCTATATATAGTGGGAGTATGTTTTGAAAACATGTTGTCCATGCTTACACCAATTTTAGTTTTAGTTATATAGTGGGGAAATGTTTTGGAAACATGTTATCCACACTTACACAGTTCTCAAATTGGACAGATTCATAGTTATATGATTCATATACACATTTGTGGTAGAAGTATATACATTGGTACCATTATTATGCATAGCCTTATTATGAGACACATATAAGTGCATATGTTATGCAATGTGTGCCTAATATTTCAAAATCAAATCATTTTTAGATTCCAAACACTCTCTGGGATAGTTACCACCCACCGGGTTGCAATTTTATAGACTATATTGAGCCAATTTACTACAATACTTGGTTCACTTTTTGGTATGGTTGAGGTGATTAAATCACTCGATCTTTCCAAATTTTTTGGTTAGAATTTATGGTTTCACCCAACCTCACCAATTTTACAATGTGAGTTGACTTGATTCATTCATAGTCATCAAATTATAAATATGATTGGGTTACATGATTGAGCTAGTCTCAACTTCTAGGTGGTAATCCATCTTTATCCAAAGTTGGTGGTATGGGCCATTCTATCTCTTTCTCTATCTCCTTATATATATTCAATTTATAGATTTATATTTGTCCTAATCTCAATTTCAATGATTCATAATGATACATCTTTCAAATGAAATTGCCAAAAGGCAATATAGTTGCATCAATACACATGTGTACTCCTAAACCTTTTTTTATTTAAATTTCAATCATTTCAATGCTTTCAATTTTAGATTATATGCATTGATTATATATTGTAACATACTCTTGGTTTCAGGTTAACCACTAGTAAATCACTCAAGTTAAACTTAAGAAAAGGTAAGGTGTGTTATACACACCCAAGTATGCATTCCTTTCCTTTAATATAGTGATTTAACCTTTTAGGGTTTTTTCTATGCAAATCCTAAGTTAGATTAAAGGGCTGAGTTGTCTAAGTCATTGAAATAATATGCAATAAATAGCCACTATTCTATTATATATTTTGAATTATTTTTCATTTCTAAAACTACTAATAAATATGTGCAAATAGAGACTTATCTATAAAATTACTGTCACAAAATATTTGGGTTCTAGATAGGTCTAAATGTCATCAATATTGTCCCTAGGCCTAATTCTTCTTTGGATAGTGGCACCCTACCTAGACAGTAGTGGCATGATGCTCTAATGTCCTAAAAAGGGTGCTAGTTTCCTCTTTCCAAGAATATTCCTATATTTTGGGAGCACCTACACTTGTGTTTATGGACTGTGTTCTTTCATGCATGAAATCTAGAACTTTATATTATGCCTATAATATCTGATTTACTTTGAAAACCCTAATCCTCCTTATAAGTATGACATGAGCTAAAAATATGTGTTCATTAGTGGGATAGGCTGGAAATCCTCAACACCTTGTTGTGAGCATAGTTTCCTACATACCAATACTCTAAGGAGGGACAAGCCTGATGTAGTTCTCACACCTAGTGCTTAGTGTAAGTACAAGTGAATCCTAGAATCAAAGTGGTCTTGTATGCCTTGAGTGTTCTTGAGATTTGAAATCTTGGAAATCTAGGATTAGGGTAGTTTTACATGGTAGTATGCAAAAGTAGGTCATAATAGGTATCAATTACCTTGATTTTGCTCAACTTGTTTCTTATTTGAATAATGTTTTCGCATCTATTTTCCATCTAGTGGATAAAGGTATAATAGTCTTGTATTTATAGTGATTTTTGGATTATGTGGATAATAAAATATACTAAGTCTAACCCTAAGAGGGGAATGCATTTGAAAATATATCTATTTGGGAGAGTTAGAGAAAGGGACACTGACACCATATGGATCTAGTGTTCTTAATGTGGCACTAGTGTCTAACTAGCATACTATTAGGTACACTAGGTTGGGATATATGAATGCATTTATGGAACCATGTTTGAGCTAAAAAGAGATGTCTATGGTTTACATAATAGATGGAAAGGTGTGATAAAAGGCTCTAGGATAGGCCTAGGGCTAAGCTAGGAATAGAATGCTCAAGTAACACTCTTAGCATCCAAATACCACTTTCAGGTGACTAAAAATAGAAATTTCATTACTACATTAGGGTGGGTCAAATTTAGATGATATTTATGAAATATATACCAACTCGATCTTGTATATTTGGAAAACTTAGGCCTTGGTTGTTCCTCTCAATTCTATACCTTTCCCACTTCCACAAGTCTTGAATTTACTCTCTTTTTTACTCCTTAGCCTATCTCTTAGTTTGGCCAATCTTATGTTGATGACTAAGACCTTATATATTTCCTAGAATGCTTGAAACTTACTTATCTTATGCCTCTACAAGTTTTGATCCTATACATATTTTTTTCTCCTTGGACACTTGTGTCTCAGACAAACACTTACATCGATGCAAGTGCCATATCCCAATGCAAGTGTCTAGTGCCTTAATCTAATTTAATTTTAAAATTAAAACATATCAAAATAGCTAGACTAAGTGGTATGATGTGATATATTCTCATGATAGGAGTGGTATATAGTCATAATTACTCATCATTCTAAAATCACCTATCATAGATCTACCATTCATACAAAAGAACATTCAAACAACATTAGGTTGAGTAAATATTCAATATTTTATCATATTTCCATATTAGTAATAAGGACACCACATCTATAGGTTTGAAGTACTAAAGGATCAGATCAATTGCTAAATTTTACAAGTTACAAGTTAGGTCACTATTGTACTTACTTATCACACATTGCATGATTCACACACAATACAACATATATGGGATAAATACATAATTCTAAGGCCATGTTTAGAGTATTATCTATTTAGGCAACACTCATTGGCATAGGGGTCTTTGGAGTAACTTGACACTATGATCCCACTAGTGTTTAATAAATTGTCAAGGAGCAACAATCCATGACCTAAATCTAAATTCACTAAAGTGAAGGAAATAATGAAACCATTATCATCTTGGTGGTCATATACAATTTTATTAGGTATTTTATACTAGACACATACATCTGATCCAGAAAAAAACATTGACATAACCATCCTAGGTTGACACAAATGTCCAAGGATAAAAAGGTACTTAATCCAAAATTTGGGGACTATTCTAGAATATTATTTTAGTCTACTTCCTCCTTGCTCCATATTTATATGTGTATTAGCATTAGAACTAGGTAAGTGTCTTATTTATTTTTCATTAAAATATCTACCACATTTGTACTTTCTATTTTTATAATATCTCAACATAATAAATTTAGTAATGTTCTTTATAAGTTTTGTAATTATTTATCCTATTATATATCTATTTATCACCCTTGTGCTTATTAATTTCTATATTTTTAACCCTATCTATCCCATATTTAAATACATATCTAACTTAGGGTTAAACACCCTTTCATTCTACTATGACACACCTATATGAACCTCACTATTTATTTCAAACCTACTTATTATCCTAGATAGACTCTCTAGACCTTTAGTCTAATCTACTTATACACATGTCAGTTGTGTCAAGTTCAGTCAGTATCATTAGTTTATACTAACCTAGTATGGTCAATACTGACCCTCTCTCATCAATAATTAATTTTTATAATTACACTTTTTCTTAGGGTCGACCTATCTACCCAGTGTGTCTATGACATGAGAAATTATCTAATTGGACTCATATATATACAAATCAAGGCCTCACTTAATAAGGGATTTGGAACTTATATGGGGAACATTTGTAAACCATTTCACATTGAGAAAATATACCCTTTTATTCCTAAATTGTGAATAAATCACTAGGAGCATTCACAAGACAAGTTTGAATCATAAAAAATACAAGTCAAAGAAAACATTTTAAATCATCAAATACAAATCATAATTTGCATGCATATAGAGAATAACTATAATTGCACAATCACACTAGGTGGGAAAACTATATTTGGCATGATTTTCCACCTTGGAGTATCAAATACATAAGCAATGATCAATCATCAAACAAAGGTGATCCGGGTCAGTTTAACACATTATGATTTCCTAATTTTTATAGGTTTTTAGGCTTTGCAAACACACCTAAGGTTTCAAGGTGAAGGATACTAATTTTGGATTTGCATCAATCATCAAGTTTCAACATGATACATATAATTTTTTTAGAGATAAGTGAAGGTGACCATATGGTCAAAGTCATTGTTTTTGGTACAGGTTAGTATTGAATATCACATATGGGTATCTACATTTGATACTCACCTATATCTAATGTAATTCACCCTATGCATATTAAAATACAGTTCATGAACTACACAAATCATAGGCCTACATTAGTCTATTTCTCACTAATAGAATATAGTCACTTTTAGACAATCAACCATAAAAGATAAGTAATCATCAATTTATTTTACTTACTGTATTTAACATACACCACTTATTATATTATTCTAATTAATTTTAGTATTTTAAATTCATATGTATGTTTGAATTCCATATTTATTAATTTGAATTGTTATGCGAGTTTATATTCTATTAAGGTTTACAAAACCCAATTAGGGTAAAACATATTGGTGAACCCATACATTGATCAAATTGTGTCAAACCCTAGTTCTCCCTTAGGGTTTCAATATACTAGGGTTTTCAATTTTTGTCTTAGGGTTTTAGACCTGATATCTAATTTCCCCATATAAAAGATAAATAATATTTTCATGTTTGGAACTATCCTTCTATGTACTTGTATGATTCCACCCAATGCCATCTAATAAGGTTACTTCCTTTATTCATCTAAGATGAAGTGCTTGACTTATTATGGCCCATATCAAGCATAACCAAATTCCTTCTATTTCATCTAAAATAGATACAATTAATGTTACTTATTCTTTTAATGCCACAATTATTCATGAATATATGCAAATGAATGATTATGTTGACATGCCTTAATTAGAACATGATAATCAAAATAATATTAAGGAACATACTAAACAAGATAATTATGAAGGCTAAGATGAAATTCATCCCAATGAAATTAATGGGGAAGATACTAACCAAGTAAAAGCTTTGTCTATTTTTTTAATATCAATGACTCTATCAATATCCCAAAGATATGGGTATGATAGTCAAAGTCTTCCTATAATCCAAGTCTTCACATCAATATAAGGTTGATACATCTATGGCATATAAACATGAGTCCTTTATTATTGTCAACCCATCCTTTCAAGCTAATACTTACAATTTAGGTTTTTACACCCCTACTAGCCCTATTAATGCATCTACACCCCCAGTGACCTATGTTACATCCACCCATGGTGTGGAAAAAACATAAGGATTCAAATCTATTTTCATACCTATTCTTAAATAGGCCACCTTTACACCTCCTATGATGACTAAACATGTTACGTCACCTATCTCACCTATTACACTTCCACTTAAGTATATTATTATAACTTTGCATGCTAAGGTGTTGTAGCTATAGTAATTTACATTTAGAGATAGTCATTCCATGGATTCACATGCCTTGATTCATAACCCTTTATCCCATGAGATAATATTTTATCCATGCAACATGCTTGATTTATGCATAAAATGACAAATGATTGACCATGTTATTCTTAAGAAGCATCGAAGACTATGCTTTGTGATGGTTCTATGATCTTCCCCTCCAATTCATAAATAATTAAAACCTTTTTCAAATACATTTATAACACATTTAGATATAAAAATTGATAATAAACTATCTTATGTAAAAATTGACAAACTCAAGCAAGGATCCAATGAACTAACCAATGACTATATACTTCTGTATAAAACTATACTAGATAAATGAATAATTTTATGGCTAAAAATGAGTTACAAGAAATATTCAATATAATCTTGATTGTGCCACTCCTTGGGTCAATTATATTCAATAGATTAAAATATTTCAATGAGCTATGCCACACAATAAGGGACATAGAAGTTAAGCTCATGGCTTTGAAAAAACTCAAGTATACATTTCCTCCTACAACTACTTCAACAATGAAGTTTCAAATCAAACCAAGATATAATTCCAAACTAACTCATAAAAAAAATAAGTCAAATATTATAGTTAATGTGGTATCAAAATATATTAATTTAATTCAACTGACAACTCCACCAAAGAGGAAAATTTAAAAATTACTATTACTTCATCATATACTATTACAAAAGCTAATTGAGTGAAACATTATCACACTTATTCATACACAAGAAATTGATCCAAGCATATCCACACCAAGGAACTATGATATCAATGCATATTGTGATTATCATTAGATATTAGGAAATTATATGAACACATTCTTCAAATCGAGACATAATATACAATATATATGTGATGAAAACATTATAAAATTAGGAAGTTCCCCTATATAGGAATATTGACCATAGAACAATATAAATCACAAGTTTAAACAATTTAATGATCTTTTTCCAAAGCATGAGATGGGAAAGACTAGGGATACTTCATAAGTACAAGATGAATATAATACAAATCCTCCATCTGTGACATATGATCACCTAATAGATAAGATTATTGTTACACTTATCAATACTTCACCATAATGTCCTATGATCACATTTGATGATAATGAGGGTTTTGAAAATGATTTAGATTATCATGCTCTATTCATACAACACTGTATCAATGAGCAATCCATACATAGTTTAATCATCAATAATGGATTAAGTGAGAATGTGTACACAATAAAACTTGTTCAATCCCTTGATACAAAATACAATAATATCAATTAAAGGATTATATTCACACAAATAAATTACATTAGGACACATATTACTACCTCTCCAAGTGGGCTCTGACATACTATCCACTTCATTCTAGTTATACATAGTAACGTGGTATTTGACATGTTATTAGGACACCCTTGGATGAGAAAACTTCATGTAATAACATTCATAATACATATATGGTTCAAGTACATACATTGCAATAAGATAGTCATATTTATAGGTGTACATTATGAGTACCCTATACAACCAATGGTATCTCCACCTCCATCCCCCCACCACCACAGTTGGTTTATACACACATACATGATCATTATATATACCTAATGATTGTATATATATACAAGATGTTTTTATACACCCAATATAGAGGAAAGTAATTAGGTCTATTATATAAACATCTATTCAATGTTGATCACATCAATAAGTTAGTAAGGGATGATAGAGGCCATCATCCATTACCTTACATAGTTAACACTATAATTACAAAATAAACACAAACAATGAGATATTCTCCTACCATACAATGGACCCATCACATATGAGATTTATGAGTAGCGATCTTGACAATTATGGTACAACACATGATTTATTATCTAATTATGATATGCCTACATTTGGTACCTTTCAATCAAGAAATGTGAACCTTACACTATTCAATATAGGCACACTCTATGTGCCTCGCATTGATGTGATCATAAGTTAGCATTTTCCAAATTTTAAATATCTACAAAATACAAAAAAAATTAAAAAACTCATAAAAATACAAAAACATTCAAAATATTTTAAAAATAAAAAATAGAGGCATGAGAATGACATGGTTACTACATTAGACTATTTAATTATGTTATTTATCAATGTTTGGTAGGTGGCATATTAATCTCATACACACATGCATTTCATGATATATGAGTGTTATGGAGGCCATTCAAGTTACACATAGACATGTAGATGTTGGACATTACCTAGTGGCCATGCTGATACTGGGGGCATCTTATTCCATAGTTTTCACTAGTATAGGTTATATCTTTATATAGGCTTATACTATGTTAAACTACCTATATTTCTTACATAATTTTTTATTAATTACCCATATCTTACATAGTGTTACGTGGATATGATATTAGACTATGATGTGACATTGATAAATATGGATGATGTAGAGTAGTCTTTACTTGTTCTATGCTCCATTGATGTTGTTACTCTCTTACATGATAGACTAGTATTTTATTGTCTATTATGTGTGACTCTTATCCTTATTTCATGTGACATATTTATGTCCCTTGTTTGAAACATATTTATGTCCCTTAGATATGGCCTTTAACCTTGTTGTTGTGATATATATGTCCCTAGTTTGAAACATATTTATGTACCTTGTGTGTTTCCCTTGGCCTTATTTGTTGTGACATATTTGTGTCCCTTTTATGTATACCTTAGCCTTATGTGTGGTACTAAAACTTGATCTTGTTACACTCTTTGATATTTTTGACATTGAGTGGTGCATTGATACATATCTTACACTATTATTGCATAGTATCATTCAATTATACTTCTATGGCATGATTCATTGATACATTTATATAGACATGACACTCATATGATCTACATTACATATGATAAATACACACCTTGATTGACATATACATTACTATGATGACATAATCTCAACATACCCACATGATTATACATGATGCTATGTTTATGCATGACATGTTTAGTTATCTCTTCTTTTGATATGAGTGACATAAATAAAACATCCCTCATCCAAAAATGGGGGAATTATAGTGGTCTTGTCATAGATACACACACCTTCATGAACATGAAATAAGATCAAAGTAATAATTTTAGAGATCTAAAATGGTTTAGATATTAGATGTTTTAGGGACATAATAAATCTTAGCACATCAGTACAAATTATGGGGACATATTATGCACTCACTTTATAGAGACTTTATGTAATATCCTACCCATTTAGTGTTTGATCTACTTGGTTAATTCACTATTATGTGTGTTATTTCATTACTTATGAGGTGGAACAAGGTTGAGTATATTTACTTCAACAGATTCATGCTTATGGATTTAGTTCTAGTTTTTTATTTCATTTAGTTAGTTATATTATTTCAATTATGATATTATGACTATTTATATATGATGATCGTACTAATGTCACTTTGTGATTATAGGTAATGAATAATGTATGAGCTAGATATTCACTTAGAAGGACCACCTAAATGCCATACCAATCTCATTTAGGTAAACAAAAATAAAAAGGTAATTATGTAAGATCAATGGTGTCCACCAAGTCTTTGTGTTGTTCAGTATTATGTCATTATTGTGTTGTGTTTGTTCTTGCATGAGTTTTATATATGTTTTTTGTATTCATCATTGGCACTTGGCCAATTATGCTTATTGTAAAGTGAAAATATTATTGAGTTTTGTGACCTTGGGGTTTATCACTTTATTATAGGACCAATTATAACATGGTTTTTAAAATCCCATTTGAATACATGATTATGATAATAAAGTGATGTGGATCCACTAAACTGGGCCACAAAGGGGACAATTTTTGGTCTCTAAAGGTTTTAACACCTAACATATTGTTAAATACAATGAGGGGGTCATGGCATTTAATCATTATGAATTTTGACTTGCATGGGAACATGGTTTTAATCATTTTTTTAATAATTAGGGTTTTTAACCCTTATCTTGGCTTAAATTTCATTCAATTTGGGCTAATAGGGTCTATTTTCATTTTGTTTAATGGTGGATGAGATTGAATGGAACCTAGGGTTACACAACACACCATGATTAGACAACCATTTCATTGAATCACCTAGTTATTATTAGAAAATATGATGGAAGACATTAGGAAGGTGACATCATGGAGTTGTAAATAGAAAATGGGAATGGAATTAGAAATGAAAAATATACACTATTTTTGGAATTAGGTAAACGGGAAAGATACAAAAAAAGACAGAGAAAAAAAGTTGGGTGTGAAGAAATATACATAGGGTTTATAAAAAGAAAGTTTTAAACTCTTTTATATTCTTTTACACTCTCTCTCAAACATTGAATTCACAATATTTAATTTTTTATTTAATTTTGTGCCATTAAAAATGGGACCTTAGAAATACGTTGTGTTTTTGGAAGATGTATGAACATTGATCCTAGGAAAAAAATGTTTTTGAAAATTGTGAAAACATAAGATAGTGACTCTAAGTGTGTTTTATAATATATTAAGTTCTTGACTATTAACCAAATGCAAAATGAATGATTGAGAGTGTTTTTACCCTTTGTGGACTAATCTTGAGCTCATATTTATCATAGATGGCATATAAATGATAGTTGATATAAGTCATGAAGGCATTTGGTTTTGGTAAACTTTGTGTTTGAATGTTTATTATGAGTGTGAGTCATATTGGTAACTATTGACTCTCCAAGTCACCCTGACATGTGTAAAGTTCATAAGATTCTATGTGGTAGGTTTTCATGCCTACATAGTGTCAAGTCCCTATAAAGTGAGTTTGTGCATAGACACTTCCCATCCATTCCCACACTCAATAATTAGATTAGGTTTTCACATCAATTGAGTATTGATTCATGACTAGGAGTTATTAATGAACATACCATGTAAAGATCCTTCATCACATTGATACAATACACAAATCAAAATGCATGGGTCTCCCCAACTTCAAGTAGTGAAAGAGATACTAGTGTGGAGGGAGCAATTCCAAATCATTAGGAGCACACTCAAAATATCAAATCTCCTTGTGTGCTCTCATAAAAATAATTCCTCACACTCAAATGAAGAAGTCACATGTTAAATCATAAATTTCTATTTTTGCACCCTTATAAATCATAAGGTATGATCTAAGTTGTGTAGTATCTACTTTGCATTATGATATAAATACACATATGAAACATAGACTTGTGAGAACCATGATCAAAGGTATTTTATGTAGAAGAGTTATGGTTTATGAAATCCCCTAGAAGAATTATACATCTGTACCCTTCACAAAATTATAAATCTTATGTGTAACTAACTATCTACAAACCTTCAGTACATACCCTTCACATAGAAAATCTTAAGTCTAAAAACATGCATGATTAGGGTGCATAATGCATAGGTTTAAATGTGCACACTTAAATCATCCATTTTATATGAAATCTTCCCTAGGGGTTTCTCATGATCAAATGATGAGGCCTCATGCCTAATCATAGAATATTAAACCTACATCTTCACAATTTATAGACTTTAATCTAAGTCACATGTAAATTTTGACCACATGTGAAAGATTATATGGTAGACTATAAGGATATGCATGCATAGTTTCATGCCAATAGATTAGACCTAGGTGGATTAATAGGTGGAAACCATAAGCAATGATGGTAGTTGAACTTGATTAGACATTGAGGAGAGGTTGAGTTAAAGGTAGAATTGAATGTAAGGGAGGCTGTTAGGTTGTCAAAATATGGGCACATGATCTCTTTTAGCAAATATCCCAACTAATTCTCCACATCACCATTAAATGTTGTAACCACCCCAATAGAGGGTGAGATTATCATTAATGACCCATGGGATTATCATTTCTTGTAGATTCTTGAGTCCTTCTTTATAAAAGGGTTGAAATTTTTAATCACTATAATGATACTAAAATTTTACCTGTAAGAACCCTCTCCTAGTCTAATAATGCTCTAACCATTTGATTTTGTAATACTACCTTAGACATTAGGATTAATGGGAGCTGATTTAATTTATTCATGATCGATGTTTTATGTGCATTCATGGTTATTGATATTTATTTGTGGATGTTTATCCCTCTCATTTCCATCCTCCATTTACACCTCTATGAAGAACTCAAAGTATTTTATAGGTCTTATGTTGTGTTTACACAGGTTTGTGTAGGTGTTATCTATGAATCATTTGTCATCCCTCCTAATTCTGCATATGTTCCATTACCTCAATTTGAAACACTTATGTAGTGTGCCTATTTTGAATATCATGTGTTTAGTCTATTAGTATTATTGTGTCATTAAGTAGGGGAGGTGGTCTCGCTATTCTTGGTGCATCACCTTTTACATTCCAATAACCCTCTTACCTTTTCTCTCCCTTTTCCCCTTATTACGTTTAGGTTTAGAACTAGCTTTAGATTTCATTATAGTATTTATAAGTTAGTAAGATGTTTTAAACTAGCTACATCTAGAATAGAAGGAAGATAAGCTACTCCAAAGTTTCATCCCAAGGAGTGTAAGAGTCCCACACCTTGGGGAATAATCCCATTGTTACAACAAGACATTGAATTTCTCTCTAGCATGTAATTCCAAGGTGTTAGGTGCAGAAGAGATGTGTGTAATCAAGCATGAGATCCATTTGCATGTAGGTTCATATTTAAAGTGATAATAATTTATTAGACACCCAATTGGACCACATTCAAAAGTTGGTTGAGAGATTAGTGTTACTCTCAGTGATTAAAGTGTTGAAGATAATTTATAGAGCACATAATGACCCCAAGCATTCTTAGTTTATGAAGATTATCCTTTCATCTATAAACCAAGACAAATAAGATCATCTTCAAGGGGCACTCATTCTAATTTTGTTGAGTTACCTAAAATTTCTAGAATAAGGGAAGTTATAATATATTTATCTCTTGTTATAAGGGATACTGACGCAAGATGAACTTCTCCTAGAGCTCATTTTTCACCTCCATTTGGATGACACCCTACACATAGAGGAAGATTATTCCTTATTCCCTTCATGGTTGTGTAGATAAGCCAACCCTTTGTTTTATTTAATGGAGGCAACCCATTGATCCTTCTCCAATATGATGATATTATTGTAGCTTCTCTTAAGAGCATCCCCTAATTTAATAGATAAAATTCAACTATCCCTGTGGAGCACATACAAAACATGGAAAATATTTTATCTAGTCCACAATGCGACAAAAGACAATGTTGTAGTGTGACTCCTTACCTCTTATTTTAAAGGGAGAGTCCTTAAATGATATCATATCTTACATCTTGGCTCTATTCATAATTGGGATGAGTTGGGAATGACACTATGAGGGTAATTGGAAGAAAATAATGACCACCTATCATTGATAGAGTAGCTTATGACCATAAAAAGGGTTCTAAAAGAGTAGATGGTCAGCTTAAAATTAATATTCCAGAGCACTTGGAATTGAGTTCCACTCTTGGTCAAGTCAAATCCTAATACTATGTTCCTATATTTTTTGAGAGTATGGAATAGTAATGTGGTTATAATGATCCAATCTATGGGAGATGAAGTACTACTAGATGCCTATGAGGTCACTGTGCACACAAAAAACTACTTGATTCAAGTAGTAAAATTGTACCTAGACCCCCTATGCCCTTATATCTAAAGCTCCCATCTATAAGTTCATCTAGCCTTCCTCCCATTTCAATTCTACCCCCATTCTTATTATTTTTAGCCCACTAATTTCATCAACTTATGCACCCTTGAGTGAGCTACATGAGGTCAAGTCCTTATTGATTAACTTTGGGAATGAGTTATTGGTGCTCAAAAGGTAGTAATCATAATATTATAGGACTTATAAACCCTTAAACTAGTAATGTCAATTGAGTAGTCTTACCTACCAACATGCTACAAAGACTTAGAACTAGCTCACATATAATACACTACCCTATGATCCAAATCCTAATACTAAGATCACTTATATAGATATTGTACATATAAAAAATAACATGTCATAGGACTATGAATGGTTCTATTCAAATATTTATCCATATGATCAAGTTGTATGCACAAATGGAATGATGAATGAGGCACTTATGATGTAGAATGCACCACCTCCTCAAGAGCCTCCATCTATTTTATATCAATCAATGGATGAACTATAGGTGTGAATGAAAGAATAGGGAAAATCCACCCTCTTAAATTATTAGGAGGGTGACTTAAATTATGTAAATTAGAATGAAGTGTTGAGCATAAGAAGAAACCTAGTTGATTTTAACATAATATTTAGAAAGAGAGAAATGATGGAGGAACCTTCTTCTTCATTACATTTAACTTTTGTGCCCCAAGTTTAGTGTGTAGATTCCTAAGTCAAATAACATGAATAACCTTTAGTGCACATAGAATTTTTTTTGAAGAAATAAATTTATCCCTATATTAGTGCACAGGTGTGAGAAGAGACTAATATTAATAAGGCATAAATTAAAGGGACTCAAATCCCCTTTAACATAGTCAAATAGATGAATAGGATTGGATTAAACATTTCCATGTGGGATTCTCTTATTATTAATTTCCAAAGCAATTTGATATAGGATGACCTAATAGGATTCCAACCTCATGATCCATCATAGACTACACCTACTAAAAACTCAAGTCTATGTCAACTTAAGGAGGAAGTGCACAAAAATAACAAGCCACCCCAATTCTACATCTCTTTGATCATTGGCAAGCTTCTCATACATAATTTTATGATAGATTCATGAGTGAAAAACTTAGTCATTCCTAATAAAAATATAGACATGCTAGGCATAACATATTCTCCCATCTCAAAATGGGTTATCCAATTGGATAGAATAAAGGTCAAAACTATGGGAATTATCAAGGACTTGAGTTTCACTCTACACAAATTTTTGAGCCTTTCCATTATGCAGGACATCATAATCATTAACTTATCCCCTTAATTTTTTATATACCTCTCTTAATATTTCAATGTAAAGGTAGGTGAATATCTATCCTTTTATTGGTAACACATGCTACTCAGAACCATATATGGGACCAAGGTGATCATTAAGGCCCAACCTATTTTGAATAATTACATAAAGACATAAACTCCTAGCCTGATTGATGTAAACTAAACCTTGTTTGACCAAGAGGATAATTAAATTTTTCATAAGACCATGACACCCCTTGAAGATGTCCTGAATGACTTACTTGATGAAAGGGCATGTGAGCATTATGAGTGAAATATATATAATAATGCAAAGGAAACATGATTCATCATATACTACATTCTATATGAGGATGCCTTGTTGCCTAACCTTATAAAAACATAATAGAACCTTGAAGGCATATGGAATTCATACTTTGATGGCTCCCAAATATAAAATGGCATAAGAACCAATGTTGTAACGATCTTCCCTTAAAAGGATAAATATTTCCATGCATTCATATTATAGTTTGGTTACAAAAATAATGTTATTGAGTACTAGGTGTTGATCTAGGGTCTCTACTTGGGGCATAAGAAAAGAATCAAGATGTTGTAAGCTTTTAAAGATAATGAGATAATGGTAAACTATATAAAAGAGTAGAACATGTCAAAAAATAATCTGTTAAAAGCTTACAAACATAGGTCATCAAATATGATGAAAGGGTTTAATTCTTTTAATATTTGTTCCATACCAAGGGCATATAATGATGACACTAATAGGATCAAATCTATGCGTACATAGTATGACCTCTCACATAGTATAAATAATGAGTCCAAGTAAATCATAAAACTTGTAGTCAAACTAGTAGTCCTAGACAATCCAAGAAATTAATAGATGTTCAAAAGTGATGAACAAATTATCAACTTCCTAAAATAAAAATCTAAGTTCTATGCTAACAATAAACTTTGACTCCAGAATAAATATGAAGAACATATCATTCAACTGAATTTAAAAAAGATGTCTAGGATATTAGTCACACTGTAAATCATCTTCAATTTTGATGACCAAATAAAATGTGAGAGGATAAACATGATAGTGAAGGAGTAAATTTTCAATCCAGTAGCTATCTCTAATGACAAGATATTGAATATTTTTAAGGTTTTCTCCCCATCTGAAGTCAAAAAATTCACTGAGTTGAGTAGAAGGTATGATGATATCTTTACATGGATCTTTAAACACTTTAGAGGCTTTGATCTAGGATTATCCCAACATACGATTGAGCTTGACCCCAATACCAAACCAATCAAGAAGAAGTAGAGGATAACTAATCTAAATTCTAAGCCCCCAATGAGGAAGAATATCTCAAAGCTCATTGAGGCCAACATAAGATTTACAATGAAATATTCCTCATGGTTGGCCAATTTGGTCCCAATGTGCAAGAAGAATGGAGAGATATTCTTTTGCATAGATTTCAGGGACCTAAACAAAGCCTCCCTCAAATACCACTTCCCCCTTTTTGTAATGGAGAAACTTTTTGAAAATAGTCACATACATGAAAAGGTTTTTACTATTGGATGGTTATTTGGGATATAACCAAGTGCTTATGCAAGAGTGAGATCAATTCAAAACCACATTCACCACTAGGTGGGGTACCTTCACATCCAAAAGGATGACCCTTGGTTTGAAAAATGTATGAGATACCTTTAAGAGGACCATGGATATGGTGTCCAAGAAAATCCTCAACAATATCATCTTGGTTCATCTTTATTACATAATTATTTTACCAAATCATGCAATAGATCATTTGGGTCACCTAGAGCAAGTCTTTGAAAAATGTCATGAGTTCAGGATCTCTTTAAACCTGAGAAAGTGCTTATTCATAGTACACAAAGGTAGACTTTTGGGCTTATCATATCCAAATAATAACTCATAATTGATACTGACTGAGTACACCATTATATCTCTCCCTTTCCCAAGTCATAATAAGGGTCTCCAAAGCTTCTTGGGAAAAATAAACTTCATTAAAAGGTTTATGGTAATTTTTTCAACTCTAGTCAAGCCCCTTATAATAATTATCAAGAAGAGCATGGCATTTAGCTAGACCCAAGAAGGCCAAAGTAGTTTTGGGGCCATCAAACATGCCATTACAAAAGCTCCTATGTTGATAAACCTAGATTATGTTAAGGATTTCATCCTTTATACATTTGGTAGAGCTAAAGGCATCTTAGCTATTCTTATGAAATAGAATAATGAAAAATTAGAGTAACCTATTTCCTTATTTAGCTAGGAACTCAAGTATTATGAGCTATGATATATATTTATAGAGAATCATACCCTTGTGGTAATAAGAGCTCAAAACATTTAAGCACATGCTCTCCAATAACAACATACAACTCATGGTATCACACTCAAGTATAAATGAGGTCTTACTCAACAAGGAAATCAATGAGAAGAGTGTTAGTTGGTTCATAAAGGTGATGGAATATGAGATCAACATCTAAATCATTGGGTTAGTACAAGGTAAAGGAATCTAAAAGTAGCTAGTAGATGATGTGAAGAATGTAGGCTATGTAATTATAACACTACACGAGCTAACTAGAAGACCAAGGCACCCCAACAAGATATACTTATAGCAAGAGGATATTCCTTTAGACTTGAGTGTCTCCATAGGTATTGAATAAATCCAATCATAGACACTTCATATAACAAACCATTCATTATGTGCTTGTTAGAAGTGTGACTTTAAAAAGAGATATCAATGGGGTTCTCTTATGATGTATAGAGAAAAATAAAGTGAACATGATCTTAAAAGAATTCCATGATGGATGATCAAGAATCCATTATTCAATGAAGACAACTATAGTGAAAATCATGCAAGGTGGCTATTATTGGCCAAATCTATTCAAATATGTGCATGCATGGGTGAGAGGTTGTATGAAGTGTTCCTTCTTTATAGGTAATTAAAAATTGGTATCCATACCCTTACACCCAATACAAGTTGATCAAGACTTTACTCAATGGGTCTTGGAATTTATTAGCATGATAAATCTACCATCAAGTGCTGGACACAAAATTATCCTCATGGAAACTGACTACCTCACAAGGTGGATGGAGGCAATAATACTCAAAGAAGATAACAAGGTTTCCATTTTGGAATTCTATGAAATAATTATCACAAGATTTAGTGTTTTGACCACTATTATCTTAGAAAATATAATGGTTTTCCTTAGGTCTAAGATTAGTGAATGGGTAGTTATACATAGTATCTATCTAAGAACCTCTTCATACTATTACCCCCAAGGTAACGGTTTGGCTGAATCAACTAATAAGAACTTGGTTTGGATAATCAAGTGAACCATGAAATATAATCAATGATCTTGACATACCAAGCTCAAGATAAACCTCTAAGCAGATCAAATAACACCAAAAAAGGTGTTGGGGAATTCAGCATTCATGTTAGTCTATGGAAAGGAAGCAACTTTTCTCACATGTCTTGAATTTACTTCATTAGAGATAGCTCATAAATTTGAAGTGTGTGATATCAATCTCTTAATAGTAAGATTATCCAAGCTAATGTAGCTCAATGAAATTAGGGTGCAAATTATGTGCACAATGGAGATTCAACAAGCATAAAACAATAAAATATTTGACATAAGGGATGATGACATAAGATTCAATGAAGGAGACTTGGTACTCAAATGGAACATATAAATATAAAATTCTAGGAAGCATACAAAGTTTTATGCCATATGGAGTACCCCGTATACTATAGTGAGTTTCAAGCAAGCCAATGCCTACTAATATGCAAGGCCAAATAAATAAGTGTTAGCTATCCCTATCAATGGGATTAACCTCAAGAAATATATAGGATGATCATGAAAACCTTTGTAAATAGTATTTTATATGTTTTAATTTCCCAAAGTTCCATGCACACATACTATTTTTTAGGGTACTTCTTTTCCTCTAAGCACTTGTGTATAGTTCTGTTAGCTTACTTTTGTCATTCCTCTAAGTATTATTAGTATAGTTATTTATTTATTTATCCTTGTTGAAGGTATCTAAATTCCTTCTAAGGTCAAGTGGGATTCCTACACCTAATCGTAATTAGGAAAAATAAGAGCAAGGGGATCCAGATAGATTTACATCCAATGGATTACTTCAAGACTACTAGATTATTGCTTAGTAGGCAAGAAGACTATAGAAGTTGACAAAAGTGTTGAATGTCCAAGTCACCCATCCTATGAAGATTAAATAATATTCTATGAAGAAGGTTTTCTTTCTTACACAATGTCAAATTACATAAAAAGTGATTTTGTACACAAATGCTTCCTGTCTGCACCCACACTCAATAATTAGCTCAAGTTCACACATCAACTAAGTATTGATATGTGCTTATAAGGAGTTATTAATGCAAACCACATGTAAATATCCTTCACCACATTGATATGACATGAAAATCAAAGCATGTGGGTCTCCCCAAATTCAAGCAGTGAAAGAGAGACTAGTATATAAGGAGTGATTCTAAATCATGAAGAACACACTCAAAATATCCAATCTCCTTGTGCACTCTCATCCAAAGACTTCCTTGCACTCAAATGTTGAAGTCCTATGCCAAATTTCTAAGTTCCACTCCTATGCCCTTACAAATCATAAGCTATGATCTAAGATATGCACTATATACTTTGGAAGATGATATAAGTTCCAAATATGAAATGTAGACTTTTAATAACCATGATCAAAGGGATTTGATTCAAAAGAGTTAATGTTTATATAATACCATATAATAATTCTACATCTACACTCTTTAATAAATCCTAGTTTTACTACACATCCAACTCTCTTTACAACCTTGAGTGGGCACCTTTTGTGTAGAACATCTTCAGTCTAAAAGTATGCATGGGTAGGGTGCCTAGTCCATAGGTTTAGATGTGCACACCAAAATTATTCATTTTCTATGCATATTTACCTAAGGGGTTTCTCTCACTCAAATTATGAGGCCTCATGCCTAATCATAGAATATTGCATATGCATCTTCACAATTCATAGGATATAATTTAAGTTGCATGTAAAGCTCAACTACATGTGCAATATGGTATCATAGAATCTAAGGATATGCCTATGTAGTTACATTTCAACACATTAGACCTAGGTGTATTAATAGGTGGACCCATAAGCAACAATGGTAGTTAAAATAGATTGGATGTTGAGGAGAGGCTGAGTTAAAGGTTGAATTAAATGTAAGGGAGGATTTTAGGTTTTTAGAACATGGGCATGCGATCTCTTCTAACAAATATCCCAATTGCTTCTCCACATCACCATTAAATGTTGTAACCACCTTGATAGAGGGTGAGATTATAATTAATGACCCATGGGATTCTCATTTCCTATAAAATCTTTGGTCCTTCATTATAGAAGGGTTGACATTTTTGGACATTGTAACACTTCCAAAATTTTCCCTCCAAGATCTCTCTCTTGGTATAAAAAATATCTAACCATTCAAGATTGAAATATTTCATTAGACCTTGGGATTAATAGGAATTTATTTACTTTCTTCATGTTCTATGTTTTATGTGCATTCATGGTTGTTTATAGTTTTCTATGGATGTTCATCACTCTCATTGTCATCTTCCATTCACACCTCTACACAGAACCAAAAGTCTCTATAGGTCTCATGTTGTGTATACATAGGGCTGCATAGGCATTACCTATGGACTATTTGTCATCCCTCCTAATGATGTTTTGTGTTCCCTTACCTCCATGCATAAAAATGATGTAGTGTACCTGGTTTGAATATCACGTATTCATTCTATTTATTTTATTTTGTCATTAAGTGGGGAGGTTTCTCACTTTATTATTAGTGCATCACCTTTTACATTCCAATAACCCTCTTACCTTTTATCTCCATTTTATAATTTTCTAGTTTAGGTTTAGTGATATATATATATATATATATATATATATATATATAGATTTAATTTTTCTCTTTGTAGGTCTACGCACTTGTCCTAAACTAGGTGCATCTAAAATAAAAGGAAGTCAGCCTACTCTAAAGGTTCATCACAAGAAGTGCAAGAGTCTGAGACCTTGGGGGATGATCTTATTATTACAATGAGACACCAAATATATCTATGGAACAAAAATCCAAGGATTTAGGCACAAAATAGCTACACATAATAAAGCATGAAATCCATTTTCATATTAGTGCATGTTTTGAGTGATAATAGTAACTATGTTTGAACCTATTTTGGTGGATTCTAGTTATTATTTGTGCCTTGCTTGTTTCATTTCTTTTTATGTTATAGTATATCCGCCAAGAGGTTTCCTTGCTATCCTAGACTAATGATTTGGTTGGGTAGGGATTTTCCTAATTCATGGATGAGATCAATTTTACTATTCAGTTACTTCATTAATCTCAAGTTTCAAAAAAGAATGAGGAATAAATGAACATGTGATAGTTAGTGAGTTTGTGCCAATTATTATTGAGGCACATGATGAGATAAATCTTATTATATGGCCTAGGACTTTCTAGAGCTTATGATTTAATGATTTTATTTAACTAAGAATAAAAGTATTTTATATTGTATGAGATTTGATTGGTTATTTAAAACTATTGATTTTAGATGAAAAGTTTAACCTATAGGGAATCTATTTCCTTAATCATTAAAAGTGGATGAACATTTTACAATATATTTAATATTAGTTGGTTTTTACATGGTAAGTTAATTTTGATGCATTTGGCATGGCCTTATTTTGATGTAAATTATGGATGATATAAATGTATTCTTATTTTTTTGGTATGAGTTGAACTTGAGCATCAATGTGGGTATGATTATGATCCATTTTGTTTATTGTGGAATGTTTTGGACCAAGCATGGATATAGCATTGGCAAGGCTTGCATTCATTTTTTTAATATGTTCATTATTATACTTGTTACATTGAAATGAATTTATATTATTCTTACAAGTAATTATCAAAGGCAAATAGTTCAGTTAATGATTATAACTTGGTTTCCTTTGATCAATGGAACTTTATTTTTATTTTTGTAGCTTGGACTAAGTAGTGTGTGTTTAGTCTGAGATAAATTGGTTTGGATCACACTATGTCTTGATGAATTATTTATATCAATATGAATCTTTTATTGATATATTATTATATCCTTAATTGATCTTAAGTTGTTATCACATGGCTTTAACATGCACTAGAAAATTGGAATTATGTTATAAAGCATTGGAATAAGTTATGACTACTATTGTCACATATATATTATGATGTTTTATTATATTATAAATATAAGGTATGATTATATTAAATTTTTATAATTTTAATAAGGAAATTGATTTAAAACCTATTTGAACATATTCATTATGAAAGGCCTACAATTGGTGGCAAGTTGACAAAGTAGGTTTAATGTCTCATTTTAAAATAAGTGAAATAGTTGATTTTGACTTATGTTAATTGACTTAATTATCTTTTAAAATTTCAATCTATTAAAAAGGTTTATATATTAAAGTAATAAATAATAATTGGACTATAATTAAGTAACTGTTATGGTGGTTAATTACATGTTTTAATAATGATAAGATTTAAGTTTTAAAAGGTAGTAAATGATTAGTGGGAAGTAGATGGATTACATCCTATTTGACCAATAAACTTCTCCATGAGATAAAAATTGGTTAAAATTTTCTATTTTTTGGTTTAGTATAAATAATAAATTTTAAACACCTTCAAGGATGAGATTTATTATTAAGGTTTATAATGCAGTTGCATTAACTTGATAAGGAGGTATTAATAACCCTTTCCTTATTAGGCAAGATCCACAGTAATTTACATTATATCTAAGTGGAAATATTATTAACACTCCTTATGGTTGAAACATTTATGAAATCAATAAAATATTGTTTATAAAGTGTGCGGTAATTTAGATAAGCCTAATGTTTATTAAAAAGGGTAAAAAAATATGACTTGACTCCATAAGGAGAGGTTGTTTTCTAGTTAAAGCATGAATCCTCAAGAGTTGTGGTATAATATTTCACAACCCTTTTTTATAACCTTTAGGTTATTGATAGACCTTATGACAATGATTTGACTATTTTTATTTGATAGGGTAAAAAACCTAGTTTTACAAGGACTATGAACCATAATTAAAAAATATGAAATAGAAAAGCAAGACCCATGAGATGAAACAAAAAAAGTAGAAAAAACTAGTTAACATCTCCTACGAAAGGCAAAACAATATATAAAAAAAAAAGTTTAGGAGGGTGGGGGGCCTTTGTTGGTTCCTTCTTATCCTCAATTTTCTTCTCTGGCCCACCCTATTTACTCTTTGAAAATTTAGCCCTTATTATTTTTTTAGGCCCTTTAGTGTCATCCATGGGTAGGATCATCCGTGGTCCCATCTACACCTGTTCATGTAACAAGGTCCTCAAGAGGGGAGTAATGTTTGGGATCTTAGGAGGGGGGACTCCACCACCATTATTTATTGCTTCATGGGGGTCCTATCCACCTTGGTAGAATGGATGAAGGATTGGATTGTTTTTTCCACTTGTCTATTCAGGGCATTCCATTCCTATATAAGTCCCACTAGATTCATCTCAACCTTTTGTAGCTTACTATTGATTTTTTTTAAATACTCTTTATTATGTTTGATCTCATTTATAAGGGGATATTTACCTTTCCTAGCCACCTCCTTAGAGGTACCCTCATCTAGTATCATAGGTTTGGGTTTAGGGCCAATCAATTTAAAAGGAGGGTCTTCAATAGAAGCTTTGGATAAAGGGATAGCTTGGGGGTGCTGACAGATGGATGGTAAGATCTTCCTTGGGGGAGTCTTCCTGAATAGAGGACCCATCCAAAAGAACCTCCCTACCTTGTAGGATTTTACCATGCTTAAACATAAGTAGGATGAGGCCTTGGTACATGATAGGGTTATCATCATTGATCTGATGGGTGAGAGTGGTGCTTTCCATATACTTGAGTAGATAAAAGGGGAGGCTAATTTTATACCCCTAAAAATTATTTAATAATAAAAAGTGGTGGGAGAAAATTAATGTGTGATTACCTTTAAGGTGTCAAATATTTCATAACTTGTAGGCATACTTTAGGCCATTGGCATGGGAAGTAAGCATGGGGAATCCCTTTTTGCCTATCTTGCAGAATTCATTCATGTGGAAGAACCTCTGAGCAACTCATTCTTTTTTGACTTTATAAACCTTTACCCCATCAAATAATATACCCATAACTTCTCCAATTAACTCCCCCATGACTAAGATTTTGACTCATCTCATCTCCAAAACCCTCTTATTCCATCTGAAAACAAAATCTCTTCCTACACCCATGTCATGTTTGGTTATCCTCAGAATAAATTCAGTCAGCTCATCATGAGTGAGATTATTTCATACTTTCTTTATGCCTCAGACTTTAGAGTAAGAGGTTGTTTTTGATTAATCCCTATCGCCCCCCATTTATACTATGCCTATCTAGGTAAGGATGAAGTTTAGTAGGTTATAGAATAGCTTTGTGTCAATGGTCCAAAAAAGACTTGAAAGGCACGCTTCCTCCCACCTTGTGCAGTAAATTCTCCTTAAATTTGCATAATGACAGATCATAATATTTGAAATCCATCTCTTAATGAGAGTGGTTCATGTGTGTAGCTACCCAATCAATATCTTATCCTGATGTACATTCATTTTGAATGGCTGATGAGACACTTTCGTGGGCATGTCATCCTATGTGCCAATTGGTTAAAATAGGGAGGACTACTCCTATACTAGCAAGGAGATCCACCACCTTGTTCCCTTCATGGTAAGTGTGGACAATGTGGAATTGTGTCATCTCCCTCAAATTCTAATTAACATCTTCAATATAGATTTTATTGTTATTATTAAAGATTTCTCATTGAATTAAATGTTCTTATATGATAGTACAATAGTCTTGTCATTACTCTTATGTGTTAATCAAATTTGTGTAAACTTATTTATGGTGTTGAAAAATTGTTTAAAATGGAATAAATATATTAGAAATAAGAGTGAATTCACTATTTTTATTTCTATATGGATGCATGATAAGTATTATGTCCATATACAAGTAACTAGCTATTAACTACCCATCATGGTGGGTTTAGGTGATTCTCCTTAAATACCACATTGATAAGATAGATAAAATGAGTGCCTAGTACATGAAAATATTGGTAACTCATTTGGAATAAGGAATTTGTTAAAGTAATTTGGAATTCATAACCCTATAAATCCAAAAAAAAATTGTAGTTGGGATTTGTAGTTCATGATAGTGGTATCATAGCCTAGTTATTACACTAGGGATATCGGAGAAGCATGTGGTTAAAAATTTATTAGTGTTTGTCAGGATGGTGAGGACATGAGACAATAAAGGTAATGTTGATAATATTTCCTATAGTATTAATACAAATAGAAATGTGGATCATAATAATGTTAATCATCACATTGCCAATCATGATGTTAATATGAATGTTGGCAACAATGACATCAATGGAAATAATGGAAATATGTATGCTAAATATGATCATGTCAACATTAATAATAATTCAAAAGGTAATAATAGGTATAATAATTCCCTAAACGACATTCTAAGTGTTATTCATAACATCCAAATGTAAATGAAAGTTTATGGCCAAATGTTGGCAAACCTAGAAAATGTACAAGAAGGAAATGTGTAGGAAGAGGTGTCAAGGGAAGATAATCTTAGGAAACATGATGTGGGGGATGCCATCATTAAAGAGATTAATAAAGTCCCTCCACATACCTATTTTGGTGGAGAAACTGGTAATGTTGTGGAAGTATGGTTGGTGAATTTATAAAAATATTTCACCTTGCATAACATCTGTTTTAACATTAAGGATCATATAGGAGCTTAATAGCTAGTAGGAGATGTATCCTTGTGGTGGAACCACTTGTGTGAGATAAATGGTTATGATCCCCTGAATATCTCTTAGGATACCTTTGAGAGGTAATTCAAGAAGAGGTACCTGAATGGGAACCATAATGAGTATAAGATTACTAAATTTCAACTACTAAAATAAGGAATAATGACAATCATATAATATGAGAACAAGTTTCCTAGTCTTTTACATTATGTAAAATACATGCATGATGAAAGAACCAAGGTAATAAAGTTTAAAATATGATTTCATGAGGTGTTAATGCATGATGTTAACATGACAAATCATTGCACCTTGGTTGTTGCCATTAAATCTGTACATCATGTAGAGGAGAAGGAAAAGTATCACCTGAAGGCAAGACATGAATATCAAAACAACATGATAACACATAACCCCAAGGATTCTATTCTTCCAAAAAAAAATTTTTTTAAGAAAGATAATCCTAAAAAGAGTGTTACTAGGTACAAATTTTTTTGGGAAATTCTATAACTCCAATAGAGGTTCTAAGCCTCAAAATTATACAAGACAACTTGATGGAATCAAAATCAACAATAAGAAAAATGGCACGACCCTGCCACTAGAGTGTTGAGAATGTGGTGAAAATAAGTACATAAAATATTTCCCTTAATTGAAGGGTAATCAACATGTGAATCATTGAGTTTATGTTGTTTTGGATAATATAAATGCTAATTTTTATGTAATGCCTTTTGAAACCAAATGCATAATTTATGGTTTTTATCTAGATATTCTCATTTATTCAAGAGGTATTTATAGTTTAATTTCACCTTAATTTAATTCTAAATGTAAAATGAAAATATTTGAGTTTAGATAAGGATGGGAAGTAGAATTAGGATTTTGCAAGAGGGTGGCTAATATAAAATGTTTGGAAAAAGATAATTTAAATTTTGGAGTCTTTAAGACTATAAAAAATATGTTTTTATCACCTCTTGGGTTCCATGACCTGATTTTTGGCATGGATTGGCTGAAAAATAATAACTAAAGCTTGATTATTTTGGTAATAAGTTGTAATGTTTTGATGATTGGGGTAATCCTATGAAACTCCAATGCATGATGAACCTTGGGGCTACAAAAATTCTATCAACATTATAGTTGAAAAGAGAATTTATAAATAGTTTAAAATTATACATGATGTAATTAAATAAGCTTTCTAAGGGGAAGGAACCGATATTATGATATTATCATGTATTAAGGGAGTTTAAAGACGTGTTTCTTGAAATTTTTTCTAGATTGCCTCCTTAGAGGGATTTCTTTTTTTCTCTTGATGTGGTACACAGATCATCATTGACATATAAGGCTCCATTTAGGATGAATGCCACTAATTTTAAGGAAATAAAAGTTTAGGTGCAAGAAATTATGGAAAAGGGGTTACTTAGACCAAGTGTCTCACCTTGGGGACCTCCAATTGTCATTTATAAAAATAAATATGGAACCTTGAGGCTTTTCATCAATTATAAATTTTCAAAAAGGTAATTATCAATAATAAGTTCCCTATTCTTATAATTGATGACTTATTTGAATCAAATGAAAGGGGGTGTTGTGTTCTCCAAGATTGATCTTTAATTGGGTATCACTAACTTCACATCAAATATGAAAATGTTTATAAAAAAAATTATAGGATAAGGTATGGTCAATATGAGTTCATGGTTATGGCATTTGGTTTAACTAATGTCCCTACTACCTTTATGAATTTTATGAATAGTGTGCTCAAGCATTTTCTTGACTAGTTGTGCTAGTATTCATGGATGAAATTTTGGTCTATTTCGATAATGAGAGGGACCATAAAAAACAATTGCACTTAGTATTGATTATATTAATATATCATAAGTCTTTTGGTGATCTTTACAAGAGTTCATTTTTCTAAAGATTCATTACATGGGACATATCATCTCAAGGGAAGGTATTTCAGTCTACCTTGCAAGGATTAAATCCATTAGAGAGTGGACAACCCCTAATAATGTACATGAAGTACATAACTTCATAGGTTTAGTAGGATAATATATAAGGTTTGTTGAAATTTTTTATAGAATTACTAACCCTATCACTTCACTTATAAGAAAGAGAAAATTTTGTACGACCTCCTCAATGTGAGGAGGCCTTTTTGAAATTGAAAGAGATATTAACTTCTACTCCAATATTTGTTGTACTAGATCCCAATGGAAAATTTTAAATCTTGGTTAATTCTTATAGAGTAGTAATTATAGCTATTTTGATCCAATATGAAAAGGTTATTGCCTATGAGTCATGCAATCTCAAAGCCCATTAGTAGGATTATCCAACTCATGAATTTAATCTAGCTATTATGGTGGATGATCTTAAGAAATGGAATCAATTCTTACTTGGAAATTTTTTCAAGGTGAAATATGATCACCACATTTTTGTGCATCTATATTCATATGATGATTTGAATGCAAGGTAACCCAAAATGGTTAGAATTTATAAGTAATTTTGATACTAACATTACTTATGTCAAAGGTAAGGAAAATAGAGTGGCTGATATCCTCATCTAAAGGATGTATTTGGATATAATGTTTATGTTGATGTAAAATTTTAATAGTCTATTTTTGGAACAACAAAGAATAGATCTTGAATATATAAAAATTATTGCTAAACTAGCCAAAAAATAGTGGCAAAGCTTGTGGAAAATTATTTGTTGGAATTAGATGGAATTATAAGGTACCAAGGCATAATTTTAGTTCCAAATTTTAATAATATGATGGAGTAAATCCTAAATGGAGTGAATTAAATATATCATTTATCTCACATAGGTGTCACCAAGATGATACACAAGCTTAAAAGGTTATGTTTTTGGCCTAGTTTAAAGAAAGATATTAGTATTTTTGTGGTGAAATGTTTGGAGTGCAAGTGTGTAAAAGTTTAAAATTGCCATCTAGAAGACATGATATATATTCACAATGTTTAAAAATATAAGTGGGTTGTTATCTCCATGGATTTCATCTTTTTGTTACTCAAATACTAGGGCAAACATGAACAATCTTGGTCATGATTATTAAATTTACCAAATATGCCAATTTCATTGTTAGAAATCTTATAGATGATGCCCTACACTTGCCAAAAAATTTGTGAAGGATGTTTTTCACCTTCATGGTGTTCATAAAGTCATTATATCTTATAGGGATAACTTTTTTACTTCTTAGTTTTTAACAAACCTTGATTTGTACTTTTGGGACAAAACTGAAGTTTAGTTTAACATACAATCTTGAAAGAAATGATCAAATGGAGAGATTAAATGAGGTAGTTTAAGACATGTTGAGAATGTATGTAATGGATATGCATTCAAAATGTGAATATTATCTCCATTTATTTGAAATTTTGTGCAACACCTACCATTACATTATAGAAATGACACCATTTGAATAAATGTATGGGTGAAGGTGTAGAAATACCTTTGGTTGGGATAGTTTATCAAATTAGATCATTATTGGTCTTTAAAGTATTCATGAATATATGATCAAATGGATCTCATTAGGAAAAGGCTCAAATCTACCTCTGATAGGCAAAAGAGTATGTTGATCTAAAAATTTCATTAAGGGAATATGAATTAAAGGATAAAGTATTACTAAGAGTTATACCTCAAAAGAGTTATATAAATTTTGGCAAGGAATCAAAATTGGATTCATGATATTCCAATCCATTTGACATGATGTAAAAGATCAGCCCTATTGCCTACTATCTACCTCTTCATCGCTCTCTCTCAAAAATACATGATGTGTTTCATGTGGCATTATTATTCAAGAATTTTTTTTATCCCTTTCATGTTTTGGATTGGAATAATATCCAAGTAGTAGAAGATTAGATATTCTAATTAGATCCTATCAGGATCCTAGCCCATCATAATGTTGATCTATGAAGAAAAAATTTAGCAAATTATGGTGTAATGGGATCAACTATGTGAGAGTAATTCAACTTAGGAAGACAAAATTATTTTTAGACAACATTATACTCTCCTTTTTATGTAGGCCTTGGGGACAGTTCCTCATTTAGATGGGGTGAATGTCATATCCAACCTAAATAATGTTTGATCTACTTAGATATTTCATTTTTATGTGTGTTATTTCACTACTTATGAGGTATAACATGGTTAAATTATATTTTATTTATTATATTCATTCTTAAGGATTAAATTATAGTTTTATTTAATTTAGTTGGTTATATTATTTGAGTTACAATTTCATGACTATTTATATATGTTGGTACTATTTATGTCACTCTATGATTAAAAGTAATGACCAAAAGATGAGCTAATTCTATTCCTAGAATACCACCCAAATGTCATACCAAGCCCATATATGTAAACAAAAATAAAAATATAATTATGTAAGATCAGTGGTGTCCACCAAGTCCTTGTGTTGTTTAGTACAGTGTCATTTTTTTCATTTGTCTATTATTTCATGAGTTTTATCTATGTTTTGTAGTATTTTTCATTAACACTTTGCCAATTACGCTTACTATAAAGTTAAATTTAGATTGAGTTGTGAGACCTTGGTGTTTGTTACTTCATTACAAGTGAAATTATAAAATGGACTTATGTTAATAAAACTATATGGAACTACTAAAGTGGGCCATGGAGGGGACAATTATTGATCTCCAAAGGTTTTAGTGCCTAACATATTGTTAATAACCACAAGGGGTTCATGGTATTTGATCAATTTGAACTTTAAATTTCATGGGAACGTGTTTTTAATATTTTTTTAGTCATTAGGGTTTTGAACCCTTGGCTGGTCATACTTTAATTCAAGCTAGTCCATTAGGGTGTATTTTCATTTTGGTCAATGGAAAAGGAGATAGAAGGGAAAATAGGGTTCCACAACACCATGTTTAGGCCAAAATTACACTGAATATCTTGGTTATTGTAAAAAAACATGATGGAGGCCATTAGGATGGAAACAATAAGGAGTTAGAAAAATAAAATGGAAATAGAAAAGAGAGACTATTATTGGAATTAAAACATGGAGAAGCGAGAATAAAAAGAGATAAACAAGATATAAGAAGTTGGGTGTGAAGAAATATACATAGTGTTTATAAAAATTAAAACTCGAACCCCTTTATGTTTTTGTACACTCTCTCTTAAATGCCTCAGTCATAATTTTTTTTCCATTTCTATTTGTGCTAGTGAACAATGGGACCCTAAAATTATGTTGTGTTTTCAAGAAACATATGAACAATGAGCCTAGGGAAAAAATATTTGTGCAAATTGAAAAACCTTAACATAATGACTGTAAGTTCTATTAGTAAAGCTTAAGTGCTTGACTATTGACCAAATGTGGAATAAATTATTGAGAAGGTTTTCATCTTATGTGGAATAATATTGAGCTCATATTTCCCATATATGTTATCTATATGCTAGTTGATATGGGACACTAGGTATTTTTTTTTGATGAACTTTATGTTTTAATGTTTTTTATGAATGTGAGTCATCTTGGTAACTATGTTTGAACCTATTATGGTGGAATCCCAATCTCAGTTGTGCATTGCTTGTTTCATTTTCTTTTATTTTTTTGGATGGACCTTGAGAGATTTCCTTTCAGAACAAAACTAATGGTTTAGGTGGGTAGGGATTTTCCTACCTCATGAATGGCATCATTTTTGATATTTAGTTGCTTCATTGATCTCATCTTCTTAGTAGTACAAGGAATAAATGAACATGTGATAGTTAGTGAGTTTTCTCCAATGATTATTGAGGCAGACGAGTGAGATAAATCTTATTGCATGGCTTGGGACTTCCCAGAGCTTATGCTATAATATTTTTTATTTAACTAAGCACAATATTCATTTTTATTATATGATATTTGGTTAGATATTTAAAACTTTTGATTTCAAATTAAAGGTTTAACTTATAGGCAATATGTTGCCTTAATCATTAAAACTAGATGCAAATTTTACATTCTATTTAATATTAGTTATGATGTACATGATAAGTTGATTCTGATAAATTTGAAATGTTATTATTTTTATGGAAATTGTGGTTGAGATAAATTTATTCTTATTTTATTGGTATGATCTCAAATTGAGCATCGATGTGGGTATGACTGTAATCTATTTTATTCAATGTGGAATGTTTTGGACTGAGCATGGTTGTATAATTTGACAAGGATTGAATTCATTTATTTAATCTATACATTATGATTCTTGTTGCATTGGAATGAAATTAAATTATGCTTATAAGTAATTATCAAGGATGAGTAGTCTAGGAAATTAGTATAACTTGCTTTCCTTTGATCAATGGAACTTGACTGTTGTTTATTGGGCTTGGGCTAAGTAGTGTGTGTTTAGTTTGAGATATTTGTTTAAATTATGTTATGGGTTGATGACTTAGTTATATCAGTATGAATATTTTATTATGTTGTTATTATATCCTCAATTAATCTTAAGTTTCTATCACACTACTGTAGCATGCATTGGAAAATTAGAATTGTTTTATAAAGCATTGGAATAAGTTATGACTAGTATTGAAAAATATATGTTATTTTTTTTATTATACTGGAAAGATAAGGAATGACTAATTTAATTGTGTATAATTTTAATAAGGAAATTGAATTAAAACTTATTTGACTTTATTCCTTATGAAAGGTCTACAATTGGTGGCAAGTTGACAAAGTGGGGTTAATGTCTCATTTTAAAATAAGTGAAATGATTAATTTTGAATTATGTGAATTGATTCATTTATCTCTTTAAATATTAATCTATTAAATAGGTTTATATCTCAAAGTTAGAAATAATAATTGGTCTATAATTAATTAACTGTTATGGTGATTCATTGCATATTTTAAGAATGATAAGATTAATGTTTAAAAAGGTAGTAAATTATTAGTGGGAAGTAGATGGGTTAAACTTATTCAACATATATAATTATCCACAAGACTATGGATTGGTTAAATATTTATATTACATGATTTAATATAAAGAGGAAAATTTAAATGCCTTCAAGGACATTGTTTATTATCAAGTTTTATAATGTGGTTGCACTAAACATAATAAGGAAGTATTAATAACCATTTTCCTAAGTAGAAAAGAGCCATAATAATTTTCGTTAAAGTTAAGTAGAAATATTATTAACACGTGTTATGGTTGGCACATTTATTAAGTCAATTAAACCTTGTTTATAAAGTTTGTGGTAATTTAGATAAGCCTAATGTTTATTAAAAAGGAAAGAAAATATGAATTGAATCCATAATGTGAGATTTATTTCTAGTTGAAGCATAACTCTCATGAGTTATGGTATATTATTTCACAAACCCTTTTTATAAGATTTAGGTTATTGATACATATTATGACCTTGTGAGGGTGCTTTGATTATTATTAAAGAATTAAATGCTCTTCTATGGTAGTACATTATTATTGTAATTACTCTTATGTGTTAATAAAATTTATGGTAAAATTATTTTTGTTGTTGATAAATTATTGACAATGGAATAAATTTATTGAAATAAGAACGAATGCACTACTATTATTTCTCTATGGATGCATGACAAGTCTTATGATCATATGCAAGTAAGTAGATGCTAACTATTGGTCATGGTGGGTTTATTATTATTTCTCTATGGATGCATGATAAGATTTATGCTCATATGCAAGTAAGTATATGGTAACTACTAGTCATGGTGGGTTTAGCTTATTCTGCTTGAGTACCACACTATTAAGATAGATAAACTAAGTACTTATTACATACAACTATTGGTAATGACTTTGGCAGAAGGACTTGATTGATGAAATTCAAAATTCACAACCCTATAAATCTAAAAACAAATATAGTTGGGTTTTGGGGTTCATGACAAAAAATAATGCTTTCTCTTCTTCTTTCTCATAGACATATTTACCTACGTCCTCCATCATGAATTTGTATACTTACTACATATTAAATCCTAAGGTTTTATAATCATACATGGTGGTGATCACAGGTATGTAATTTTTTAGTCAAACATGGGTTTGTGTTGTGAGTCCCCTTCTTAGTTGGTGACAATGCTCTATGAGCTAGAGATTTTATTTTTCCTATGGCTAGTTGTGATGATGATGCAGATGGTTTTAGATTTGCATAATATTTTGATTGTGCTTATCCTTTTGTTATCAAAAATGTTACTATGCACCATCGGGATAGATCATAATGGTGGCATTGATCATGCAACCATAATTTTTTACCTTAAGACTTCTACCTATGCAGCCAACATGGTGATGAAGAAGGAAAGTGGTGTGACTTTTATATTTTTAAGCTCATGGATTGTTATCTAAAACCTATCATGAAGCTTGGTGAATAAAATAAGTGGTCATAGGTACTATAAAAAATTATTATGCACTAAAGGGTATGAGGCAATGAGTCCTTTAATTTTAATCCACCATTGTTTAAAATAGACAAGCTAATTATAGTATTTACCCATTTTTGTTCATGCAAGATTGGGAAAAGTGGTGGAAAACCAATAGCCTACCTCATGTATGATGGGCTAATTGAGGGATTTACATTATGTAAAACATAGTAATAATATCAAAATTTGGTATTGGAAGGTCTGTGAAGCATTGGTAAGAACCTTTTCTACATTGGTGATTAACTCGGTGACCAAGAAATCTAGATAGTTGAAGTCTTCATCAATCTAGATCATGTGATATGCTTTATCAGTGACTCCCTTGGTTGATTTTCTAGAACTTTTCTTTATTTTATGGAATCTCTTGGTGGTGCATTTAGAGAACACTCACATTGTGGTATCCTCCACTAAATCATTTGGGATCCCTATGGATACTCATGAGTATTTATCTCATTTATCTAAATAGATCAAAGGGCTCTTGGTATTATACTATTCCAAAGACTTGCCTATTTATAAAAACCTGGTTGCCTACAACATTATGTTTTTATTGATTTGAATGGTAACATCCTTTGAAAAATTTATTGTGCCTTTGTTATAACAACTCAGAAGAGTCATCATTAATTGCTTCATCCAATTGGCTAAAGGTGGGGAGATTGATATGGTGTTATGTATCCAACCCTTGTAACCTATGTGATATGGATAAATATCCTAGCTAAGATCCTATGGATTCTAATTATGATATTAATGTGGTCTTATTTACATAAATCAAATCAAAGGAGTTAAGGAAATGGTATCTAGTCTGCTTGAGTGAAAACATGATTCTCATTTCTTCCTTCTATGAGTCAGATAGTGGCACTAAAATATGTGATAAATCCATTTCCTCTATTCTATAGTGGTTATGTTGATGAATCTCTTCTTAGGTACAAAACTAAAGCTCAATTCATAGAGGGATCTTGTTTTCTATGGATTGTAAATGTGTTTTTCTATATATGTGCTTATTTCTATAGATTTTCCTTTCCCCACTCATCTAACACTTCACATAACATTTGTTGAGTTGTTTTTATGTCATTATGGTTTCCAATTTTTTTGTGATTGGTTACTTTAATGTGACCTTAGAGTTTCTATGGATAGGTTTATTGTGTCATATAATGACATTTTGTGATTCTATAGTGTGAAGTGCCATCTTTTCACTTCTAAATAATTTCATTTACTATGCATTACCTAAGCATTATTAGGAAATAATTATTCCTCACATTAATTTGTGTATATTGTAATGTGAATAATTATGAGAGTAACAATTAAATTTTACATATATTTAGTTAGTTTTTAGAATATATTAGTTTTTTAGATATATTTGGTTAGAATATATTTTTTGTTGTGTTTTATATTATGGAAAAAGTAGGTTTTGAAGGGGCCCCGAAACCCTAGTACAAGGAAAAAAAGAAAGATCTTCCAAAACCATAGGCAAAGCCTAAAAAACTTCAACAAGGAAGTAGCAAAAACAGGTTTTTAATGGACCTGAAACCACCAGAAAGACAGCCGGTCAAAACCCAAATTTAACAGAGATCTGGTTACACCAAAGGCAAAGGATTACAAAAAGAAAACAAAGAACAGGCCTAGTTTCATAACCAGCAAGAGGAACCAGATTATTCATCCAGTTCCAATAATAATATTTTTTGTTGTGTTATTGTTGTGAGTTACAATAATAATATGTATATAGGCTGGTTGTTATTTACCTATGAGAGATTATAGGTATATGCATATTCAAAGGGATGTGATATATATATATATATATATATATATATATATATATATATATATATATATGGTGATACGAGTCACCATATTTATAAGAAAGACTTTTCCTATATATTTGTAATAGCCATATGAATATGTAATAGTGTGAATAATAAAAAATAATTATGGTATGAGAAATATAATTTGTTTTTAATTATTCTATATGTTTATCTTCATTGTCTCTATGTTAAATCATATACATATATGAACCAGACTCATTATTTGGTATCAGAGTAGGCATTATCAAAGTAGATAAGACTGTGAGATCAATGGAATCCTAAGGCTGGTGAGGGGAAGTTGCACTACACTTTGTCCCTATAGATGGTAGTATTTTAATGAGGAATACAATTTATAGTTTGAATAGTTATTAAGGTTTTGATTATTTTATTTTCATTATCTTGCTTGTACTTTGGCTCAGCTACACTTGGTCTATTCAATATTAGTATTCTCCCATAGATTGCATCCTTGACTGGCCCTTGATAACATTACAAATTTATATCTACCTTTATCCTATATCTATTCATCCACTTAAAGAGGAGGACACCTTTGCATGATCTAGATAATCCTACCACCTCTATCTATGCTGCTATTATTGGCATCAACATTTGATTCTATTTAGAGTCTAATTCTATTTTTACATTTATCTTAGACGTATAAAAATATACTTTCAATCATTTCTTCCATAATCACATGATTTATCAAAATCATTTCAATTCTTCTAGAATTTATTTACGATGGTAGATCTATCCATTATGTGTTGGATTCTTATATCAACTCATAAAGAGAAAAAGAAACACACAAGAAGTTATTCTCATTCAATATTTTAAGAGGGATCAAATAAAATCAGTCGTTAAAATTTTCTCTATATGTAAATCTTCCCATATAGTTGGTTGAATTTTTTATAATATATATATGTCCCTCACTATAGATCTACACATTGAAGAGGTGACATAGAAGTTTCAACATGCAAGAGAAAGAGGCTTGAGGATGATATATGTAGAACTATTTTTGGGTTGATGAGCTAGCTGGTAGCTTGTTCAAAGGCTACATCTTATGCCATTGAGAGTCACAATGTGCCCATAAATATTGGTGCTTTAATATAACCTTATATTTTCAATACTTGTTAATCTCATCGTTACATTGGATTTGCCATGAACTAGAATTTGACCATCATCTAGTTCATCCTCAATCGACCCATTAAATTCATATTTGGATATTTTTTAAGGTATTATTCTTTCTTAACATCAAAGGTTTAGTCATGATTTAGTTTATTTTCATTAAAATTTGAGTCTTTATAGTTATAAGTTTTTATAATAATAGTTTATTAGTTGTTGATTATAATATTTAAAAAGTAATTTTCTTTTATTACTTTTTAAATATAGTTCTAGTATTAACCAACCATTTATATGTTTGTAAATTATCAATGGTATATGTCTTATACTATAGGTCATTATTATGTAAAAAAAAGATTCAATAATTATTTTATAGGTTAATGACATATAATTGTGTCAAGTCTAAAATGTCAAAAGTGTTATTTAGTTTATCAAATCTAATCTTTAATTGGATTTTGATTATTAGTCATGTGTCATTATTTATAAAAGTCCTTTATGTCATTTATTTTTTAAAGTCTTTTTATATTGTTTGATTGTCAAAATAAAATAATGGATGCATATCACTTGTACATGACATCCAAATTAAGGAGGGGTTATATTATCAAAAATGAAAGAATGAGCTTCAATGACACTTTTTCTGAGTGAGCAATGAACCTATTGGAGGTTGGAGGACATTGGATGATGGAGGATTTATATGACTCTCATTAGCCACTAATGAAGGGGAACTTCTTATAGAGTGGTACATATATATTTTTTTATTTTTATCACTTGTTTGTATGTGTGACAAATAAAAGGTGTATTTCCTATTTTCCAACATAGTGTACTGCATAAAAAGGTGTTTAGGAGATGCATGAGTGAAAGTTGAATTGATGTTTCCTACTCATGGTTCCCATATTGTATAGGTTGATGCAGTTCCCTTAGTGAATGGTTGATGGAATAAGTACCTATTATAAGTTCACACATTGATTTGATTGATGTATTTTTGTCAGTGAATGGTTGATAGAAGTTGATGTGTTCCTTCTCGAGTTTCATTAAGTCTTGTGAAACACTAATTACCATGTAAGGCCTAAAGGGGGAAGTGTTAGGAAATAATTAGTCCTCACATTAATTTGTGTATATTATAATGTGAATAATTATGAGAGTAATAATTCACTATTACATATATTTAGTTATTTATTAGAATCTATTAGTTTATTAGATATATTTGGTTTGAATATATTTCTAGTTGTGTTAATGTTATGAGATACAAAAATTATACATATATAGGTTGGTTATTATTTACCTATGAGAGATTATAGATAGATGCATATTCATAGGGATGTGAGAGATATATGGTGATATAGGTCACCTTGTTTATAATAAATACTTTTCCTATATATTTTTTATATGCATATGAACATGTAATATTGTGAATAAAATAAAATAATTATAGTATGAGAAATGTAATTTATTTTTAACTATTTTATGTGTTCAGCTTAATTTTCTCTGTGTTAAATCATATGTAAATCTGAACCAGACTCATTAAGTATGACACATCCATTTATTTATGGAATGATGTAATATTTGGAGTGACTTACCATTAAACACATTGGTATTTACCATTTTATACCTTTATTTTATACCATTTTGTTATCAAGTCATTCTTAGACTTACACGTTGACTATTTTTCACCTTTCCATTACTCTGTTACTTCCTTTTTATGCTATACAACTTTGAATTTTAGATAATATTCATAATTTATATGGTATAAATATTGAATTATACACACCTATGCTAAAAACCTAAAAAAATACAATAAATCCTATGAAATAAATAAAAACACCTAACTACATGGTGTTATTTAATACACACTCTATTTTTAGCACAAGATTCATAAAGATTAGTGGTGGTAGGATTTAAGCCTGCAATCATTTACTCACCCTAGTAGGATGGTTCATTGAAGGTATTTTAGTACTATATTTACTTGTTATGATAATTTATGGATGAAATATGGTCCTTTTGATTGAATGTGTTTCTCACCTAGATATACCTAAAATTTGTTATCATATAACAACATTATCTATTTAAGATGAAATTTCTCTAATCGTAGGTTGTGAGAATGCTATGCATTTTGGATATTTTATTTACTTTTTAGCATCAAAATTTATCTTTGCCTAGTTTTTCCATGTGATTCAAATACAAAAATCTTTCTCAAAGTGATTCCTAATCTCCTTGTCACATTATTAATGTATTTGATAGACTAGGAACTATGTATTCCATTGGCATCACTACTTCCAATCTATAGACCAAGAAAAGGAGTGAATTATGTCCAATATTTATAATTGGTTTTGTATGCCTATAATATAGTAGGACCTCGATACTCCTACTCATTTCTCTACACATTAAATATTTTTGTTATCATATTATTAAGAACTTTTTTTAATGCTTTTGCCTATCCATTAGCTTTATAAGATATGCCATATTCTTATGGTGTGATATCATGAATTTATTAGCTAGAGTATTAATGGTATTATTGAATAAGTGAATTCATATATCATTGATTAGCTTTACAAGGAATCCAAAATTGGTTATGATGTTCTTGTACAAAAAAATGGTTGCATATTTGGCACTGTAACTCTGTGTCATTATAGCTTCTACCCATTTTGTGAATTAATTTTTCATACTAACTATATACCTTACATGAATACACTTGATAGGTATATTAATAGGCCTTACAAAATAAATTACCTATTATTCAAATGGTTTCATCACTAACATTGAGTTTAGAGTAATTTCATCCATTTGATTTAGCCTTCCTACTCATTATCAAAATTCATAGTGTTTTGTGACTTGTTGATATTGAAATAGAGTAGGCCACCATAGGCCACTTTATAGTATCTTCCTCATAGTAGATTCTCCTTTGATGTGTCCTCCTATGACTCCATGATGTGATTATAATAGAAACTATGGTTTCATGATGTAAGGCTACTGTAGATGATATTTATGGATTATATAACACCTTAATCTTGTATAATTGGAAAAATTAGAGCTTGGTTGTTACTCTCAATTATATACCTTTGTTGCATCCACATATATCACATGTAATCTATATTGTGCCCCCTGGAATGCTCTTAGTCTAACTAGTATTATGTTTACAAAACAATTATTCTCTCCTACTCAGAATGATTAAAATGTACTTATTTTTCATATCTATAAATTATGAACATGTACATGATTTCTTACTCCCTAGACATTAATGTTTAGGATAGACAATAGCCTTGATAATACTATCTTATTATTGTCAATCATGAGTGTTCCCTTATGATATTGTGTGATGTTTATCACTCTTGATGAAACATGGAATCTATTCTAAGTGTGGGTGACTTTGAAAGGGATAGAATCTCCAGATAGAGGGCTAGTTCCCTTGATCAAATCACTAAAACTTGTTCTTAAATCTACTAACTATTGATTCTAACTATGAAAAGGGTGAGAAGGATACTATTTGCAATGTAATTAAAATGAAAATTAGGAATGAAGGTGATGAACCAATATGTATGACCACTTATGCTTGAAATTTACACTCTTATGAAGGGAAGAAGCCTGCACACATTCTCTTCACTTTAGGAATGACTTATAGAATAATGTTTCATAAGAAGGAATTGACAAACTCAATCTTTACATGAAAGGAATGGAAAGGATATGAATTCACATCTAATGCTTAGATTAATATTGATACTTAATATGAACTATATAACTCAAATATACTATATGAAGGTACAAAAACTATATAATAACATAGAAAAACAAATTCATCATAATTCTATATCAATGCCAAACACCATATACTTCACCAAAACCTAAAAATGGAGGAAAAGAGCTTTTTATTTATTCAAAATGTGGGTAAAAAATTTGGAGTCCTTTTAGCAAAACCATAGCAAAAGAGTGATAATAACATTTTAAAAAAATGAGTATAAATTAAATGATGGGGAGACAAAGCAACCCTAGAGTAGGGATGTCAACTTGGCCTTCACACTCTTCAAGTGCTATGTATTACCTCCTTTAATTTTTTTATTTCATATCCTTAGGGTGGTATATAGGTAGAGTATAGTGAGTTTATGTCTTCATAATTAATTGATCAAGCTTGACATCTTGGAAGGTGCTTATATCCTTGCTTGACTCCCTATATACTAACTCATATGTATTTGTTGAAGAATAAGTCCTCCTCCTTTAAAATAGGGCTTTAAGTTTTCATTAATTATTTATTGAAAAATTATTATAAGACATTCATGGATTCCCTCCACCTTATATGGGTTGTTATAATCTCCTTGATGTTGATTTGACTCCTTCAACACACTAGGCATAGGAAGGAAAGAAGGTGTAGTTAGGAATCTTAAAGACCTTTTCAACCCATGAAACCTTATCCCAATTTAAATTGACTTATTCATGCTTGATTGGGTGTATGAGGGATAAATTAACATCAATAAAGACTTTGGAACTATTCTCTACATCCATTAAGTACTTTAAACACTTGATTCCTTCACATGAGAAAAGAGGTGAAGTAGAGAGAAAAATGAGTTTTACTTTGAGATAGAGAAATTTTCTCTATGAAAAAATTATAAACATTAATTAAAACCTAAAACAATGAATTTTGAAACATCAATTAGTCCAAAAGATGCCATTTTGCTCTATTTTCTTGTTAAAGCACCCATTCCTTATAGCCCTTAAAGGTCCAGAAGATTGTATATATAATATTGGAAAATTGGAATTTTTTTTAGTACTATATATCTACTTAAAAATACATAAAATTTTCATGAGCTAAATCCAAGTGGAAGTACTCTTTTTTTTTTCATTTCTATCTCTAATTAGGCATAATTAGCCCTCCTCAACCTAGAAAGAGAAATTTGGCTCAAATGACCACCCACACATGTAAAACTAGAAAAAAGTGTTTGATTAACTTTACCTAGCCTAGTAACCTTATCTATGACAAATTTAAACATCTATAACATCTTGTAGATAGGAAAACCATGAAATGGCCATTTGTAAGCCTAGACACCTTTATGTGCTTAAGGGGTAGTTTGAGAAAATTTTCAAGAAAGTTGTAGGTTATTATGTTCTAATGTGACCTAATAAAGCTTGTATGAGCCTTATATAACTCACTCATTGATATTAAAGTCCATGGAACTCTCAAGCCTTCATCATTTTTTTTTGGCTTGTAAAATTGAGTTCTTCACACTTGTTGAGCTAGTGGCCATCTTATAGGCAATATGTAACTCTTTGAAGGACCATTATAAGAATATTTATGATTTTTAAATATCTATTAATTACAAATAAAATTATTCAAATGGTTTTATTGTTACTTTAGCTTACATACCTTCATAAATAGGCTTAAAATTACCTATTTTGCATTGTACCATATGATACTATACATACACCTATGAACAAATACCTAGAAATGGGGATCAAGAGAGTGATGAACACTATTAAATCCACTTTTAGGTAAATAAATATAATTTAGAGGCATTATAAATAATTTCTCTCTAATCAAGTAAATTATATGGTTTTAGGAGGGTTTTAGGGAGCTTATGTTCTTAATGATAGTTCATAAAGGACATACATCCTTTTCAAAAACCAATGACACACATTTGTAGTAATGGGACCCATATAACATATTTTATAGGTTTGATTTCCCATTAAAAAACTCAAGAAATGTATGAGGAAACTAAGTTACCTCTTCAAGCTCTTTCTCAAGCAAAATAGGGTTCTATGTACTTTAGCTGATTGTTCATAGTGTTATGAGATATAAAGACTTAAATAATGTCATGAATATGAAAAATAATACCAAAATAAAGACCTCCTTAAAATTCAATCATTAATGCATGCTCTTCAACAAGGTCTCACACCTACAAATTTCTCACTCAGATGGGTGACTATGTGTGTTAAGGCCAAGAAAGGCCATCCTAGGTCTTAAGACCTTAAAACTTACCTTCTAATTAGATATAACTCTTAAACATGTCTTACATTATATATGGATGTGACTCAACATGCCACTATAATAATTGATGTCCTAAAAAATTCCAAACACTAAATTCTCATCACTCGAGGGTTTATATGCCAATAGTGTATATTAACCATAGAGTTTAATTTTGAGTCTATCTACCTTTGAATTATATTCAAAAAATTGATGGAGGTATTTATGAGGTCATCCATACTGTCTTTCCATTTTCATAATTACTCCTTTAAATGAGACAGACACTCTCCACCCTTGAACTTATGAATGGGCTTGTAGGGTTCTTAAAGACTACCATTAGATTGTGCACTATTCTTGAGTTTTATGATCTAATAAGACACCTTCATAGACATAGAATTCATTCATACTATCAGATCTCATCAAATTTGATCATAACACAAGTTATACTATCATACTCATCTACAACATCTATGAACATATTCACTCTATTCAAAGACTACCTGTAGGTTCTTAAAGGACTGTAAACATCTATTATGTGTTTCCTATTGGTGTACATGTATAAATAGAAGTATTAATACCTTGATTAGGTAATTTATATAGATTAAAATTTAATATCATATTGGTAAAGAATCCATAACCCCTCACAACACCTTTCTTATAAGCTTCTCATTAACTTAGCATAGTCTGACTACTTGACTATAGATATTTATTGAGATACCTTTATGATTTGAAAGGCTCTTTGACTTTATGCACAACTTCACAAGCTACTATGAAATCATTATTTATATCCAAACTCAAAACTTCCATTGCACTCTATCACATCTTTATGTGGTAACTTAAAGGCCACATCTACTGACTATGACTTTTGTAGGTGGTCATTTTGTACTTATATAGACTATATGAAAGTCTCTTTGCCTTTATTGGGTTACTAATATTATTTGGTATTTATGAGTTCATTTATGTACATTGATTGTTCATTTCACAATGTCACTTTACATCTTCTTGACTTTGTGACTCCACAAGTTCATATTGGTTAGACAACCTGACTATGATTTCACCTATATGGTTGTAGGTGTGTAATATGATGTTTACTGGACTATAGATTAGAAAAAAAGCCACCTTACCTACCTTATTGATATCAATTACCAAGATATCACCATGGATATCATTTGAGTTTCTTTAATTTTAAATCTAATCCACCTATCTTCAACATAATACTTCTTGAAATAGCCAACTCCAAGACTGACTATTGTAGGTGGTCTTTTGAGTCAGTATATAGATTGAAGAAAGGTATATGGCAAGCTTGCTAATTTTACAAACATGATGCTATCACTCTCTTGAATTCAAACTCGCCCCACCAACTAAGAGTAACATTAAAAAATTTTGCTAATAAGGAGATCAAAACATATGCTCTTACCTTAAAAGATGCTAAAGAACCTTAGTTTCTACTAAACCGAGTTTAGAGGAGTTTTATTGAATGGTTTTGATGTACCTTGGTAGGATTATGAGCATCCTAATTCATTGAATGGACCTATATCACCTTGAATATTCATAATGACAATTCATAAACACATTTACAAAGGCACCAAGTCCATTGGAGGTCTCTCAAGATCATAACATAGTCATACATAGTTTTAATTATGTTCTTTAGGAATTTGAGTCTCCAAAGAGATCCTTTGCTTTCATAGTTCCATTGGTCATCCAAAAAAACTAATGATCACTATAAAAAAACATCATTACCTCAAAACACATTTATTTACCCTCATGACTCTTCACATCTATTAATACCTACCATAATGTTCTTTTAGCCTGCTCATTAAGCCTAATAGAGAGATTTTGAGCTTTTCAGAGGGCATGGTCCTAAAACCTTATATGGAATACCATAGAAAGGTAAAGAAAGACTTTATCATCCTTTAAAATCCATTCAATATCATGATAAAATCACTAATATGCTCTTCCACACTGAGAATCTCAATAGACCTACAATTGTACCTTGTGGAAGGACCAAATGACCACCATGGCTTGGTGAATTTACATGGCTAACATGGATTGATTTCTAATCTCTTCCATCACCATAAGCTCAACATACCTTACCTCCATTAGTTCATTTTTCAATAACTCTAGCTAGTGAATTAGTTCTAAATAAGGAAACTCAAGAGAAATGGGCAACCTTGGTTCTTTATCATAAACTAGCTTGTATGGTGAGTTGGATATAGACCTTTTGTATGTGATACTTGTTAGTAATTTGACCTATCAAGGCCAAATTATTACTCCTATCATTCAAAACTTTCAAGAAACCATTTAATAGCCCTTTAAACTAGTAAAATCAGGGAATTATGACCTAAAAATCACTAATTTTGGTAAAAAAAGGTCTAAAAATGTATTGTAAATGGGTCATTATCATTTCAAAATAGCATTGTCAAGGTCAAAAATGTAGATAGTCCATGCATAGGGTTTAATTTTGAGACAAAATTAAGGTTTTTGGAAGCTATAGGTGGTTTCAAGACCTAGTTTTTTTTACACAAAGTCATCATGACTTGAGGAACCTTTTGAAAAAGTTTTATGGCCATTAGATAAGTGGAAATACTTTTTATTTTGTAACAGTCCTCAACATGTCTGTTGGAGATCATCATTGGATCAAACATCATTCTAGAGTTCCATAGAGGTTTCTAAGCCTAGTTAAAAGTTTAAAAATTATTTTATGATGTTATTACATCATAATAAGATATTTAAATAGTGTCCAAACTCTAAATTTTAAGCAAACATGCATATAAGCCAAAAGGTTTTTTTTTTTTGACTTTTCAAGTAAGATGTGCTTTCAGAGTGTTTTTATATCATGGTAAATACCCCATGATTATTTTTATAGGCATTTATAAGTAGGTAAAGAGTTATTTTCATTTTGGTGAAATTTTCACTTTTTGTAGTTCTAGACACCCTTCCTAGCCTCATGTTCAGATGCTCATATCTTTCACCACATGTGGAGTTTGGAAAAAATATATTAGTATGTTTTAAGAAACCATATTTATTTATAATTAATGAAAAATTTAAATTAGCTGATGAGATGTAATTTATGAATAATCATTAAGAGTGTAGGCAACCTAGAATGTAGTCAAAACCCCACAAATAGATTTATCCATGTGATAAATTTTCATATATTTTGCATGGGAACCCAATATTTTTAGGGATATTAGGGGAATAAGTTATATACACATAAATTCCAATATTTTGGGATTTGGAGGTGTGTACTTCATGAATCATCATATTGAAGATTCAACTTCAAAGCCCTCCTAAACCCTCAAAAAACCAATTTTACAAAAAATTGATTTTATTTCTATAAAATCATCTTGGATAAACCTAAAAAAAAATTAAATTTCAAATAAAATCAGATAGGAATCCATAAATATCAATTTTATGTATGGATATATACAGATTAGGGTAGAAATCATGTTTTTTGTGGAAAAAAGCATGTGCAACAAAGTACAAGACAATTCAATGAAATATAATAAATGGATCTAAGAGACTAAGAATTTTTATTCATCCTTAAATATTAATTTGGTCATAAATCATCTTGGAAGTATCCCAACCAGCTCAATCAAAATGGCTAGTCTGTAGGAAAATGGAACAAAATAGGCCTAGTCAACCCTGTTGACTGAATGATGAGTATTTTCTCATCAAAATAAAAAATATTGTGATGAGAAAAGTTATTTTAGGTGTATTTAATTGTTTTTTTAGGTTTCATGGCATATTTTTATAGGTTTAATGTAGTTCAAATGCACATATTAGCTTTTAGGCCTATTTGGTCTAATAGGCCTAGTTGGTTAAATGGTCAACTTGAAGAATGGTATTAAAAATATATCAAATGAATTAATTTTGGGGTTACCATATATATATATGTATATATATGTATATATAAATGTATATATATGTATATATATATTTATATATGTATATATATATGTATATATATATATATATATGTATATATATATGTACATATATATATATATACATATATATATATATATATACATATATATATATATATATATATACATATATATATATATATATATATACATATATATATATATACATATATACATATATACATATATACATATATATATATGTATATGTATATATATATATATATATATATATATATCATTATAAATTCAATCCATAAGTTCTAATTCATGAAAGTTGAGTTTAAGTGGAAGTTGACTAGTCTTTGAGTCCACATCTCTTCTGTCAACTAGTTTGACTAGTTTCATGCATCTCCCATGCTTTTCATGCAAGATAAGGATATTAAAAAACTTAAAATAAATTTAAATATGGATTTATATTCCAAATTATGGAATTATTTTCATGAAAGGAAGGTTGGGAAGTCAACATGGGCCTACCACTTCTCAATTCAATGCCAAAGTGAAGGTCATGCAAGATTTTGAAGACTTGAAGAATTGAAAACTTTGTTTAATTTTTTAAAATGAATTTATTATTTAGGAATGGAATTTATTTTAATGCATGATGATTTTTAAAAGTTAACATGGGCCCACCACCTCCAATTCTATGCCAAAATTTAAAGATCATGCAAATTTTCAGAGTTTGGAGATTTTGATAAATTATTTTAGCATTTAAAAGGATTAGGTCTTGAGTTAACTAACCAAGACTAATAATTAACTAAAATAAATTCCACTTTGGATTTAGGTTAGTTTTAAACATATATATTGACTTTTTCAATCTATTTTTGGAATTAATTCCTAAGGTAGAGAATAAATTGTAAATGACAGCATTTTTTATCAAATACAAATCTTTTACATATGATTTTGAAACAAATTAGTGTGTAATTTGACTGTGTACCAGCATATAAATGGCATCTACTTTCCCTTTTTGTAGGTCCTTTCCACACATACTATGAAAATATTATCCTCTACAGGTCATTGGAAGAGCTAGGATATAAATTTGCTTTGCATACTTCTTTTAGGCCTTCTTTAGAAACACTGATGTTCAAGTTTGAATGCAAAGTTTTCTTTCATATTTATGTGTCTTATTCAAATTTGGAAAGATTTTAGAGAATACCAATAATTCAAGTACATAACCCCATTAGATAGGATTTTCCATTTTACTTTCCTTCTCCCTTTTCATCCCAAAAATTAAAAAAATAAATTAGTTTTATAGATAAATCTTAAGGGAACCAACCCTCTCTAGAGGTTCTTCTCAGTACAGAGTCACCCACACTCTGATAAATTCTAATTGTATCTACTAGAGTGAGGGTGTGATTTTCACATATTCAAATAGGGTGCACTGTAAAGTGATAACAATACTTGCATCCCATAGAGCTAAATTAAAATTCAAATGCCATGATATCTAATTATCATCAATAGTTCTTATAATCTTCAGTAGGTTCTTATTGGTTGACTCAACAAGGCCATTAACTTGTGGATAGTAGTTTGATGAAGTGCTGAGGTAAACACCATGTTGAATATCCCATTGGCTGATTTTATTTCCCATAAAATCCATGCCATTGTCTGAAATTATGGTGGATGGAACCCAAAGTCTCAAAAGAAATCCTTCATAAAAGTCTAGCACATTGGATACATTTACTTCCTTCAAAGCTTCTAACTCTATTTATCATGTGATGTAAACCATGGTAGTAAGGATCCACTTATGACCTAAGCATTAAGGTGGGTTAATGAGGCCAATTAAGTATAAACCCCATTAGACAAAATGTTGATCCATCAAAATTGGTTGGATAGGTAAGGATGCAAGTCTTACTTTTCCTATAAACATGGCACATTGCTTGCATTTTCTAAACCAAGCATGCTAATCAATGAATATACTTGGATAATATTATGCACATCTCATGATCTTAAGGGATTTATTTATTGATTATAAATGTACTCCACCATGTCCATCATGGAACTCTTCAAGCAACCTTTCTATTTGGCTAGGCTCTATACACCTCAATAACATACCACTGATGCATTTATTGAGAATCACACCATCAACAAAGAGAGATGGAATGGAAAAAAAATCTTAAATTTCTTCTCTTTGAAGAATTTAAAATATGATGATAATAACCATCTTGAAGATACCTTACCAAGTCATGAAACCAACTTGAAGATGAGGTATGATCAGCTGTAACTTCATCATTTAACACTAAAACCACCTCTTTAGCCTCTTACAAGTCTTAGGCTATATGTTTGCATAATCCATTGCCTCCAATAAGTTTATTGACCTTAATTGAAACATCACACTTCATAAATATTTCTATCTAACCTACCCTCTTCTCATTTATATCTTTGTTTAATAAAAACTCCTTGATACTTGGATGAGCAACCATTAAATGTATCATATTGTTCGATAATAAGTATCTAAAATTCTTAAGAGATATTATTACTTAAAAAACATGATTTTCAACATAATAATACCTTGTCTCACATTTATCTAGGCCTTGTGTAAATAAGTCTATTCGTTGCTCCAAAAATTCATGATTTTACTGCATAAGAATTCATAAAATGGTGTCCACATTATCATATGTATACAAGATGAATTATTTTGAGAAATTAGGATTTATAAGGCTAGGATAAATAGATATTTCTTGATTTATCTCCTCAAAAATCTTCATCCCCTCCTTAGACCAACTAAAAATTTTATTCTTTTTAAGTATGGTTGTAAGTGGCTTTTCTAAAGTGGAAAAATTTGAAATATATCTCCTTATGAAATTGATTTTGCCTATGAAGCTATGTAATGATTGTTTATGTTTAGGAAAAGAGGGATAAATAATTGAGTCAATCCTTTCAAGATCTATGATTAAACCATGTTTTTAAACTATTGACATTTTGTCCTCTTAGGCCAAATGTCAACCCTTATAACCAAAAACTTACCCATGACACCCACCCAAGCTTGCACATGGTGATATTACTACACAATTATGTCTTCTTTAGTTTCATTTTGGATGTCTTTATTCCTATCAGAGGTGTTATAATATATGCTAGATCCTACTTGTCAACTCATCATGTCATAGCTATTTTGGGGTCTTTGGTTAATGCACTAAGTGGTTATGTGGTCATTGAATGAGAAATATAGGGTCAAAATGTCTTATGGGGTCTAAAGAGAAATATTTTTCCTATTTTACATTCCTATCTTATAAGTTAAAGTATTTTATAGAAAAAAAGGTTACTAATTTTTATGGTTTTACACATATTTAAGCCATTTCTTGAAGGGAAACCTTTGTTGGCAGGATGTAGGTTTGTTCAAACATTATTTAAAGTCATTATATGAAGGTATAATGATGTACTCAATATCATTGTTCATGGTTTATTCATTCAAATAGTTTTAAGCCTTCATAATCCCCCTAAATCCATCAAATGATCATCAAATACCTCACTATTTTCATTGTAAAGCTTTGAAAAGGGGGAACATTTTGATGAAAATTGAATTATAATGGTCTCAAAGGTGTCCTAAAGACATCATAGGGAGATTTCACATGCTTAAAATTCAATTTTAGGAGTCAAATTTACTTCTCACTCATCAAATGGGTCCTACACACGGGAAAGTACATCCCTTCAACTTCCCCTGATTTTACCACTAGATTTGAAATGTTATTTGGCTTATGTTTCCCTCTTCCTTCCCTTCAATGGCTTCTCAAAGCTTTAAACATGGAAAAATGTAGAAAAAAAGATATTTATAGGTTTTTTTATAGGTCGTAAGGACCTATACGATTAGTTCTATATAAGGGAAGATCATATATTCCATCAAGGATCAGGGTAGGCATTATAGATAAGTTTCATGTCAAAAAGATTCAAAATAGGCCCAAAACCATTTCTCTTTCTCCACCAAATTCCTTGATAGTCTAGAAAAGCTTTCAAGTTTTTGGTTAGTCTATACAAGAGAGATAAAGTGAATATCTGAGACTTTAGGTTAAGTAAGGGGGTCTCTTGACCTTACAATTCTTGGAATTTATCTTCACATTCATGGTCTATGCTCCATGAATAAACATTAATAATATGGGCAAGTAAATAGTCTTATTCATCTATACAAGGGGATAAATTGACATTGGTTTTCATGCATCCTTGAAGTGTTTTTGAAAATATATGATTGATGTGTGTTTTAGAGGTCCTTAGGGTCATTATATGATACTACTCACCCTTGGTTCACATGTGTGAAGGTATGAGAGTGTAGTCATATAAAATGTGAAAATTGGTAACTTAAATATGGCTAATAATACCCAATCCATAGGTCCCTCCTACTTAATTTCATGACCCTCATAGGCATATATTCACTGATTCCTAGTCATTCATAGAATTATAGACTTGATCCCATCTCAATCAAACTACTCTTTCCATGTTAAGTCCATCCCCCCAAGTCTTGTCAGCTAAGGATAATAACACCCAACTTAGACTAGAACATTGGTGCCACTACTATCTGCTTTCAATGCTCTTGTCCAAGTGATTTTTTGGCCCTAATGGTTAGTTCCTTCTAGTTCCCCATCTTTCTCCTTCTCAGCCTAATGTGAGTGCATTCAACCCATGACCAATAGATCCCTATAAAGACCCATTTAAAGATCATTTGGAGGAGGTTGACAATTATCACTAAGCAAGCAAGAATACAAGCAATAATACTTAAGCAATCTTCCGTATTATCTACATACATCCCACCAATACTATTATAAGCTTATTCAAATCCTTACACCAGTCCCTAACCACCTCAAACATACCCAGTTTTAGCATTTGCATCTTCATACACACTATTGCATAAAGCACACCAAGTGGGAGAGCTACATATGGCTTGATACCTCTTTGAAGTATTGGTATGTAGGCAATGTGCCCACACAAGGGGTGTGGATACACATTCAATGAATCTTACACACATCAACCCCCCCTCTTTCTAAAATTTTGTCAAAGTATAAAGGAGTTTAGGGTTTGAAGACAAAATCTGCTTTATAAGGAGTTCTACAGATATCTGACAGTCAAAGCTTCATAGGTAGGGTCACACAAACATAGCAAATAAAACCTAGTAATCTTAGGTATCCTACACAATAGTGGTATAAGTGGACTATAGTTATAGTGATACTAGTGTCCTATTTTGGTGCTCTTGTCTAATCATAAAATGAAGGCTAGATCCTAATTTGTGATAGTGTCCTAGTCCTGCATAGTGAATTTCAAACTCTATCTTAGTCATCTCTATCATTTTCTAGCTAAGTCTTATTTTCTATCCCTTATTATTATTTTTATAAATTTTAAAAGCACAATCAAATTTAAAAAAATTAATATCTTAATTATTTCATATTTATTTACTAATTTTACTACTCAAAACCTTTAACTAAATTAGGAATAATACAACAATATTCCCAAAATAATTAAAATCATTAGTGAACTCGACTTACTTCGTTTGTGCATAAAAACCCTAAAAAACCTAGGGTAAATTTCCTAATATTTTTTTTACCTACATAATAAAATCATAAATTATCATTAAATTTTAAAATTTCATAGTAATTTTAAAATAATTTTCTTTCAAACCCTAGTTGCCCATACTAGGTCTTGGTATTTTCCCAGTAATTTTCCAATAATTTTATTATTTTTTACTATCATATTAAAATAAAAAATTTACCTTAAAATTCAAATAAAAAATATTTATTTTTCAAAACCCTAATTGCATCTACTAGGTCACTTTAAATCACATATTTTCCAATAAATTTTTGATTTTTTACTTGCATATCTAACTCAAAAATTCACTTTAAATTAAAAAATTTCATATTAATTTTTAAAATAAATTATCTTTCAAACCCTAGCTACATATACTAGGTCCCAATGCTTCTTGGGGTATCACCTTACATGTTTTTTAGATTCATATCCTTTTTATGCATATTCCAGTTTCTTGTTTAGATTATATCTATTTAATCTTTTCTACTATTATCCAAGTTGTTTACCTTATGCCACCTACGCTCCTTGCATCTCTTCCTTCAAGATAAAGTGCAAGACTTAGTGGTAAACGTCTTGAATTCACCTAGATTCCTTCAACTTGACCATATAACATGGATACACAACCAACTCAGACTCTTACTATAGATCTTACACATCTAGATTACACCAATTTTAATGAAGATAATTTTGACAATGAGTAGTATGAGAATAATAATGATGATATAAACATTGAAATTCATGATCCAACACATCAGAATCTTGATCAACTTCCACCAATTATTCATAATGATGTTGTCCTAGATGAAGATTTGATCCTACAAAGTTTTCAAGAAAGACTCTGGGACCAACCCTGAGATCTTACTCTTATTTTACAATATATCATGCAAATCAAAAAGGATAAACAAGTTGAGTCTTCTCAAACCACATAATAGCTAGTTGTAAATAGCACTATGGGGGTAACTATGTCTCAACAACCCCCTATAGTAGCCCAAATTACCTTTATGCCACCAATTATAACTAGTACATCTTTGTCTCTTGATGTGGCAGCCCTTGTGATAGAGATAATATCTCTTCAATCCAAGGCGCTAAATATTGAGAAAGGTGCCTCTAGACCTATGTAAGCTTTGGATACCTTTGCTCTATTACATACACCATTACAACATCAGATTACTTCTACACCTTTTCCACAAGGTTTTGTTGAAGCTAAACTTATTCTATATGATGGCAAGGGTGATTTAGAGACATATTTGAGATATTTTCATGTATCATGCTTGGACTATGTACCAAATGACTGGATACTTACCAAGATATTTCCATAAAGCCTAAATGATTATGGTTTGTAATGGTTCTACAATCTACCAAATCAATCAGTCAATAAATTCAATGTTTTAGCTAACATGTTCCTAGCTCATTTTAGCATCAACATTAGTGATAAGGTTTCATATGCCTAAGTTTCAAAATAGAAACAAAGGTCAAATGAGCATTTCATAGATTATGTTCTTTGATATAAGACTATTTTGGCTAAGATTACTAGCCCCATGGCCAATCAAGAGTTACAATATCTCTTTAAATAGAGTCTTCTACCAACTTTACATGAGTCAAGAATGTTCAAAATTTTCTCTTCCTTCACTGAATTGTGTCATACACTAAAAGAAAGAGAAGTAAAACTAATTTCAATGGGTAAACTCAAGTACACAAGTATCTCAAAAACAATAAAAAAGAGTAATAATAAAGTCCCATATAGAGTAAAGGTTAATGATAGCAAGTCAAAATCAAATGATCGTTAATGTAGCTTTTGAGCCCCCTCAGTGTGTGGTTTTATTAGCACCTCCTTGATGAACCTTTACCAATCTACCAGTTTCTCTAGCTAAAGTTTTACAATAGCTATTGGAATGTACCATCATATCTCTCCCCCTTATCTAGGAAGTTGACGCAATAAATCCTCTTCCATGGGAATATGATCAGCATGTATTTTCTGAGTTTCACAAGGCACCATGCCATATAACAAATAGATGCATCAGTTTGAGACACAAGATACATGATTTGATAGATGAAAATCATATTGATCTTGGAACTTAAATTGAGTCTCCTCACACAAATCAAACATAAGATAAAGCTTTGAAAATATTCTCAAATCCCTTTCTGCAACATTCTAAACAAGATATAGGGGACATATCATGGGTTCACCATGTATATCATGCACATCCATCACTAGATACATATAGGACACCTTCAGCTGAGACACATCTTTGTAACATGATTAGTGTATACAATTATAGAGTTCCATCTAGACCTTTCATCTCTTTAGAGTAGGATATTATTGAGCATGATTCAAATTATCATGCACTCTTTATCATAGTTTACATTCATGATCATCCTATTCATAGTGTTATCATAGATAATGGATCTAGTGTGAACATGTGTGATATGAAATTATTATAGCATTAAGGATATTTAGAGTAGGATATTACCTTGATAGACATATTTATCAATGGATTCAGTGGACACATATTCATTAGGTGAGATTGTACTTCCTCTATAGGCTAGCCCAACACACATGGCCACACCATTTACTATAGTTCCCAGTGTAGGAGTTTTTGATATGTTACTTGGTTAACCATAGATTCAAAAAAATTGAGAAATATGTTCTATAGTTCATCGATGCATGAAATTAATTCACACTAATTAGGTTTTTATAGCTAGTGAAGTTCCATATGAGTTATCACTCCCCACTTTAAAGCCATCTTCTACTATTTCACAATCACAAGTTTCAATTTTTCCACTAGTTTCAATTTTACCACTAGTTATAGTTCCTATTATAGTTCTTATTCATACATAGTTGAGGCATCCATCACTATCATAGAGAGTTTATACACATCTATAACTTCAAGATTCTAGATAACTTCCAACAATAGTGTTTACACCTAGGGTAGTATCATTGAGGTCACATGCCTATACACATAGAGCACATGTTTAGAGAGCATCTCCTACTACCATATGGGTCCCTAAGAGACCTAAAATTGCATTCACTTCTTAGAATTACAAGGGGACCCTATAATCAGTTTCTAATTCAAAGATTTTAATCAATTATAACATACATATCTTTTAGAGCCACAATCCCAACCCTTCCATCATGCTTCATGATCATGCATGATTCCTCTCCTTGATACATGATGCCATGATAGGGAATCTTGCATGAGACTCATCAGTGAGTATCATTCCTTCTCATCCTTAATTGTACATATCTTATCTTCAATTTCTTGTATATAGTCTTTCTATGATTGATAATACATAGCTCAAATCTCAATAATTTAAAAAGAATTCAAAATATCAAAAATACAAAAACATGCAAATAATTCTAAAAAACACCAAAAATATTTTGATTGTATGCATCATCTATGATTTACATTTTTACTATCATGCTAGGCTTACATTTGTTTTTATATGATACTATTTATCAATTTATCTACATTAGCATGCTTCACTTGATCTTCATTGAGTGTGTGTAGTGACATCTAAATCCTTAATTGCTTCACTCCACCCATTCAGGGGGAATCCTGATTCTACATCAAGACATACGTCATTATACATACCCACCAGGGGCATCTTCTACATGACTACACCATCTAGGTTATGTCATTCCTACACCACACACTCTAGTTATAATGTTGATGTGCATTACTTACTAGTTTACAAAGATTACTCTATCGACACTAACATATAAAACTTATGCATTTCTTAGAATATAACTAGTTTTGTACTACATGTCTTGCATACTTTCAAAGTCTTGATTTTATTAGTTATATGTGATTGTATTTCCAATATTTATATGCTTTACTTTCTTACTTTGTGTAGCTAGATTGTTTTCATTTATTAGTTCATGTTTGTCTCCTATATGTGCCTTAGGACATTTTATAATGTCCTTTGATTTTATTATTGTGTGTGCCTTAGGACATTTTACAATGTCTTTTACTTGTAATCTTCTATGTGATTTTATATTTCATGCCAACTTTTCTTGTTTCACTTGTATGTGTATGTGGCATTTGAACATGCCTTGTATGATTGCTTTCCAATTTGAGTGATATGTGCCCATGTCCCTTATTTTCTTAGCCCATTGGTAAATCTTTATGCTTCTTGCTTCTTGCCTTGCATGCTTATTACTTTTTTTATTCTTAATTATTTACAATGCCATGATCCACATCATGCATTATGTTTCTCTCTTAGATGCCATGATGGACATCATATTCTATTCCCCCTTACCAACTAACAACTAACTAGACTTCCAATTCTAATTTAGTATGTTACACATTTTATTACATTATTATATCTATCTAGGCATACCCCTATTGATCTAAAAATATCTCATTAAAAACCATGTTATATCTTAAGATATCTTATCGATTATCATTGCTATATCTTGTATCTTTGCAACATAACACATTTGCATGGCTCTTTTTTTTGAGGGTAGTCATTATAGGGTCTTCATTCCTACCCTCAGAAAAGGGGGAAACAAATGAAGTTTTTGTCACAAATATCAGATGTGTTAATAGTAAAAAAATTAGCTTTTAAAACACCCAAAACAACAACCAAACATCAAACTAGATAGAATATACCAAGCAGATAGTGAAAATATTAAAAAAATAATAAAATTTATCCAAAGACAATAGTGATAAGATTTAATTATAGTTCCAATGCCACTACTATCCATTTTTGGTTCTCCTATCCAAATAATATAAAAACTAAACATTCCAGAAGTAGGTAGAAAATTAGGTTCAATTGTAGTTTTACACAGTCAGACTAGTTCAAAATTAGAAATTTTTAGTGCACTTTTTCTTAGAGAATCTAGATATAGGGGGAATCATGCAAGGCATGATGGATATCACTTTTAGTTTTAGATACATTAGTTGGTATAACTTGTAGATCTGAATCCATGTTTTAAAAACCAATGATTAGGGGCAATGTGTGCAGCACATTTATTTTCTTTTCTTTTCAAGTTCAATATTACCCAAGTATTATCAGTAGTTTAATGACTTATTCCATTTTTAGGTGGTTGGAATCATTTTAGAGTGGCTTTCATATAATCTTAGTATACCAATTTTAGAATGGCTTTCATACAAGCCTAATCTCCATCTTTCAAAGTGGCCAAGAGTGACCTAGTTTCTAGCATACATTTAGCTATCCATGCCAACATTGTCAGATCATAGTACATTCACAGGATTTAGGAGCCATCCCATATGACACACATCCATATGCATATCACTTCATAGCTTCACTTCATGGATTAATGATAGAGTCAAAAGATTTCTAGCCTTTGTATTCTTGAGCCACCTATTCAAAGGGATTAGATACATAGTTTAAATATTGATTAGCACATGCATAGACACCTAACTTCATGTAGGTAGAGATAATAGAACTAAAGGAATAACCTTTGTATTCTTGAGCTAATTTTGAGGAATTGAGAATTTAGCTTTGTTCATGATATTATTCTTGGTACAACATCATCCAGCATTACTCAACATTACTCAGCATCACTCAACATCATAATAAGTTTTTTATTGGTTCATGTAATTGGTGAGGTGTATTAGTTCCTTTCTCTTCCTCTCTCTCTCTTACCCATCTTTGTATGTTCTTATTTTAGATATAACATATATAGTAAGAACTGATCTACTCTTTATTTTTTCTTATAGATTTGCACTTGACATCATGCTCTCTCGAAATGCACCCAACATCACATAGCTTCATGGGATTTAACCTTATAGGTAAGTTTAGGTACACTTTCTATTTTTCCTTTATCTTAGTATTTTTCTTTACTGTATCTCTAAAATAAAAGGGGGAGAGGAAAATGTAGTCATATAAAATGTGAAAATTAGTAACTTGAGTGTGGCTAATGACACCCAACCCATAGGTCCCTCCTCCTTGCTTTCATGACCCTAATAAGCATCTTTTCATTGATTCCTAGTCATCCATAGCCTTTTAGACCTGATCCCAACTCAGCTAGACTACTATTTCTATGACAAATCCACCCCCACGTCTCGTCAGCTAAGGGAAATGACACCCAACTTGGGCTACAATGTTGGTAACACTATTATCCATGTTTGTTGATCCTATCCAAGTGAAAATTTTGTCCTAATGATCAGTTCATTCTAGTTCCCCATCCTTCTCCTTATGAGCCTAATGTGATCACATTTAACCCATGACCATTAGATCCCTATAAAATCCCATTCAAAGATCATTTAGAGGAGGTTGGAAATTGTCACTAGAAAAACAAGAATATAAGCAAGACTATTTAGGCAATCTTCCATATTCTATGCATGTAACCAACCAATACTATTACAAGCTTATTCAAATCCTTACACCAATCCCTAGCCACCTCAATCACACCTAGTTTTAGCATTTACATCTTCATACACACTATTGCATTATGCACATCAAGTGGGAGAACTACATACGGCTTGGTCCCTCGTTGGAGTATTGGTATGTAGGCATCATACCCACACAAGGGGTGTGGATACACGTTTAATGAATCATACACACACTAAACCCATTTCTTTCTAAAATTTGGTTAAAGTATAAAGGAGTCTAGGGGTTGAAGATAAAATTTGATCTATAGGGAGTTTTTTGGACATTTGGTAGTCAAAACTTCATAGGTAGGGTCACAATGACACAGTGAACAAAACCCAAAAAGCTTAGGTCTCCTAGATAATAGTGGCAAAAGTGGACTACATCACCAATTTTATTAGTGTCTTTTTTTAGTGCTCCTATCCAATCATAAAATGAAGCCTAGATCTTGATTTGTGATAGTGTCTTAGTCTTTCATAGTGAATTTTAGACTCTATCTCAACCATCTCAGTCATTTTCTATCTAAGTCTTATTTTTTATCCCTTATTACTATTTTTAGAAAGGTTAAAATCATAATAAAATTTATACAAATTAGTATCTTGATTTTTACATATTTATTTACTAATTTTAATACTCAAACCCTTTAACTAAATTAGGAATAATACATCAATATTCCCAAAATTGTTAAATCAAAGAGCAATCAAATCTTCATGTTGTCACATTTACAAAAACATGGTAGTGTTTATTCTTATGGAAGACTATCCAAGGTAAAAAGTGGGGGTTTATAATTATTTTTAGGTTTGAAGATGGTTTCCTTGAATCCATTTAATCCTCCTCTACCTCCCAAGCTTAGATAATCCACTAGATGATCAAGTGGATCCTTCAAGTCCTATATCCAATATGACTATTGTGTATGTAATGTACGATTCTTGCATGTGTGAATAAGTGCCTTTGGTAATGACTATGGGGAAGCATAAAGGTAGTTATAACATGATTTGGTTTCATCCTATATTAATATTATATGATTTTTATCTCATGGCACCCACTACGTTATATTCAAAATCACCATCATCCTTAGTTTGTTATACAAAGACAACACAAACCTATCACCTACATGCCTATTGTGTAAACTAAACACATGCAATGTTGAATATTGGGTAATTTTTTAAGGACATTGAGTGTGTTTGAGAATCATAAGGATATATTAATAAATATGAGATGAAAATATCATGGTATAAATAGATACAAACACATCAACTCTCCAAAAAGAGATAGTACTTAGTCAAGACTCCTACCTCATCCACATAGGTTACAGTGGTAGGGTTAAAGAATCACTAAAAGGTATGATGAGTGTGAAGAGTTTTATATGGTTAAAAAGGGTAAAAATAATTAATCAACACATGGATGACACAAAGGAACATGAATCAACATACATCGCCCCTCATCTTGCAGTTATAGTCAATGGGCTCAAACTGTATCCTATAGTCCTGAATGTTGAGATAAGAAGATTAGATAAACAAGTCAGATTGTCTTAAAAAATTAATGGGTGATAAAATATTTATAACACCATTTAGGAATGATCAATTTTTGTGGATATTTATAAAATTGTCATGAAGAGTAAATTCCACCCCTTACACATAGTCTAACTACATGCCTGACTGTAAAAATAGGACAATTGGGCATAATAAGTTCATTTAAAGAACCTTAAAGTGTTTAAGGTGAAATGAGTTTAAAAATACATGAAAAATTAATGAGTGTGGTGAGATATGTTTAATTCTACCTTCAAAATATGACTCACCCTCATCATCCACACTTAATCAAGATTGAAGATATCCACCTACAATTAGGTCATTAGTAAGAAATTGGGAATGTGAGAATTATACAAAGAGTTGAAATGTAATAATGAAAATAAAAACTCTTTATTGTTTCCTAACATTATTTTCATTTAATTAATCATTCATTCCATTTGATATAGATGAGAAGGAGCTTAATAAGCTACACATGCCTATTAGGCCTAAATAGGCCTAAATAGGCATGCACATATCATTTGAGGGCTTATATAGATTTGGAGGTTTTTAGAAGTTGGATAAATCTAGGATGAAGGAAAAAAGGTGTAACAAATGTTTCCATGTGATGAGAATCTCAAAATGGTAAAAATAACATAATGGTTAGGACCAGTAGGCCTAAAAATGATATAGATAAGCATGTGCATATGAATTGAAGTCACCCATATGTTTTGGTGTTTATTTGAAGTTTAACCCACTATATAAATAAGTGAAGAGGAATAGATAATTTTTATAAGAGATTAATAACCTTAGGTTAAGACAAAATGGAACTAAAACCTAACACTAGGGCTACTTAGGCATAGTTATGTAGATACCTTAGGCCTACTTGGGTATGAGGATTAAAAAATAGAGTTGGAGTAGGCTTAGTATAAGAGTGGTTTTAGGCCTTGAATACATGTTATAATATTTTATAGTCCTACTAAGGATGTGAATAATAAATTAAACCACTAAATTCCCTAACCTAATTAGTCTAGTACTCAGATTGAGCATGACAGTAGTGGATGGTAATGAGACTCAAGTGAAGTATCATGAGAGAAGGAGATTGAGATGGAATTTGGGTAGATGTAAATAATTGGATTGTATGGAAACTAGATGGGGAGGGTGTTTTGATGATTCTAAATCCCCCAAACCACCTACAAGTCACTTAGACCTTTGAAACTCAATCTAGGCTATTAGGCCTAAAAGCCATGATTAGGACTCAAACCCCACCACCACATTAAGGCATACTTAGACCATACCAAATATAATTGACATTATGAGAATATGTGGATGGATGGTATAGGTCCTAAAGATGATGTTTTGAATAGATGAGTGTAAAGGAAAGGTTAACTTAGTCTCAACTCATAGCTCAAACTACATTACACCTAGTCTATCATCTCAAGCCATCATTTCAAGTAATCATATCTTTCATATCATAATGACTCAGAGAAAACTATAGTTTTCCCTTTTATGCATTCCTTCTATCCATTTTACCCCAATAAATATGTCTTACTGATTTTGAGCCATAATAGATGCACTAGGGGAGATAACACCACAAATTAGAGGTCTAGCCCAACCATAGGTCACCTCAAGCCTCAAAATATTCCCATGTTACCTCAAAATTAGAGGTAGGCCTAAAAAAACTCTTTATTGGGTATAGGTTGTAGTTTTATTAGTTTTAGCATGCCCATTAAGATCAAATTCAAGAATTAAAACACACTCTTACAACACTTAGTCATCTCAAAGAGCTTCATGTACCTTAGTAGTATATTGGTAGTCAAATTTCATGCTAAGAGATGTCATAAGGTCATCATCTTAGGAGTAAGGACAACTATTTTTGGTAGTTACATTGATTTTCAATTATATCATGAAGTGTGATGGCTACATATGGGTCAGACTTCTACCATACACCACCTTGTCAACAACCTTGTCACCCATGCCAACCTTATGATGCTTATCACCAATAAACTCTTGACCCTACCCTCCTTATGAGTCTCATTCACCTCCTTGGTATCCCTCTTATCCTCCTCATGAATCATGTCAATGTCATGATGTTCCTAGTCAACATAAGTAAGGTAGTGATGATTTACGGTTAGAAATTAAGAATCTAACAGAGGAAATTGATAGATTGAAAGAATGTTTTAGGTAAGAAAAGGAAGTTAAACATCAATACTTTGTCCATTATCAAAATTTACCTACAAACCAAGAGCATACAACTAGGCTAATCACCCCTTCTCCTTTCCTTACCTATATGATCATTGGGAACTCTTTGGTCCATAAATTATTATTCGATGATAGAGGAAGTAGTTATTTTATTCCAAAGATAGTAGATAATAACTTGATTTTGATATATGAACTTACTTCCAACTTTTAACTATAATGGAATGGACAAGCTAAAAGTACATTTGGCCTCATCAAAAACTTACAACTCACCCTTCATGCTTACCTCAAACTCTCAATTACACAAGACATTATTATTATATATTTACCACCTTATTTTGTTTTATGTTTGTCTAATGACTTTATGGCCAAGATTGCTAGGTAATTATACTTTTATTTATCTTATATGGCATGAAAGATTGGGTATGGTGTAGGAGTTAAAATTAGATCTAGACCACTCTCCAAGTTTCACCTTGAACCTTACACACCAAACATCTCAACTGAAAATTATCTTCATCCTCCTACCCTTAGTCATCCTCTTTATTTTCTAAATACCCTTCAAGTTACACTCATGCCTTTTCAAGATCATATGATAAATTTAGCTTGGAGGCCTTCATGGAATAGAACCCTAGATTATGTTATGCCTATTCCCGAGAGAGAAATTTATCCTATGCATATTTAGAATCAAGAAGAGGAAAAGTGTATGGAGGATATTTTAGAAGATATCTCAAGTTTTCCAATTTACCCATCAAGGTACATATAAGTTTGATAAGGAAATTAAAGAATGGAAGAGAAATAATCTAGTTTCCAATTTTGATACTCCTAAGGCTCCAAGTTAAAATATCACTCTAAAAATTGTCAATAAATATAATGAAGTAACTTACCCTCCTACCATATCATTTTGTGAAGAGGAACATAATTCATTAAATATAGAATTTGAGCATAAAGGTGCACATAACAATTTGTCAAGACTTTTTAATGAGGTGGTAGTCCTTTAAGAGATGGATTATGTTGAAACTATAGGTGAGTTTCAAGAACACTTTAAAGAAGATACTTTAAGAACCTATGATGGGGAGATCACTATTGGTACTCCTATTCATCCTAGTAGATCATAATTTGAGCATGAAGGGAAGTTTGATGACGTAGAGCAATCACAATGGTATGATGTTGAAGTTGATGAAGAAAAATCAAAAATAACTTTTTTCTCAAGGATATAGTCATGAAAAAAATCTACATTAACCCATTATAGAATCTAAGATCATTTCAAGTGAGTTATATGATCCTTGGTATCATTTGTACCATTAGTTCTTAGGTGAGATTGAAGAAATCAACATGAAAACTTGGAATGATGAAATATAATAGTAGGTTAAGGTCTTAAGTGAATAAGATAATTTAGGTTTAGAAATAAGAAGGCAAGATGAGCTAGATCTTGATTAGATTGATGATCTTCCATTATCCATAGAAGATGAGTATGACCAAGTTTTAGTAGATAATGAGCCTTGTTATGAATCTATGGAATAGTTAGAAATACTTGATTATCATAATGCTTCATGAGTGAATGGTAATAATGATAGTGAACTTCATGTCTTTTCAATTAATCATGAAGAGATTAACCTTTGGAAAGACTTGGAGAATTTTTTTTTCAAGTTTAGATAATCCACCTCTACCTCATGAGGAGGTTAGGAAGAATCTTAAAGATAATACTATGGTAGTCAATCCTTTTGAGTCTCATAAGTAGAATCAAGGAGAGCCTAATGACATGTGGTGTACATGATTAGACACTTACCAGGAGGTTGAAGGCCTTAACAAGCCACCATATCAAATGGATTAGAATGAAGACATAAGCCAAGGCATATTCGCTATATTATTAGGAGAATCAATACATGAGAGCATGACAAATAAGGAACATCCAATGATTGAGGTAAAAATAAGTTTTTTGATGTAAAGAAGACACATTTGGAATGACTATAATTGGGTGTTGGATTCATATGACCAACTCATGCAACAGAGGGTAGAGCCAAAAGATACAATTGCCTTCATAAGATGCTAGGAACATTCCAATGTATCCATGTTCAATTAGAATTCCTCATTCAATGACTAATACCTAATTAGACTCTAGAAAATGCATGACAACCAAAACTCATAGTGCCATGATGATCAAAGAAAGTTTTCCATTTGATCCTCAAGGAGAAAATAGTTTGGTCTTAGGTTAGTTTTTTATTGTGTTTGTTATCTTGTTTCAATAAGTTTCAACACAAGTGTGTGTAGTTTTCTACCTTTTTTACTTTGGTGTCTTGTCTTATTGGTCCTTAGGTGTTGTTTCTTTGATTTTTTTTTTTGTCTTATGATTTGTTATAGTCCTTGAGGGTATTATGAGGTGATAATTTGTTTGGTATTCCAAGAAAATAGTCATCCCATCCATGATGTCATGATTTAGTCTTGTCATTGTCATGAAGAGTGAGTGGGTTCCCTTGACTAGTAGCGTGGCCAACCCTATGAGTCACAAAAATTTGTTGACATTTTGGCCTCCCAGGCCAAATGTCAACTCTTATAACAAAAAACTTCCCCATGACACCCACCCAAGCTTGAACATGGTGATATTAATGCATAGTGATGTATTATTTGGTCTCATTTTAGACCTCTTTAGTTTTGTCAGAGGTGTTATGATATGCGCTAGAGCCTGCTTGTCAACTCATCATGTCATAGATATCTTGAGGTCTTTAGTCAATGCACTAAGTGGTCATGTGGTCATTGAATGATCAGGAGAGTGTCAAAATGTCTTATGAGGTCTAGAGGGTTATTTTTCCTATTTGAAAATATTAAGGTTTCCTAACAAAAGTTAAGGTAATTTGGAGAAAATAAGGTTGCTAATTCTTATGGTTTAAGGCCTATTTTAAGCCATTTCTTGAAGGTAAACCTTTGTTTTTATGATGTAGGGGTGTTTAAACCTTGTTAAAAGTAATAATATGAAGGTATAATGATGTATCAATATCATTTTTCATGGTTTATTCATTCAAAAAATTTCAAGCCTTCATAATCCCCTTAGAGCCATCAAATGACCCTCAAATACCTCATATGAGTCTATTTTCATTGTAAAAATTTCAATAGGGGAATGTTTGGATGAAAATTTCATTATAATATTCTTAATGGGGTATGATATCCATAATAAATACATCATATGGTAATTTCACATGCATGAAGGTCCATTTTAGGGGTAAAATTTACTTCCCACACACCAAATGGGTCCCACATGTGGGAAAGTATGTCCCTTTAACTTCTTAAAACTGTACCACTAGGTTTTAAATTTTATTTGACTTATGTTTTCCATCTTCCTACCCTCAAATTTCTTCTTAAAAATTTAAACATGGAAAAAATGAAAAAAATAAGTTGTTTTTAGGTTGTATAGATTTATACAATTAGTTTTATACAAAGTAAGATCAGATATTACATCAGGGATCATGATAGGCATTCTAAATAAGTTTCATGTCAAAAGGATGCAAAATAGGCCCAAAACCATTTATCTTTCTCCACTAAACTCTTTGGTAGTCCAAACAAGATTTCATGTTTTTGGACAATTTGTATAGGAGAGAGAAAGTGAAGATCTGAGACTTTGGGTAGAGTAAAGGGTTATCCTAAATTTACCATTATTGAATTTTTTATAAAAATTAATGGCTTATTATCTATAAAAAGTTCTAATAATTTGGGCATTCAAATAGTATTATTCATCTATGAAAGGGGCTAAAGTGCCATCAATTTTGGTGATTCTTTGAAGTGTTTTTGAAATTAAATGCTTGATGTGTATTCAAAAAGTCCTTAGTGTCCTTATATGATACTAACCACCCTTGGTTAACATGTGTTAAGGTGTGAGAGCAAGCAAATATTCATGTTGTCACATTTGTAGAAACATGGTAGTGTTGCTTCTTATTGTAGAGTCGCCAAGACATAAAATGGAGTTTTTTCATGATGTTTAGGTTTTATGATGGTTTTATTTAATCCCCCTCTACCTCATAATATCAAATAAGACATAATATGATCAATTGGATCCTTCAAGTCCTATCTCCAATATGATTGTTGTGTGTGTAATGTAAAATTCTCTAGAGTGTGAACAAGTGTCTTTGGTAATGACTATGGGGAAGAATAAAGGTAGTTATAACATGATTTGGTATTATAATATGTTTATATGATATGATGTTTTTCTCATTCATCAAATTTACATACATTTATAATCATCCTCATCCTTAGTCTGTTATGCAAAGATAACCCTAACTTATCACTTATAGGCCTATTATACGGACTAAAAACAAGAAATGTTGATTATTAGGTGAAGTTTTATGGAAATTTAGGGGACTTGAGAATAATAAGGATAGAGTAATAAATATTATATGAAAATATCATGGCCCAAACAGATTTAAACACATCAACTCTCTAAAAAGAGATAATACTAAGTCATGACTCGTACCTCATCCACACAAGGTTAAAGTGGTAGGGTTGAAAAATCACTAAAGGTATGATGAGTTTGAATAATTTAATAGTGTTATAAATTGGAAAAATAACAAATAAAAACGTTTATGAAAAAAATTAACTTGAATAAACATACATCACCACTCATCTTGCACTTATAGTCAAAGGGCTCAAACTATGTTCTACTGTCTTGAATGTTGAGACAATGCAGACCAGATAATTTTTTATATTATATTCAAAGAGTATGGGGTGATATGGGGTTTAAAAAACCATTTATTAATGATAAATTTTTATGGATAAGGATATAATTTTCATGAAGAGGAAAGTCCACCACTTTCACATAGTCTAACTATAGTCCTGACTGTAACAGTAGGACAACTAGGAATAAGAAGTTCATTTCAAGAACCTTGAAGTGTGTATGGTGAAATGAGTTTTAAAATATAGGAAAAATAAATGAGGGTGGTGAGTTATTTGTAAATATAAATTAAAAATATGACTCACCTCTCATCAATCAAACCCACTCAGTCAAGATTCAAGATTGCCACCTACATGTATGTCATTAGCAAGAAAGTGGGAATGTGAGATTTATGCAAAGAGTTGAAATGTAAGAATGAAAATAAAAACTATTTATTGTTTATTTAGGTTATTATCCATAAATTAATCCTTAAATACATTTTATATATGTGATAAATATCTTAACAAGCTTTTGTAGGCCTATTAGGCCTAAATAGGCCTAAACAAGCCTATGCATATCAATTGAGGGCTTATAAAAATTTGGAAGTTGTATGAAGTTGGATACATATAGGAAAAATTTAATAAGGTGTAAAAAATATTTCCAAATAATGAGAGTCTTAGACTAGTAAAAATAACCTAATGGCCTATTAGGCCCATTAGGCCTAAAACTGTTATAGATAAGCTTGTGCATATGAATTGAAGTCACCTATATGTTGTGGTGTATATTATAAGTTGAAACCCATATATAAATAAGTGAAGAGTCATATATAATGTTTCCAATATATTAAGATACTTAGGTTAATATAAAATGGCATGAAAACCTAGCATTAGGGATACTCAGGCTTAGTTATATAGATACCCTAGGTTTGACTGGGTCTGAAGCTTAAGAAATAGAGTTGAAGCAGGCTCAATCCAATAGTGTTTTTATGAATTTAATACATTTTATAAAATTTTCCATTAATACTAAGGATATTAATAATAAATTAAACCACTTAGGTCCCTAACTTAGTTGGTCTAGTACTTAAACTAGGCATGACAATAATGGCTATCAATAAGACTTAAGGGCAAGATCATGAGAGTAGGAGATTGAGATGGAGTTTAGGAAGATGGAGATAATTTTAGAGGATTAAAAATACATGGGTAGGGTTTTTTGATGATGATGAATCCACCAAAACACTTATAGGTCACTTAGACCCTTAAAACTCAGTCTAGGACATTAGGCCTAAAAGTCATGATTAGGCCTCAATCCCCATTATCACATTGAGGCATACTTAGACCCTAAAAAAAACAATTGAAATTAAGAGAAGATGTGGATGGATGTTATAGGTCTTGAAGAGGATTTTTTTTGGTAGAGGAGTGCAAAGGAAATCTAAATTTAGTCTCAACTCCTAGCTCAAATTGCATTAAACCCAATCTATTATCTCAAGCTATCATTTGAAGTGTTCATATATTTCATAGCATAATGAATCAAATCCAATAATATTAAAAATTATTGGGCACCCATATGTAATCAACATATATGGAGGATAGATTGGATTAATTTTTCCACTTCTATGAATCATTATTAAGATTATAACCATGTCCATAAAGCTTGAAAGGAGTTCAAAGTCCATCTTCTGCTCATATCTATATGTACAAGATGCATGGGACCCATAAAATTTTAGGATATTTAGGGGGGTATATGGGATCAATATCCATGGCCATAATCTTGGGATCAGAGGTCTATAATTTATGAACCATCATTAAGATGGTAGACCTCCAAAACCTTTCTTAAACCCTAAGATAGACTTGACTTGGGAAAACTTAATAAACCTGCACTCAAACACCCTTGGTTGACATAATGACCACTTGAAACACATGTTACACATAGAGAATATTACGTACATGGTACTAAGTTTTTTGGAGAGGTGTATGGACCCATTAAAAATCATGTTTGTATAGGATTTTGTGATGTTTGTTGGGCAAAATTTTATTTGAAAGGTTTAAAATAATTGAATGTGATGGTTTGGGACTTTTTAAACCTTATCAAATCATAAATTTGTCACAATACTTGGAAACACTCCTAAAGTTTTGCACCAAACAACCAATTTAAAAATACTAAGAAGAAGTGACATAATCACCTAGACAAGCTGAAATTACAAGATGGAACTATTGTAAAGGACTATGTCATGATATGAAATAGTGACTCATAACTAAAACACACATATTCACCTTCTCTTAGGGTCCTATTTAGTTTCTATGGACACTCAATCAGCCAACATTCAAGTAACTAGGCTTAATGGGCTAATTGGCCTATTTGGTCAATAAGGAGAGATGGAATTTGTCATAGAGGACTATGGGATGAATCAATACAGACCCATTACAACTTTGTAACTATCATCATGAATACATATAACATACCTCATGGTAATTATGAAGGAGAAGGTTTTTTTATGTCTTATCAACATGTACAAAGGATGATGGGCTTCTCAATGCCTCATGAAGGCCTAAATATGCCTCATTTACACCTTATAACTACCAAGAGATAAGTCATTGACTATATTTATACATGGACATGATTTGAAGGAGGTCAACCAAGTTTGACCTAGCTTCTATGATACCACCTCAACACCTAAAGGGCCCATTGAAGACCACCAATTAGGAGACCAACATATAGAGGGAGTATGAGGGATAGTATAACTGATTATACTATAGTATGAGTGGAATATGGTCATTTATGACCTCTTAGCTGAACCTCCATGCCAATTTTACCTCTCTCTCTCTCTTCTCATTATTCTATATATTGAGGCCCTAAGGCCATTATGGGATATCCCTCACTTGGGTATGAAGAAACATTTCCTAGATTTACACTTTATAAATCTCTTAGATTGATAAGTGAACTATTGTAGCTCCTTATTATCATTATGTAGTGTGTTATTTTATTGTTGATATGCATATGTTGCAGGTTTCTCTTCCGTTGCAGGTCCTTGTCTCACCTAAATGCTAATAGGTGTGATATGTATGTCATATGGTGTGCATGAGTGTTGGTGATTGAGTTTTAATTAGAATATGGCTGATAAGTGCCTTAGATTAGACCTTCCTATGATAACACTCATGTTATATCCATCTAACATAACTTCCATGTGAAAATTGATTGCATAAGAACCCTTAGAGATAATAATGTAGTTGTTTGTCTAGTCTATTAGGGTTGTTTAACTTAAATGGAGTGGACAATGATATCTGTGCATCACCATCCTTAGATAGGTTTCCTTTTTATACATTAATTATTCCATTTTCACCCCAATCAATAGATATTAATGATTTCTAGCCATAATAGATGGACTAGGGGAGTTATCCCCTCAAACTAGAGGTCTAGACCAACCATAAGTCACCCATAGCCTTGGGTTATTCCCATGTTACCCCAAACCTTAAAGGTAGGCCTAAACAACCTATTTCTAGGGTGAAAGTTGGAGTGCTGATAGAAACCACATGTCTAAGAAGCTTACCTTCATGTAATAAGAAGATACACTTTTTGAGGTTAAGAGACCCTAAATTGCCTGCACTTTTCAAAGACTTCTTTGATATGGACCATGTGTTCATTTTCATTCTTTGAAAACATGGTTATGTCATATAAATAGATGAACAAACCTATTAAAAATAATTTAGAATACCATATACATGGATCTCTAAAAGGTTTCTCCAACATTAGACAAAACAAACAACATGTATAGAAGGGACGCACTGGGCATGCTGGAAGCGTACCCAGAATTTGAATTTGCTGGGTGGTAGATAGAAGGTGCCCTTTTAGATGTGGGAAGCATAGATTTGAAGGAAAGTGGAAAACTAGTTGTGGAGAACCAGGTAGGAGGTACAGACCCTGGAGGGACAGCAGGAGATGTAGAAAAAAATGTTGGGTTAAAATTTTTGGCTGATGAAAATATTGGAAAACCTTCGAGTGGATCTGATCCTTTTTGTGGGATCAGTGTCTCCCAACTGGATTATCCTCCCACTGTGTTAGGGTAAGAGCCTAAAAATAAGAAAGATAATGTGTATTTAAATAAGGAAAAATCCTTAGAAGTACTGAAGGCAGAGTATTCAGAACAAAAGAAGTGGTCATCTCTATTTGGCAAGAAACCCAATGGAAAATTTATTTTGCTGCCGGTGATTACTAAATCTTGTTGGGAAAAAGGTGAGTTTCAAGTTTTTATTTCAGATCCTTTAATAGATTTTTTTTGTGTCTTCTATAGAATTCATCCTAGTGGGTAAATTTTTAGGGGTAAGACCAGATCTAGAATCCCTTACAAAAATGGTTAAAAGGAAATGGGTTATTCGAGGAGAGGTAGAAGTGGCACCAATGTTGAATGGTTTCTTCTTGTTTAACTTCAACTGTAAGGAGGACATGAATATGGTTATGTGTGGAGGACCATGGTCTTTTGGTAAATGTTCTCTCACTATTAAAAAATGGGAGCCTAACATGGATCTTTTAGATTCTTTTTTCTTAACCACTCCCATTTGGGTAAGATTTCCTGGCCTACCTTTAGAGATTTGGCATGAGGAAAATTTTAAAGGTATATCCAGTTCTTTTGGTGAATTTGTGGCATTAGATAATGCAATAGCTACCAGATCCAAACTTTAAAGTGCTAGACTTTATGTTAAAATGGTAGATCTGAATCATCTCCCAGAAAAAGTGGATCTAATTTCTAAGCATGGCAAAAAAACTCAAATGATTTTTTTTGAAGATTTGCCCAACTCTTGCTATGATTGTAAGAAATAGGGGCATTGGGTCAGAAATTGTCCTTACAAAAGTAAAAATTATCCTAGTAGTGTTTTGGATGAGAGAAAGATCAAGGTCCAGCAAAAGAAAGTATGGAAACCCAAAGAAAATAATCGACAAGAACTAAAGAATAATGAAGATTCTAAAGCTCTATATGCTGAGGCAGAGAAAGAGCTTTCTATTGAAGATCCCAAAGATCCACATACTGAGGCAGATAAAGAGCTTGCTGTTGAGAAAGAAAATTTTGAGAAAGAAGGACAAGGGATGCAATCAAAAACCATAATATATGTACAAAGAATAGATGATTTGATAGATTTATCAAAACAAATCATTGTCTATCAAAAGATAGAAGACCGATGGAGAGATGTAGATGACAAAACTAACCTGGAGGAAGGAAAATTCTTGGCTGAAGTTGGAAATAAATTAGAGGGAGATTCTCTTTTTTCTTAGTCTAGGGAGATTCAAGCTGAGAATGATTTCCCTTTGAATGAGCTTCTTGTAAATGATAATGGAGAAAACTTAAAGCATATTCTAAACCAAAGAAAAGGGCTGTAAAAGAAGACCATTAATAAGGGGGTAGAAACTAGACGCAACAAAAAAGACTAGCAAATGAAGGTGAAACATCTTGCTTCTACTTTGGATAAATCTAGAAAAGGAGATGAACATCATTTAAAGTTGAAACCGGATGTTGGCTCTCTAGATAGACCAGGAAGAAGATCCACTAAGAAAAATAGAGAGCTAGAAAGTATGCAGAATATTGCTGATGGCAGGTAGGCAACTATTCTAGATTTTACCCCTAAAAAATAGATAGAAAATCTTTATTTGGATTTTTAGGGGGCTGAATATAAGATGGATAATGATGTTGTCCTTATATTACCTGATTTTGTTGCTACTTTTTAGTAGGTTTAAGGATTGCTTATCCTGGTGCTTGTAATTGCTCTATCTTTTTATTTCTATTAAAGGGTTTTGGGGTCCCTTCAAAACCTATTTTTACCTTAATCTAAAACCAAATGGCATCATTCTATAGACAAAGGTCCCCCACTTTGTAGTGAAGGTTGTCTTCAATTGATCTTCTTCCTTAAAATCTGATTGTATCCACTACACCTAACTAATAATGAGAACCTCTCTAAACCTACTACCAACTGTAATATTTTATCCATGGATGGAAATGGGTAATGATCCTTAAGAGAAGCCTTGTTCAAATCTTGGAAATCAACACAAAGTCTGATTTCACCATTTTTTTTCCATACTGGGATAAGGTTTTCCACCCAAGTTGAGTATTTGATTGAGAAAATGATTACTAATTCAATGAGATTATAAATCTCAGTTCTCATTAAAGGCTTAATTTTTATATTGATGGGTCTTTGTATTTGTATAAATAGTTTGGTTTCAACCTCTAGCTCAATTGTGTGTTGAGTTAGACTTGGATCAAATACTTTAAAATCACTATATTTCCATGAAAATACATCAACAAAGTTCCTACATAACTCAATGAAGGATTCCTTTTGTGAAGTACATACTTTAACCTATTTTAGACTCTTTCTAGTTGCAATCTCAATATTGGCATAGTATTCTTCATTGGTTGACAAAGAGGGATTCTCTCTCCTCATCTCATCATCTCCACTGAAGATATTTTCAAGAGTGACCAGACCTTTAGGCAGATTTTTAGACTTTAGCTGAACAATCTGATTCCCATACTAATTCAATAACTTTAACTTATTCTTGGAAGAGAATTCAACCTCTATTTATCATAACCTAAAAATCTAGTTGTCATCCTCAAAGACCTACCAATTTTCATGATTATCTAAAATGAAAGGCCCCACAATAACATTGATGTGTGATTTATTTTTCACACTCACATTATTTGGAATACTAAACTGAGCCCCTATGGTAGCCAACATATTTACATGTTAATTCCTTTTTATTGGTACTACCTAAATGTCAAAGATTGAAAATATTCAAGTAAGTCCCAAAATATATGGTTATAAGATCTAAAAAGGATGTTTTTTCATACATTAAGTCCTCTTACTTGGTGAATTACAAGTTCAATATCACTAAAAACTTGTAAAGCATTGACTCCTATCTTCCAAGCCCATTATAAATCATGGACTAAAGCCTCACATTTGCCAATTATTGGAATACCCAAACTAAAAATCAATGGTAGATTTTTAAAAAAAAAAGGCAATATTAGCATTATTCCCTCCCTAGTACCATGCTTGCTTCTTGACCCATCAAAATAAAGCTTCTAAAGAGCATGACTAGATTCATCTTCCTTTACCATGGATATAATTTTCACATCATTTTCATGAAAGCAATAGATACCAATTACCTCTTCCTCATTCAATTTTTATAGATCATGTTCATATAATTTTTATGCCCATTCATCAAGGAATAAATATAGAACACCCTCTAGAGGTGAATTAGTTTCCACTTCATTAGCTTAGACTAGCACCTCATCTAAGATGACACAATTAGTGTTTACAACACTTGGTATGTAAGGATCAAAGTGGAAATATGCAATGGGATAAGAATGGATAGTCACCTTTTTACCATACCTTGTTTTGAACATCAACTATGTCCAATCAGCTGATAGATAGCCACCAATATTTGAGGTGAAGTCTCTAGATATACACATGGAAAAATAAGGAGGCAAATCCAACACCACTACATCCTACTCAATAGTGACAATAGGAAATCATTTAATTTTAGTTTTAGGTACTTTATCATTCCTAATATATTTATTGGTGATCCATCTAGCTATAATACCTATTTAGTGTTTGGTTCATACACTAAATTAAGCTTATTTATAATTTGTTTGGGCATGATAGTACTTCTAGCTTTACTATCCACCATATAGTTATGGACTAAATTATAAAAAAAATCAAAGATAGATTAAAGGGATGGGTTTTTATATGTTTTACTTCATATTTACTCACTTTTACATACTTGAGTACTTGTTGCACTTTTTGTCTCATTAGCTGATCTAATTTTGCAAACACTATGTTATCTTTCTCAGATAGTTATAATGACAACTTAAGAGTTGAAAGTTCTTGTATTAGCATGTAATTTTATCCTAGGATTTATAAGAAATCCCACATGATCATAATAAAATTATACCTCTTCATATGATCTACAATACTATAAGGAGCCATACTTACCTTTGGTTGAACTTTTTTCACCATTGATTGATCCTAAAATGTGGTATTTGATGAGACTTACCAATCTTAATGTTCTATTTTTTCTATGGTGTAGGGGAAGAAAACTATTTTTTCACACTTTTATGGATAGTAGGAGGTGTACGTAGAACATGACCAACACATTTAATTTCTTCAATATGTATCTTCTTTTCTCTAGTCACAACAATGATAAAAATCCTTGAAGTACTAGAATCACCAACTTGATTCAAGGCTATATGGTCATCAAGTTTCCAATTCACAAAGGTGGAATCTAGCTATCCTTTCCCATGATTCATTTTATATTTTTGTGCTATACCTTATCTATGTATCCCTTCTTGAAGAAAAGACTCTTCTTGAGTCATATGAGGCATCACAATGAATTGGATAACTAATTCCTCAATCTATATTTCATTCTGATTAGAGGGCTGCCAACCTAAATCTAACATCATATTATTCTAAGTTGTCAGAGGAATAAGAGATTTGGATAAAGATGGAGCATTAGAATCCACTATTACATATGGCTTGGATTGAGTGATATCTCCTTAAGCTTGTAATATGGTCTCTATTCTCTAAATCATTGATAAGGGGGTCTATTTTCTCTAAAAAGATGATATGTACAATGATTAGGCACTTGGTAAGGCCTATTTTCTTGGTATTGTTGCCTTTTAAGTTGGATAATCTTATTCCCAAAGGACTAAAACATTCCTTTGAGCTATCCAATCTCAGTAGATTGGCTAAGAATGGCTAAAACTTGTGAATGGGATGTTGGAATATGAGCCATAGGAGGAGCTTGAGGGGTTGGTATGGGTTGTGTTTCTAGGAAAAAGGCATATGAGGTCTACGTGTTGATTTGCTAGCATGTATCAAACTATTCTCAGCTCTTATTTATACTTCATAAGCATTTGGAAAAGTAGTACCACCCATTGATTTTATCATAACACTAATTTCTAAATTAAGATCTTTGAGATAATATAATAATGCATACTCTGGGGATGACCTGATCATTAGATGTATCCTAGTCCATGTTTTTTATAATTTGAGCTTAAAGTCAATCATGAACTCATGAGGAGGAATATTTATGGTAGTATGTTGCTCAACCAAGGATAGGTGATCAGATTTGTCCTCAAACTACCTACAAAACGCTACACCTAAGTCATCTTATGAATCAATGGATTTTAGAGGGAGGTTTATATATCATTGCAATGCTTTACCTTTGAAGGAAATAACAATAAGTCTAATAGCCATGATATTTTGGATAACATTGTGGACTAAGTAAATTTTCTAAACATCCTTGATGTGCTCAAAAGGCATTATTTAATCTTCCCCTTAGAAGAAAGGGATTCTTATGATCTAGGAATTTGACTCAAGAGAGGATGGTTAGTATGGTGTTAGTTCTAAAATGAAAACAAAATGAAAGGAACACACTAACTAGCATAACATCTTTAGGCCTAGACACTAGGAGAGCTTAGTTAACAAAAAAAAATGACAAACACAACTAAAAAAGTAAAGAATAAAACACAAGAATTCCTTCACCTTCCTTGGATGCTCCAAATGCATTTATAGTGGTGGCTTGCCTAGCTTGTGCTCATGAAGTCCTTGGACATGGAAGCTTGGCTACCTCCATCTCTACTTGGCACCTTTTGCTTATGGTTTGGCTTGGCTTGGAATAAATTTGGCATGGTAAAACTAGTTAAAATGACATTTGAAGATATTTGAGAATAATAACTTTGCACCAAAATATCTTATAAATGATGTGGTAAGGCCTCCTATTTATAGATTTTTACAAATGTCTAGAATCAATCTAAACCATCCATCTTGAGATTGAGATGTGTGGTTAAGGATTAATTCAATTTTTTATAATTAAGTTTGTAATTATTCTCATCATGAAATTAGAAGAAGGGGCAATTAAGAGGCATGGAGGGCATCATGGTAGGCATTGATGAGGCATGAAGGGCATGAATCCTGATATTTATGGCATTTATGGCTTAGGGATATCTTCCCAAGAAATGAGGTCTCCTGATGATGCATATATTTAATATTAATTTCTAAAAATAAGTATTCAACAAGTTTCCATGGAATTATTAATTAGGCCTTGATTTGGATTAATTATCTCTTAACCATGTTTAAGCACTTTGTGTAAAAATTATTCAAATTGATCAGAATGAATTGTTATTGGTCCAAAATTTGACTAGATTGGAATTGGAAGGTGATGTTAGATGTGTTGGATCTGTATTCACATTTAGGATGTTACCAACAAAAAATAACAAAGGCATGTGTCTTGTATAAGAGATTTGATATCAAAGAGCAATCCAAAGTACCTAGGTGCAAAATTAACATTTTGATTTGGAATGATTTATTCAAAGCTAGCTAGCCCATAAATTGAATTTCCACATTTAATGATACCTTGGCCAAAATTGGCATTTGAATATGTCAGTTTCACATCATTTAGCATGTTTTAGTGTCTTTAGGCCAAATTGTGCATTTTAAGTGGAAATTGGCCAAAATCCTGATTTGAGGTCATCGGTGGCTAGTTTTAGGTGTCTATAATTTTCCCCTATTTGGGAATATGTTGCAAAATATGGGCAAAGTAATGTCTTCTCAAAGAATGAGAAAATACCTGTATGCCAAAATTAAGATGATGGTTAAAGAACAAATCTCCAAATGGTTTTGGGAAACCTATGATGAAGCCCCCTTAAGGGAGTGGCCATTAAATATGTTGATGGATGGTCGCTCAAAAAGAAATAAGAAGAAAGGTGGAATTAATCCATGGTTGAGATTAATCCAAATAATAAAATGCTTACATTCATTGATGTAAAAAGGATACTAATTTTCCCAAAGGTAGTATTGATCAGGAATAAAAGTCAAAATAATGATTTGCCCATAGGAGGTTATAATCATTAAGAGGACCTAGATTGGCTAAAGATGATTATGCCTTAGTTAAGGCTGATTAGCAAGCATAAGTCAAGGATGTAACTTGGAATATAGATTAAAAGATGAGTGGTTGAAAAGGGATGAAAGAGATGGATGGATAAATAAGATTGATCAATGTGAATGATTCAATTGTACCTACCAATGAGGGGATGCTCATCTTGATTAGGAAAGATGCAACTATAATGGTCAAATGAGTTATATTGATCAAGGATGGGATAGAAGGATTTGCTAAGGTGCCAATGAGAAAATTCCACAAATCCATTGATTGTAGACCTTTCTGAAGCTAATTTTTGTTGTAGCATGTGATGGTAGGCTTAATGATAGAACACCATGAAAACATGGAAAAAATATGTGTAAGGACTGATTCTTGATATCGAATAAGCATTAGAAAATAATACACCAATGATAAAAACCATGATGATAATATTGACATATGAGTATGGATAGACTCAGGAATAATGTGCTCTAAGAATAACCTAACACATATAGACTGAGTCAAGACAATAATACTGAAAGCAAACAAACAAGCAAGTGAATAAACAAACAAACAAATAAAAAACTTGAAATAAACAAACAAATAGAAAGCTTGAAAGCAAAATAAAGCATCCTAATAATGACAATACCCCAACAAGACAGATTGAGAAAAACTAACTAGGCTTATACAAGACAAATATTTTTGGATTTTTGAAATGTTATGAATGTTTTTAGAATTTTTAGGTATCTTAAATCGATCGAGAATGACAAGATACATGTTCATAAAATGGTGAGAGCATTTGGATTAGGTTGCTCACAAAATGGTGTGAGCGTATGGAAAGGGGGACTGAGGTGACCTCAACATGAATTGAGCATGACCCACATAGTCCTAAAATGACCTCAAGTCATAGTAATTATATCCACATAAAAGGTGGATAAAAACCAACTAGGTCCCAACAAGTTCTCAAATCTAGAAAATGTTTAGTCAAATGAAAATAGTAATGTTAAGGTGATGCAACAATGCATGATAAATAAGTTTTGCCTCTAGTTTTCCCATAGGTGGTAATAACTAGGATACAATGGCATAGGTCATACTAATTTTCCCATAGGTGGTTATAATTAGTAGTAAGACAGGTGAAACACTTATTTGCTTGTAGATGGTTATAATCAAGCTCACATAAATAACCTTGACAGGATGAAATATATCTTGCCAGCTCAAATATCACTCTACTTTCATAGACTATCATTTAAACATGGATTTGATTGATTGTTGAAACTTGATTGGAATCCTCTCATAAAAGGTGTAGGCAGAACCAAATCAACCAAAAGCTAAAAAAGATTGGGTAGGATGACTAAAAATAGGCTTTGGTCTAAATAAGAATGGAATTATAGAATGGTATGGTCTTGCTAAGGATAATGATGTTTTGATAATTTAGATAAAATGGTATGAAAGTTACCCCCAAGTGATGTGGTGATTAGAAAGAATATAAAACAATGGAAAATAGATATGCAATAATGGCAATGACAATGTGAAATGATATGGTACATGTTTTTGGCATGGGTGTGGTTTTTGATTCTATTGTTTCTATTGATGGGGATATGTACATCCTAATAAACAAATGATACAAACAAAATACTTGATCATGTTAATTGCTAGCCCACACCTTGTCTGAATAGTTTCTTTATCAAGAACTAGCTATAGATTTAGATGTTGATAATGTTGTTGTGATCTTCCTTGGTTGTTGATTTTGATTCCTTTAAGAGTCAAGACAAGGTATCTTTGTAGCCTCTACAAAGGAAAGTGTGACCATGGATGGTAAATAAGGAAAAATAATGGATGGTAGGATTTATTTTGAAATAAAATGGTAGATGATAATGAAATGTATAATGGTGGGGAAATAAATGAAGATTAGGACTTTTAGTCACATGTAATGTTGCTGATACTAGATTTGACATATTTTTGGTTATGGTGGGGCTGAAGACTTATTCTCTTGATAGGACCACCTATTTTTTTTTGATCTTGAGAGTAGCTACCATTTGATTATGCTATAGATAATAAGCTATTTTGATTTGATCTTTGATTTTATCTTCATCAAGTAGTGAAGAACTTTTGTGCTCAGCTATTGGTGGCTCAAAAAGGTTTTCACTAATGAAGTTATCTTGATTGTCCTGTAGTGCCTTAGAGAAGGTTTCACTAATGAACATTGGCTTTTGTCTTTTATTATTTTCTAGTGCTTATAAAAACATTTCACTAGAAGATGCTAAGTTCTGACTTTGATTGTATCCTAGCACCTCTAAAAAGGTTTCAGTAAGAGAGTGTTCTTTTACTATATGAATGTGGTTTTGGCTTCCTTGCTCTTTATCAACTGCTATGTTTCCATGGATGTAATTCAATGAAGTGTGATTCTATCAATCCCAATCAACACTTGTGGGAGATAAAATGTCAATGATATGGCTATTTTGGTTGATGGTAATGGCTTGTAGAATGGTAATGGAATGGTGAGAGGACACAATCCTCATATAAGATACTATGATAACTTGTGTCAAATCTAAAGTACTCATCCTCAAAAACTATAGAAAGATCACAAAAATATTCAAAATGATTTCTGAGGCATGCATAACCAATGTTATAACAACCTTGAACACATTCTTCTTTTGAATTTGATTTTAACTCAAAGGACTTTGAATCTGATGTCGATTTAGATTTTAATGCTAAATTTGATGTTGACTGAAGAATAGAACCTGAGTCTAACTCTAATTCTTTATCAAATGGGTACTTTATTACAATGATGTCTTGTTGAATATTTGGTTTTGGACAAGTAATGACCTATGATGGCATAATGGGCTCCATAAAGATTGGTTTATCAAAGTGAGTCTCCTCTATAATGGGAAAGAGGTCAAGAGACAACTCCTTAGAGACTGACTTATCAATAGGAGGCTCTTGAAAAATAGGCATATGGTTAAGGTAATGATTTGTCCAAAGATGGTTATAATCATTAAGAAGTCACTTAGTAAATACTAGATCGTTAGAGTGAGACTCCTTGAGAATTGGTATAGGATCAATAGGTGATTCATCATAGGTTGACTTATCACAAATGGTTGGTTCAATAAAAACATCTTGGATTGGTTGGTTCTCTTGGCCTTAGTTTTTAATGAGTTGGAAAATACTAGTTTCTAACATAGCTTGGTCTTTGAATGATTAGATTAGTTGAGGTTTGGATGGGATTGGTAATGGATGAGGAATGACTTGTGGTTGCATAATAGTAGGGCCTTGGGGAGCATGATTGCTTGCATGAGCCAAAGGAAAAAGTCCTAAAATGATAATAATAAGGCATTGTGGGGCTTGATTGCTCACACAAGCCAAAGGAATAGGTCCTAGAATGATGAAGGGGCATTATGGAGCTTGAATGATCACACAAACCAAAGGATGAGGTCCTAATATAGAAATGGTATTCCTTGGATATTGTAGAGCTTGATAATTCATGTAATCTAAAGGAGGGTTAGGTGTAGTCAATGATTGGATATCAAAAGGATGTTGTGGAACTTGATTGCTTTCACCAACCAAAGCATCAAAGTATTCCTCATAAACCATATCATCCCAATCATGAGTTATCTCATACGTTGGTTCTTAACTGTGTTCCACATACTAATTATTACTAAGAGGGTATGGATCTGTATCCCAAACAACATTATCTATATTTGTACCTTTAAATTCCTCCTCACAAGCCTCTTCATACCAATCAATGTTTTGATTTGGAGTTTGTGGATTTTGACTATGTTCCCCATATGGAGTATTGTAGGGATAATAATGAAACTCCTTAGAAAATCTTTCTCTATATGGGTTCCTAGTGGGATTTTGTGTAGCCATTCGATCTTAAGTTAGATTGTACATGACTCAACCATAAGTGTAGTGAGACATATCTACATAAATGATGAAAGCTCTAAAACAAAAGGCTTAGAGTTCTTCAAACTCTAAAAAATTATTTCTAAAGGACAAATGATTCAAGCTTGGTCTAACTTGGTCAAAATGTGGAGCTGTATCTCCAAAATGGTTTCTACTAAGACTTGGCATAAAATAAATTAACATCAAATGTCTAATGTCAAATGTCATACACACTATTTCATTAAATTTTGTCTATTTCAAATCTAAGGAAAATAGAGAAGAATGATAGGGATAAGTGATTAGAATGAACTTGGATTCGTTTACACATTGTATCTAGATGTTTTAATCACTCCTCTTTAGCTAGGGAGGACTACCTATAAGTAAGAAAACACTACCACAAAATGTTTTTTAGTAGATAAATGAGTGGGTTACCAAGCTACGTGCTTGTTCTAAGAAGTGTGAAACTTCTTTAGAGATGACAGTCTACATTTGAGAGACAAAAGAGTAATAAATAACTAAAATAGAGGAAAAAAGAGAGTGAAATAGAGATAATATTCTCATTATTCACAACCAAAATGTGGTAGAGAGTAACAGGGTGTAGATGGTATATTCTATTTATATTTTAAAAGGTTTTTGGGTAGGTTTTGGAAAGGTTAGTAAAATTCATATTCGTCGATGTCAATAAGGGAGTGAATAATATCAGTTATTTTATCGAGGTCGGTGGGTGAAGGTGACTGATGTTAGTTATGCTGTTGGGGTCGATAGGGGCACTAATTACCTAGGGGCTTGTAGAAGGATTTTTTTATTTTGGGAAATGGTTTTGATCAGGTTTGGGAGGTTGGGGAGAGTTATGAGAAAGAGAGAGTATGATTTGGGTAGATTTGGTCATAGGTTTAGTGTGCCAAGTTAAGGGGAAATAAGTAGGAGAGCTTGGTAACTCCCTCATGGGGGTTTGGTCAGGAATGTGTAAAGTAATGAACAATGGATGTAAAGTGATAGTAAAGTAACATCATAAAAGACCTATAGAATAAGTGATGTACTTAGCTATAGTGGTGATTGAATAATAAGTACCAGATTGATGGTTCTTATCAGGTAGTTCAAACTGATGCCTTGAATAGAGAAAATAATCAGGTGTTGCTAGTCTTCAAGAGCTTGGTTCTTGATCATGATTGACTTACATGAGATAAAAATAAGCCAAGATGTTGAAAGTTTAATGCTGAGAGCTTGAATGTAAGTAAGAATCAAATTTCTTTATTTTTGTTCACCTAAACATAAGGTTGGATTTTAGCTTATATAACTGACATCAATGATCTCATTGACGTCAACTGTGGGTTGACCACTAATTATTTTCTATTGATCATCATTGCAAGTGTGGTACCCATTACAAAATGGTAAAAATAAGAGGTTAAGAAGGACATAATGGGTTAGAAATTTAGTTTTGAGGTGAGAATAAGTCTTAGGTAATTATGGTGAGGTGACCAAGTCTTAAGGTGATTCATCAGGTGAGAATTAGTATTAGGGTGAGGTGGCCAAGTAAGGTGGCATAATGAGTTTATAATTAACTTAATTAATTATTTTAAATTAATTAAATGTATGAGGGGTAGGAAATGGGCTAGGGTAGGCTAATTGTTTTTATTGGCAATAGGCTTAAGGGGGGTTTTAATATAGGGAGTTACTCATCTGTGTATAACATATTTTTGGTGTCTACATTTTACCTTTTTTGTCTTGTAATTTGCATTGACTAGTTTCAAGATAAAAGTAGGAGTTATGTGCTCTAAGTATTGGATAAGGTATCCCTCCTCAAAGTGGGAATCAATGGAGGAAAAAGTATAATTGGATACCGATTTGATAAGAAGGTATTCAAGTGAGTGGTAAAGAACTGAGTATCACTTCATGTGTGTATACTAATATGAGATATAGTTGATAAAGTCAAGAGTAGTCAAGGTTAAAGAGGACTTAGATAGAAATAACCAAAGCACAACTTGCAAGTGATAGTTGATAGGTCAAAATAATCAAAATTGTAGCTCTAATGGTCGATGTGTCCTAGGTATTTGAGGTAGGAAGTGCCCCTAAAAAACACAAAAGGTTATAAGTGATAGGATGAGCTTGGTTTCCATCCAAAATACCTAATATACATGTGTGTGTACAATATATAACTATAGCAAAAAAACATAAGTGGTCAAGATAGGTGATGCAAGGTTGGTGTACAAGGGTCAATGAGCGAGGAAATATTCATGATCTCCAAGCAAAGCCATCATGGGGGAGATGATGTCTTCAAGGGTGATTGTTAGGGTTGAGGAGATATATATGATCTCTAAGTTGGTGGTTGTGGTTGGGGAGATATATGTGATCTCTAAATTGCCCCAGTCATGGGTAGAATCTAAAGAGTGGTGGTTGATGGTAATAACATTAATGCAATGGTGCTGACATCAATTATATCATTGATGTTGGTAGTAAATGGTGCCAAAATCAACATATTAGGGAAATGTTGCTAATGTTTGTAGGCATAAGTGCTGACATTAGTGGATTAGGTCAAGAATGTTGATGTCGATGGCTAATCAAACCTAATAAAAGGGGGTTTGGTAGTTGACTAGACTCATTTATAAATTTTCATTAGAGAGAAAAAGAGCTATGAGAGTGACTAAGATGGTAGAGTAAGGAAGGGAACTAGTGAGAGGTGCACCACCATAAAAGTTAGCTATGCCAGTCCAGAAGAGATAAAGAGATGAGGTAAGAGTCTCAATGATTTATTTTAAAACTTGATTTGGTTACTTTGAGTTTTTAGGCTAATTTAGATGTGGGGGATAGAAAATATTAGTAAAGGTGTAAGAAATGGGATAGGGTAGTTTTAGGATAAGTTGGGTGAAATTTGGGGTAGCTTTTTTGGGTTAAAATTGTAGTGTTGGGGATGGGTCATTTGGCCCTAAGGCTAAACTAGTCACTAACATTGGTGGGGTCCACAAATTTTAGCCAACAAGGTATCAAGGTTGATAGGTATTTACCAATGTCAATCGACACTTATGTCTACAAAGTGCTGATATCAACATCAAAAATGACGTTGGTGACTATGAAGAACTAGAAAAATTATAGAAAGGGTCAGTTTGGATCCATAATAGAAGTAGTCAATTAGCCTAATGGCTGAGCTAGCCTTAAAAGACCCCATATCGACTGAATGCTACTTATATAGCCTAGTTTAGGGCCTAAAGCTATTGTAGTTCTCCTAGAGCCTAGAAAAAAGATCTAAGGTATGGTTAGGGTTGAGATAGGTCAGGGGGACTAGGGCTCAAAAGAGAGGGCATAGGGTTGAGAATATAGGTTATGAGGCCTAGAGTTGTGATATGCAATTGGGCCTAAGGTTGGGATAGAGAGGTAGTAAAGTCTAAGGAAGAGAGGGAAGAGTAGAGTAGATAGTTAGGTGGGTATATAACTAAGCTAACCTTAAAAAACCCCATGTCAACTAAGTGCTACCTACATATCCTAGTTTAGGGCCTCAGACTAATGTAATTCTCTTAGAGAGAAGGGAAAAAGGTGGTGGTAGTTTATATTGGAAAGTATGTGACTTGATTTATGTGTGTATGGATGTAGGTGAGGATGGAGTTGACATTATAAGATCACCTACCGACGCTACTAATGTGGATGAGGAGTGATGTCACCCTAGATGAGTGGGAGTATATGGTCATTATGGGGTTAAGATGAGTGTGATGATATTATCAAGTCATTCACGATGTGAGCCTTATGATAGCATTGATCGAGAGGTGGGATCACACCACCAACACCTTCCATCTACTGATTAGAGAGTTGATAGTGACTCAGGAGGATGTCTATAGGATTTTATGGCTACCACTCCAAGGTGAGGAGCTCTTCACATGCTCGAGAGAGGAGCATGGTATATACATGGTCACATTATGTGGAGAGCAAGTTAGTGAGGTGACCTACCATTCAATAAGTTTTGCTTATGAGTCATTATATATGACTAATGAGGAGTAACATCAACTAAGTATCTTGATGATGATAGGGATCATAGTGTATGTATTATTAGATGTAGATGGTGGTATATTTTTTTATTGCATTGATAGGTGTGCTTGCATAGATGGTTGAGAAATAGGCTATTTTTGCATGGGGTCTAGTGTTTTTGGCATAGTTATATAGAGATATATGGGGTTTGAGACTATGCTAGTGATATAGTTTCTATGTTAGCCATATACTAAATTGTTGGGCATATGAGCACATCAAGGTGACCTAACCATTGGGGTTACCTACTATGATTCTAGCCAGCTTTAGGGTTGGTTTTAGACACTGGAGAGAGGGCATGACACAAACCCAAGTGGATAGTGTAGTGCATGATATTGCATATTACAAGTGAATGATTAAGGGTTTTATCCTTATGTATATTTTATGGAGACCCTACCTGACATATCCCATATTTATAGGATAGGCACAATAGTTAGTTGGATTGTAGAGATCACTATGGGTTATTGGGAGATGAGTTAGTGAGTTGGAGATGGTATCTATAGCACAGGTCAGAAGTAATTTGGTCTAGTATAGGATATACCACCTACCTTCCCTTGATACAAGAGGGATGATATAGAGGCACCCATATCATTACCCCAAGAGATAGATGGGCCAAATTTTAAGGAGCTACCAATAAGGCTAGGTGTTGGAGATCCAGGGTACATAATGGCATATACAACTTGGTGGGTAGGTTTAAATCCCATGGTGGAGGTCAGTAGGAAACCACCAAATTTACAAGGGTTGGTGAGAGAGAGGGATGTAGCCGTATAGGCTAGAGATATAGTACAAACATAGGTATTAGACTTTCAAGGGTAGGTGGTGATGTTGTAGGGCTAGGTTGGGGCACTACAAGGCCAAGTCAGAGTCTTACAAGGTAGGGGATTATAATGATAGTAGAGAGGGATAATCTAAAAGTAGTAGGTCAGGCTATTCTTCCTCGTCCACCATAGGGACTAGTTTAGGCTGGGCCATCAGTAGGTGTTATGGGACCACCACAGACTATGTCTTTAGTGAGATATATGACTACCTTAGATGAGATTGATTATTAAAAGTGGGTCATTAGGGAGTTTCTATAGTTTTAGAGATATTTAGAGTTTATAAAGTTAGAGAGATCTATGTAATGTGTCATAGCTTTTAGCTTACATAGACATAGATAGGTAGAGAGTGGTGATGGCACTGCTTCCTCATGACCATGTGGAGAGCCTCAAGGACCTTGAGTTTTAGAGTTTTCCTTTCTGGTTATATATGTTATATGTACACTGGCCTTTGAGCCGAAGATGTGAGATGTATATTTTAAGAGAGAGATGACATTATGATGATGTATTTATGGACATGTATTCTGAGCATATATATACATGAGATGTTTATTTACCATTATTTTGAGATGTATTTAATGTGATTTTGAGATGTATTTATTCTAATTTTGAGATGATATTGACATAGCTAATGATGATATAGATGATGATTTTATGCTATGTTAATTTGATGTTAATGTTGAGCCTGTTAGCTGAGGTGTACTTAGCATTTTCCATATGTGTGATGGTATATGCATATTTGGTTGATTATCTTCATCTTAGCATTTTTCCATATTTTTGATGTTGTATATTTAAAATGAATGGGTTGGTTATGTTATTTTATTTTATAAAATTTCCATATTTATGATGGTGTATGCATAAAATAAGTGGAGTAGGCTTTGATAGTGTTGGTATGACATTGTTTTTCATCTCAATAGAGAGATTGACACATGGTTTAGATGGAAGAATAAAGAGGCTAAATGATCATGCATTGGCAAAGGCCATAATCAGAACATAAATAGGCTTAGGAAAATGAGCCTCTTTCATGCCTTATATCTTTGAACCATTGTGTTTGTTAGAGAAGCATCATGTTTACCTTATGTTAAGTTAGCTTCATATTCCCTTAAAAGAGTATGAGGGAAAAAAGTGTAAAATGAGGGAAAATGTTTGGGTAATATAACCTATGAAGTGGGGATGATATGCCCCTACTGTGATGACCCAAGACCTACTATAGGCAATTCCATGACTTAAAGTTTCTTTTTTCTATGTAAGCTGATCAATGTGGGAAGCCTGCAATGGGATTTTGTATAGGTTAAGGTCATATAAATTTGATCAATATGAGAAGATTTTTTTTGTATTTTTATTTGAGAACAAAGCTTGGCGTAGCCATTCTTCAAGGGAGCAGTCTATTGATAGTAGCAAAGTGAAGCTATGTAGATATCCTTCAAGGGAGCAATTTAACTTGATAAGAATGACTTGAGAGCTTATAACTTATCACATATCCCATTTGTTTTTCTTGGTTAACTTGGACAAGACTATAGAGACTTAGGGGTTGTCCATTTTAAGGGGAAAACCATACCACTATGTAAGTTAACTAAGTGTAAAGGAGTAAGGGTGAAGAGGAAGAGAAATTAATGTAATAGGGATGTTCAAGGGATGAGCTCAAGTTAAACATGAAGTGAAACAATGTTTGGTTAACAAAAGAATGGTCAGAGGTGTAAGGCATTTAAAGGCTCAAGTTCTGGCCTTCCTTTGAGAAAAGACAATTGATAAGTTCTTGAGCCGTACTTGTGAGTTATGATATAGGGTCCAAGACAAATAGAAATAAACTTACCCCATTTTCTTTTTTCCATGTTCATCACATGTTGATTTTTTGTTAAGATGAGATCTCTAATATTGAAATCTCACTCTTTGAGGTTTTTGTTATAACCATGTTTGATACACTCTTGATATATTTTGAGGTGGTTGAGGGCTATGAGATAGTGCTCATAAAGAAATTAAAGTTAAGCCAAATATTCTTTGAAAAATTCATCATTAATAAGGATGTCTCTGAGAGAAATACAAAAAGAAGGAATCTAGACCTCAAGAGGCAAAATAGCTTCCATCCCATAGACCAAGGAAAAAGAGGTAGCACTTGTAGGGGTTTGAATGATAGTGCAGTAAGTCCATAAATCAAAGATAATGTGAATGTGACAATCCTTGCCCATATTTTTGACTACCTTCATGATAATTTTTGTCAATGTTTTGTTAGAAGCTTCTACTTGTCTATTAGCTTGTGGATAATACAATGATGAGAAGCTTAATTTGATTCCAAATTTATCACAAAGACTTTGAATAGTCTTATTTTTATAAGATTTACCATTATCTATTATAATTTTATGAATAACACCAAAATGATAGATGATGTGATGGTTGATAAAGTCAATAATTTTTTTATCTTTAGTAGAGATGAGAGGAATGGCCTCTACCCACTTGGTGAAGTATTCAGTGGATGTAATGATAGAGTGATGATGGATGGATGAATGAGGGTTAATCTCTCCTATTTAATCCAAGCCCCATTGAGAGAATGGACAAAAGTCTTTGGTGACTTGTAATGCATGACTCAGAATGTGAATTAGGTTAGCATGTTTTTGACACTTGATGCAATGCCGAATGTAATCAACACAATTTTGATGTAGTGTGGGCCAATAATAGCCAAGTCAAAGGATATGCTTGGAAACTATGTGACCATTTAAATGTCCACCAAAAATCTCATCATGGACTTCCTTAATAGCAAAGGGAGTCTTAGTACTAGTGAGGCATCTAAGGAGAAGACCACCAAAACCTTGCTTGTAGAGAAGCCCCCCTAGCATAATGTAATAAGTGAGACATTATATGAAGGCACATTTCCCATTATTATAAATATTAGAAGGGGTAATAGAAAAGGAAAGGTAATCCATGAGTTACTTGTACCATAAGTCATCTAGGTTGGAGGTTATATTTTTGATAAAGAGGATGTTAGTTGATACATATGAGGGTAATGTTAAGTAATGAATGGTGACATAGATTCTTGAAGAAGAGGATGAACAGGTTATGTGTGAAGCAAGTGAAGCCATTATGTTAGAAAAAGTATTTGTAGATCGAGGAATAATTTGTAAGAGATAAGAGTCAAATGATCCTAAGAGTGTATCTACACAATATTTATACCACTACAAAATTTCATTTTTTCATAGGTAGGAACCATTAACTTGGTTAACCACTAGCTAAGAATGACCAAAAATGGTTATGGATTTGATACCCAAGAAGAGAGATGTTTGAAGTCCTAAGATCAAAGCCTCATATTTAGCTATATTATTGGTGCATTCAAAATCTAGTTTAAATGACAAAGGCATAAGCTCACCATCTAGAGGAATAAGAATGACCCCCACAACCCAACCGTGTTGACATTTAGACCCATCAAAGAACATCATCATTTGATAAGAGATGTCATCGATGGAGAGTGTTATGATGGATTCATCATGAAATTTGAGGATTGAAGGTTGATTGTCAGGTAAAGGGGTGTTAGCTAAATGGTTAATGATTGTTTACCCCTTGATAGACTTTTGCTAAATGAATTCCAAGTTGAATTCAGGAAGAAGAAGCTTGGAGGTGGAAAATACCAATGCGAGGCAATTTTGTTCAATATGGGTATACCAAGTCTCATAATCAATAAGTGTGTGGCTTATGTAGTAAACTAGATGATCTCAATGTTGATAATCTTGATGTGTAATCATAACACCCAAAGAATGGTCTATTATAGAGATGTATAGGTAGAAAGGCTAATTTTCCTTAGGTGGAATAAAAATTGATGGGGAAAGGAGATATTGTTTAAGTGCATCAAAAGATTCATGGTAATCTATATTCCAATGGAAGGAGACATCCTTTTTGAGGAAATGGTGAAAGGGTTGGCAGTGATCTGATAACTGAGAGATAAAGTGATGAATTGACTAAAGTTTTCCTTGTAAGCTATGGAGTTAATTTGATATTAGTAGGTGGAGGTATCTCTAGGATTGCTCTAGCCTTAACAGGATCGACCTTGATACCATAGAGAGAAATGATCAAACCTAAGAGCTTACTTGAAAGAACACCAAAGACACATTTTTTTGGGTTTAGTCAAACATTATATTAGAGGAGATGAGAAAATATAGTTTCAAGAATTGTCAAGTGATCTTGGTGATTTTAGAATTGCCAAGTAAGTCATCCATGTAATCTTCCATAATTTTTTGTAGGAGATCATGGAAAATGTAATTCATGGCACATTGATAAGTTGTACTACTCTTGATATAAATTTTTCTCAAGTTTATAAAAATTCTAAACTTTTAAAGTCTAAATTTGTGTATAATGGTACTTATCTATCTTTTTTCAAACCCTATATAAAGTCTATTGAGCTTACATTAAGTTATAAACCAAAAAAGACTTTTCGAAGTAATTTATTGTCTTTATTACCTGATTCTAAAATCAATTATATCAGATCTCATGATGATGTCAAATTTGTTTATTTTGGTTTTATTAGAGTATTAGTAACTCCGTTAATCCCTAGTAACATAAAACTAGTCTTATATTTAGCCTTGTGTGATAGACAATAATTAAATTTCAAGCATGCCTGTCAATTATCTTATCTTGGTCATATAAATGAATTTGTTATCTATTTTGAGTTTTATCCCAACCTTTCTATTGCAATCCATGACAAAGGTTGCAAAGAATTCAAATTTAGATCTCTATATTGTTGGGGATTATTAACCTCTCTATTTGGTCTTGATATGTGTGGAGAATTCAAGTATGCCTCCATAAATCTGACTTTTATTTATAGTGACCAACACAAATCATCCCAAGATCTTAGAAAATCTACCTTATGCTCATAGATTAAGTGGTACTATCTGATTACAAAAAGGGTATATAGAGGCCATAAATATTCCCTCTAGTTGGAAGCTTGATTGGCTAAATAATTTAACACCAAAGATGAAAGGTCAAGCCAATGTTCATAAAATAGATATAAAAATAATTAATATTGTGCCTAGATCTCTTTCCTTCAATCATTGTTCTACTACATCTTCTAGGATTTCTTCACCACAAAGACCTTCTTCTTTAAGAAGAACTATCAAGTTAGGACACTTTTTTATAGAAGATGAAGAAATTAATCAAGGACCTGATCTAAATGATCATCTGCCTTGCACCATGATGAGTATTCCTAGAGAAAAGACTCTTGAGTTTTATACTAACAATCTGGTCAGTCTATACAATGGTGGAAGATGACCACCTCATAAAGGCATATACAAACAACAAGAAGGTGTTATCATCTATTTCTCTATAGCATATCAGCCATAGTACGTAGAAGCAAAACCCTCTATTTAATTTAAATAGAGAAATTACATATCTAGATTCCACGCACACCTTTCTAAAAATTTAGATGACCTTTGTAAAGATGTTTTGTATATAAGGCATAATTTGAATAGATTAGTTATTGTTGAGGACAATAATAATCATCTTAGGCAAGCCTGTAATGACATTCAAAAGTATAGTGATCAAACTCTCAATTATGTCAAGCCAACACATGATAAGGTCAACACAATGCATTGTGTAATATCTGCATTTAGCACTCAACTGACCTCTATAGATTCTATGTTATCAGCCTTAAAAGATATTCTTGACTGGCTTTTGAAATAAGAAAAGAAAGAAATAGTTAAGATTGAATAAGTTCTAGAACAATTGCCTGTATTATCATATGAAACTAGTTATATTAATTTTGGTACTAATTTCAGGCCACAAAAGAAGATAAAAAATTCTAGTACTTCTCTAATGCAGCAAACTCAAATCCCCTTATAGCCACGGTATTTGAATATTGATGATACACTCAATCCTTTGAATATTATTACTGCCTGGTGCAATTTAATGAGAGTTATTACAATAGCCTCCAATCTAGATCCACCTACAACTTCTCTCTTTGCTTTTAAATTCTTTTGGGAAATAGTTACTCAATGGTGGGATTCTATGCCTAAATAGGAGTAGTATGCTCATGTTCATAATTAGCCTAATCCATTGGCTATGCTATATCTATTGTTAATAAATGAGTTTGCACCTCTAATAGGAAATCAAGAACTTGAATCTCAAAAATGGTTACTTCAAATGGAGCTTTGTGATCTAAAGCAATTTGATGCATTTGCCAAAAAGTTTAGAGATTTGACCTATAACGCCCAATGTTTTGGTTCAATGGAAACAAAAATGAAGTTCTTAAAAGCACTTCCTTATAATTTGATAGATAAGGTAATTAATTATATTGATCTAAAAGGATTAACACTAGTTCATATGTCTCTCTCTAATGTTATTGACATTGCCAAGCAACAAGTTATGCAGCTAGTATCTAAAACCAAAACCATCTAGAAACTCATCAAGCATCAAGCTTCAATAATTTCTCCTACTTTTCCTAAAACTGTACCAGTTGGCTATCACCAATTTATCCAGCCATGTAAACACTAGAATAAGTGTCACTCCCATTTGTCCTTTAAGCACCGCTCATTCCCTCATAAGCATTCTTATGCTGCTCCACATCACTTTCTCAAAAAGCAAAAGACTCCTCATCCTCCATCCAAATCTCCCATTTTCTATATCTATGAAAAACTTGGTCACATTGCACCCAATTGCCATTGCAAAAAATCAGCTATCAAAGCCATCTACTGTTCTAACATAGCAGTGTGGTGGGATGTTGTAGATACTAACAAAGATTTTTATCACCAAGAAGACATATATGAACCAATCCTAGATGAAATATTTGATGAATATTTTGATGATGATGATGTTAATGCCCTTGAGTCATTAGCTGATGATTTGGAGTAACCACTCACCAATATGTAATGGCCCTGGTCCCATGATTATTCAAACCTTTAATTTGAAGCTTATAGAAGATGGTCTCACCATCATGAATAATTACCTGAAAGAAATTCTAGACCAAGAATCAGAGGATATAATAGAGGACAAAGTAGAAGTAGAGGATGCCAACCATTTATATCAAGAATGCCACCCTTAATACAAAGACCTAGTAATCCTCCTTTGTAGTTCCAAAGTACATTCAAACCAAGTGACTCTTGGATAAAAAATAAGTTTTACAGTACTGAACTCCCAAGATAAATTAATTCTTCAAAAATAGAACCCCAATGAGATGTACTCTTGCCTACTAAATAAAATGAAGAAGATGTAGAAGCAGAAGATTACTTCTACTCTGATCAAGATTACTACCCAAAATAAGGAGAATGCAACAATATCCAAGAAGAAGAAGATGAAGCACAAGTAGAATAAGCATTCTACCAAGAGCAGATTATAGTCTAAGACCTAGCAAAGCATAAACTGGTATGTACTAATATTCCTCCTTTGAAAATACCTCAACCACCTTATCTCACCCAGCTGATCAATGGCAAGTTTTCTCAGTTCATTACAGTTGAAATCAATGGTAGATTGATAGATGCATAGGTTGATATTGGTGCTTTAATCTCATTTTCTAAACCTCAAATCATTTAATATTGGAATGAATTGGATGATTCATTAGCTTATAAGAGCCTAGATGTCCAAGGGAATAATTTTATTTATAATATGCATAAACATTAACAATCCCTTAGGATATAGTATAAAATCTTTCACTATGATTTCTTTGCACGAAAACATAGTTCCTATTGAAATCCATGAAATAGGAGAAAAGATAAAATCCACTATCTATTCTGACAACCCTTAGTATTTTTGGTCAAAATCTATGCCTGAAATAGAAATCAATCTCATTGAAGGCAAGCAGATGAGGATAGGGAAGAAAATTCCAATTCCATTACAAGATTATGATGATATGGATAAACATATTAAAGAATTAGAAGATAATGGATTTATTGAAAAATCTACTTTTCCCTATTGCTATTATGCCTTCATGGTGAACAAGCATTCATAGTAGAAGAGAGGTAAGAAGAGAATGGTCAATAACTACAAACCATTAAATGCCATTACTCAACCATATCCATATCCAATACTAGATAAAAGTTATCTACTAGAGAAATTTGCCAAATTGAAATACTTATCTCAGTTTGATTGTAAATTTAGTTTCTATCAAATAAGGGTCAAAGAGTTTGATAGGGAAAAAACACAATTCAATTGCCCTTTTGGCCATTTTCAATGGACAGTAATGCCATTTAGACTAATAAATGCCCCAACATACTACCAAGCTTATATGGATGGCATATTCAAAGACAATTCTAATTTTGTGTGTGTATATATTGATGATATTCTAATTTTTAGTAGCAATATAGCTCAACATTACTCCCATTTATTCAAGTTCTTCAAGCTGATAGAAAATGCAAGAATCATTTTCTTTGAAACAAAGATCCAATTATGCAAAATAAAATGTAACTTCCTTGGAATGATAGTCCAAAATTCAAAGTTACAAGTCTAGAATCATATTAAGGAGAAGATCATTAGTTTCCCTAAAAAAATTGATAAACCAAAACTCCAAGTATTTTTGGGATTATTGAATTATTTGAATAGTTTTTACCCTAATTCTAGTGAAGATAGGTTTGTACTACAAGAAATTCTCTAAAAGAAGAAAGGTTTTCAATGGAATAATGAACATATTAAAACAATATATAAGATAAAATTAAAGGTATCTTCACTTCCATAATTGCATATCCCAAAATTTGATCAATTCATAGTGTATACTGATGCTTCTGATATCTCATGGGAAGGAATGTTAGTTTGTTGGATAGATAATAAAGAATTTGTATGTGAATTTGTAAATGGTTTGTTTAGTACTGATGTTTTGAAATGGATATCTTATGATAAAGAGATTTATGCTATTAAGAAATGCCTTGATAAATTCATGCTAAAAGTCCTTCACTGGCCACATTTCATTATCAGAACTAACTGTACTCAGTTTTTAACCTTCCAAGAAATAGATCATGGTAGGAAGGATGATAGAGGAAAATATGTGAGATGGCAAGCTTTATTTAATCAGTTTAGTTTATCTATTGAACATATTAAAGGCATTGATAATATTATGGTAGCTTGGTTAAGTAGAAATCCTCCAACAATGATGATGCATCAACGTTATCCTAGTTTCAATTTGACTAGGATTCATAATCAAGGATTTAATTCCCTAAACATTATAATCCAATAATAGATTCTATAGGAAGGATTACATCTAAGATTCATAAGGATTTATTATGCCATAGCTACAGACTTATAGATGCCCTATGCAATCTCTATAGAAGTAGACCATCATAAAAGAGAAGGTGTCTTCACCATCAATTGCCTGAATAGTGAATTGTTATACAATCAATTCACTGACTTAATAAAGCATCCATTATGGACATGTAGAATAAGGATATGAAAAATGCATAATGAAAACCTTTATAGGTGGGTAATAAGGCATGGTCTACATCACATTCATGAGGAAGAGAATCATGAACAAGACACTATGGTCCATACCATTATTCAAAGACAGCTATAATGGGAATCTTATTTCCATATCAATCTATGCACTAGCAATAATGGGCCCCTACACTGTAATCTTTCCAACACCTTCTAAATAAGATGTATTTTTCAGCTTATCAATGAAGATAACATATTGATAGAAGTGGAAACATTGCTGGACCCAAGAGAACAATTATCCTCATCTAGTTTATCCAACAACATCTCACTGTATCATGCTTTTAAGCTATAAAGTATGAAGGGACTGACACTACCTTCACAAAGATTCTAGGTAAGACCTCCCAAAATGCTATAAATAATGCCTCTTTACATAGGTTAAGGCATTAAAAAATATTTAGAGATTGAGGAGTCTTTTATTGACTCAACTGTATGCTCTTCTCTTGCCCTTAATGGGAACCTGAGAATCAAAAACTTGGTCATAATATTGTAATATCTATAATAAGAGTGTTTGAGTAATATCAAATCCATAGCCATTTGGCCCCTACCTATTGTTCTATGTTTCTTGTAATCAAGCTAGAATATGTAAGGAACATCTACTGATGTAAGTCCCCCATGGGGTAATGAAGGTTATCTTTTATTGATCCTCAAGAGTAATTAGGATATGATTATATCTAGAGAATCTATCCATAAGTGATAGCATCTCATGGATGGTTGTCAGATTAACAAGTTGGTCAATATTTGGCAATGTGAAGTCATCTTTTAGACAAGAAAGGTTTAAGTCATGATAATTGATGCAAATATAGATTCCCCTAGTTTATTTTATGATAGGAATGATATTAGAAATACATTATGGGTAGTCGATGGGTTGGATAAAGTTAACAAAAAGGTGGCATTAGAGCTCTTCTTTGACAAGAAGAGTAATACAAGGGTGCATCTTGTGAAGCTTTTGCTTTATAGGTTTGACATCTTAATTGGTGACAATGTTATGGGTGATGATAAAGGGGTCAATGATAGGCATGTCATTATAAGACCATGCAAAGGCTTTGCTATAGTTATTAAGAAATGTGGTATAATCAGCTTGCTAAGAGGAATCTAAATATTGGCCAATCCCTAGGATATGGGTGTTATCGTGAGAGGGTAGGTTGATGTCAATGGTTGATTCATTTAACATAGCTTGTGTTTTAGATGGGAGTGATCATTGGATATAAGAATCATCCACACCCATGTATGTGAGAATTGCATCAATATATTGAAATTAGATAGTGTTAATAGTGGGAGTATATTCATCAATTATTTCAACATGAATGAGAGGAAAGGACCTTGTTTCCTTACCCTGGAGATAGGTGAGAGGCCCCAAATGGATGGCATTTATTGAAAAAAAATTAGGAGGTATATATACCTCTGGTTTGGTAGGTGATGGTGGAAAATGAGAGACTGTTTCTTTGATAATTAGTTCATGGAAAGTTTTAGTGAGTTTATTTGGTTCATTATAACCCACTCCATGCCTCTTTTTGGCATTTCCAATGGTGTTGCTAGTAGGATATTCAATAAGTGTATGGACACCTTATCTATAATAACCCAAACCAAATCCTTTCTAGGCACACTGATAGAGATAGGTGTGTGTAAAACTAGGGTTACTTAGGAAAGAGAAGTCACAGGTAAATGGTTGTGGTGAAGAAGATGGATTGCCAACAATGGGAGCTTGATTAATTCCCCCATATGTGAAATTGGTTTAACTATTAGGGGCCCCATAAGGAATGAACATTCCAAAGTGAGGATCATAATTTGGATGCATGTGAAGCTTTACATACTCTTGTGGAGTGTAGAACATGTCAAGCATCAACAAATGATATTCACCGAGTGACAAACATTGAAAAGTTTCCTCCATGGGATTCTTGTCCTGAATTTGTGATGCCAGTATTTGTGTAACTATGGGAGTGGAGCTTGTAGAAGCCTAAAAAGTATCATGTAGGGAAGATGATGTATTCAATGGAATGAGAACATCATTAGGACTATAAGTAATGTTGCATGTTTTAAATGAAGGTGGGTCAGCGGGTATAACATGCACTTGTCCATCATGTTAAAACTTGACAACAGGTGCAAAGTTGAGGGTACACATGCCATGACACGTATGTAAGGTTGCCCAAGTAGTATGTTATATTTAAACTCTCCTTACATAACATATAAGAGCTTAGGAATAGTGTGGGGACCTACATGGATATGTAAGACAATAGTGCCCACCATAGTAGCCATAATATCATTAAAGGAGTAGAGTACCATGTCAGTTTGAGACATGCAATTATCAAGAAGGGCTAGTTATTTGTAGGCATGGGTATAAATAATATTAATAAATCTCCCCCATTTATTATGACTCTCTTTACATGAGTTTGATCAATATCTGCAATAATAAAAATGGTAGAGTCCTGATCTTAAGGGTGTTGAAGTGGAATTTACCAGGGAGATGGAATTAAGGGAGATGACCAAAGCTAAAAGAGGTTGGGGATCATCAAGTTATACTTTTATAGCTTGTAATTCACTAATCAAATCTTGAAAATATTGGGATGAGTTTTGGATTAACTCATATAAGGACATTTCCATAGGAGTTTGGTGAAGATATTTCACCATTGAGCTTTAAATAACGTTTGAAGATGTCGGTTTAGGGAGGTCCAAGATGGAAATCTTGGGATTGGGAGAAGGAGTGTCTTTAGAAAAGGGATGAGCCCAAGGAGCCATAGGTTTTTACTTACCTTTATCTTTTTGGTTTTGTGACTATGTGGCCACATTAACTGTGTTGATTTGAAATATAGGTAAAGCAAGTGGCAAAGGGAGTAGAACCACATATTCGGGTTTGAATTTAGGTGGAATAGTAGGAGGGATTGTGGATGCCAAAGGTGGAATAATAGGAAGGTTAATGGGAGTATCATCAAAGAGAGTGCCAACATCAAAGTGTTTGTCAACATCAAAGTGTTGTTAAATGGTTACTATGAGGGCTTTACAACTCTTAATATCATGTCTAGGGGAATGATGATATAAACACACTTGTGTATCATCAAACCAAAATGGCCTCATTCCAAAAGGACTATAAGGCTTAATGGGAGAAAGAATTATTATGGAAGATTGCAATAACTGATGTAGGAAAAATCTTTGAGAGACTATGGGTGGGCTTGCACTTATTTTGATAATAGGATTGGACACCTTCATTTATTTAGGAGTCATATGGGTGATTTTACGTGGTGCCTTGTTTGGTGGACATACGTGTTTTGCTGACATGTTTTTGGTGTTAGGTATCATGGTGTCAGATTTAAAAGGCCTACTAAGTGGAAAAGGTAGTAGTGGAGGTAACTTAATCTTTTGTTTTGCTTGGGTAGGTGATACTCCAACTAAGTAGAGGGGTGTGGTCATAAAATTTATGGTAGATTTGATGGTTAAAGGAGAAAGGATCTAGGGAGCTTAAATTTTTTTGTATCTTAGGCTATAAAACTCTAACTTGTAGTTGAGGATGTAAGTCTAATTTATCTTGTATATGAATCAAATTAGAGACATGGCATATGCCTAAAGGCTTGATCTACTTTAATGTGGTAGATGCTTGTGAAGGTGAGTATTTAAATGTAGATAGATGAGCTTCTAATGATTTTGGTGGAGAAATTATGACTTTTTCAAAGACATTTTGGTAAATGGTAGTGAGAGGATTGGTGGTAAAGGTTGACATTCATTGTGTTAGATAAGGAGTTCTAAGTTGATCCCAAAATACCATGCGATCTAGCTTCATGGAGTCAAGAAATTATAGACTTTTCACCAACCATGAGAAGGGCTTAGATGTAGTTGACGTAGGCTTTACGATTGTGTCTTTATAAGGTTGAGGTGTTTGATAAAGATGGAAATTATTGGTCTCTACTACTTCAGGCCAAAGATGAGAAAGAACCACAATAGGTTCCTCTTTGATAGATACATGAGAAGAGGCATGGTCCTCTATTGGTGGAGGAAAGGTAGGCAAACAAGGTTCCTCAAGAGGGTAGAGCATAGGTATAATTGCTCCCTCAACATGTGGGTGAGGAATAGGTAAAGTATGATCTTGCATAGGTAAAAGAAGGGGTAAGAGTGGTATAATTAGAGCAGGCACAATAGGTATCTCATCTAATGTGGAAGCAAATAATACTAACTCTTCTAGGTGCAAAGGTGGAGTGGTTGGGGTACTACTCTCTATTAGTGGAGGAGAGGTAGGTGAAAAGGGTTCCTCAAGAGGGTATAACATAGGAATGATTTTCCCTTCAATATGTGGTTGAGGAATGGGTAGGGTATGGTCTTCAAGTGGTAAGAGGATAGGTAATATTGGTGCAAAAGGAATTGGCATTATAGGCTCATTTGGTGGAAAAATAAGTGGTAAAGGAGGATTTTCCTCATGAGGGAGTGGAATAGGTGAAGTAGGCTCTTCTACTTGAGGAGGAAGAATGGGAAAAACAAATGCTACTGACTATGGGAGAGGAGTCAATAAAGTGGGTGTCTCTTATTGAAGGGGAGGTTGAACTAGAGGTAAAGGAAAAACCATATTAACCATATGGATATTATGATCACCTAAATTAGTTGTGGTCTGAAAAATATTTTGATTGGGTGAATGGCTATGAAAAGGTTATTTGAACACATCCATATTTTGATTAGCAGGTGTATTAGGATTATCCAAGATGAGATCACCCCTATCAAGCATTTCTTCAACAATGTTCTTAAGTGTCTTACATATATTAGAATTGTGGCCTTTAACTCGATGATAGCCAAAAAACTTCATCTTCTTTATACCAAGTTGAAATAGGATAGGAGGGGTCAAATTGTATAGGATGTTTGATTTAAGAAAGGGTTATGACACCTTATTACAATATTTTTTCTAAAATGGATGTATAGGAATCCCTAATGGGAGTGTATTTGTCTTTGTTCATATCATTGTTACAATTACTTGGTTGGATTTTTGGAGGTTGGTTGGTTTGTGGTCATAGAAGAAGCTGACTTAACAACCACCGTGTTGGTAGAGGCTTTAGATTTTTGGTTAGAAGGAGAAGTTTTAGAAGAGGAGTCATTTGATTTAGAATTGGGGTTTTTACTATGCAACTTGACCCTACCTTCATTGATAGCCTAAATCTTGAGTTTTTATGCCATTGTAAAGGCCTAATAAAATGTGTGGAAAGTTTGTACTTAGAGGGTGGATGAGATGTGTTTAACACAAGTCCTTAAGAAGAGATCAATAAGCTCAAGTTGGGGTAAGGAGAAGGAGAGCTGATTAATGAAGCCTCTCCAATGAGCTACAAAATCTGTGATAGATTCATCATCAAATTGTCTAATAGAATAAAGGTCTATTATAGAAACCTTTTTAGAAATGTTAATAGAGAAGTGGTCCAAGAATATTTGTGTGAGTTAGGTAAATGATAAAAGGGAGTGCTGAGTTATAGAGTTATACCAATCCAAGGTAGCACCTAAAAGAGACATAGGGAAAGTGTGAAGTAGTAATGCATCATCATGCCCTATTAAATAAAAAGCATGTCTAAATGCTTGCAAGTGCTATTGTGGGTCCTCTTTAATATGGAAATGAGTAAATTTGGGAAGTTACCATTGGCTTGGATAGGGGTGAATAGGCACAAAAGGATGGATGGGTTCATTACATATTTGTTCATAAGATAATACATTCTTTGAACCAAAAATAGATGTCTCTAGATTATACATCTTGTCCATCAACATCTTAATGAGGTCTGGAGGGGGATTAGTTTAGGGGATACCTCTTAAATTATAGGGAACCTAATAAGAAGTAGAGGGAGCATATGACATAGCTTACTGAGGTTGTTTTGGGGTAACATAAGGATAATGAGTCATAGGCTAGGGTGCAAAAAGAAAAGGGGCTTGTCCCATTGGGTTAAAGACTATGCTTTGGTTGGTTGTTATTATGATAGGTTAGGTTATTATCATGGTTAGACTAGATGAAGGGTGAGTCATAACTTGGGTAATTATAGGCATGAGGGTAGATGGAATATGCACCACTAAATTTTGAAATGGGGTGTGACTTGATTGAACTAGTTGTGATTGTGAAAGTAGGGCAATCAAGCCAGGGTTTAAGTGGGACTGGGCAGTTGGTGATGCTAAACTTTGGACATTATTTATAGTTGGGTTAATTTTTGAAGTGATGGTTTGAGTAGCCATGGGGAAAATAATGGAGGCAAATAAAACTAAAGTTATCTCTATTATAGAGGTTGACATATCATAGATTGGGTCACCTAAAGAATTACAGGTTCAACTCATGGCAAGGTAATGCTGAAGGGCTATCACATTGTGATCAAGAAATTTAGCAAAATCTTGATCTCCTTTTGGCACAATCAAAATTTGGTTGGGGCTAGGTGCATGCTCTGTATCTAAAGTATGCTTCATGATAGACTCAAACACAAGAGGGGAAGGTGGAAGTGGTTGTCAACTTGCATGATCAACAAGAATTTTGGCTTGAGCTCACATCAATACCATGCAAGAGGAAGTATAAATAGTATTACTACCTTGTATTGGTGATAGAACAAGGAAAAACAAGGCTTGGGTGTAGGTAACTGGGTTGTTTTAGCTTGTTATTTTAAGTAAATGAAAATTACATAATCATCAACATCGATCTCTTGATCTATGTAAGTAGTAAAAGTTTGCCAATGTCAGTGAGGTTAACCAATGTCAATAGCTAAAGATCTACTCATGTTAGTATAGTTAACCAATGTTGGTCACTGCGATATCCCAAGAAATGGAAATTCAAGGTTTTATAAATCTAAAAGTAGAAACTAGGTAAAATGGTGGATGGAAGAAGTCTGTGTAAGAAGGAAGAACACTCAAAACACATGATATAATAGGTTATACAAATTGAGTATTATAAATACTATTGATTTTATGAATTAATAAGAAAACATCCTTACAAAATCCAAAATATAAAAGGTAATAGAAAAGAATAAAAATAACATATAGCCAACAATTATTAATTCCTATAGATAGGTACATGGCTTGTTAAAGGGGCTTTTTACCTATACTTCATGCACCTAAATCCAAGCTAGGCTACCTAGCCAAAATGTACCTTCTACCTAGAGTTTATACTCCACTAGAGAATGGAGTGGGTTCTCCCCTTGGTTGTGAAATCCATGTAGGATAGATGGGTAGAGTAAGGTAATCCATCAGGTGATGAAATATTGATAGGAATTTTCTCATGTGAGTTTAGATCATTTCTGTGAGTGTAATTTGGTTGTGTAACATAAGAGAACTACAATTTATTCATAATGCTTGTAATTAACTAGGTGAATTAATATGCAGCAAGTAAAAAATGAAATGTAGTAAGTTTTAAACCCAAATCTAAAATATTTAGATTCAAATGAAAGCAAAGATGAAATAGGAATAGAGAATTAACTTCACTATCCTAATGTGCATGCAAGAAAGAAATAAAGAAGAGATTATTTTTAACTTTTAAGGAAAGAATGATGAATTAATTTTAAAGGCAAAGAGAAAAGAAGAACATTTTAGTTTATTAACTTTAAATAGAAAATAAAATGTTGAATATTTCATTTTAATAGAGAAGAGAAGGAGAAAGTGCAAGAAATGAAGTTTCCATTATAATTCACTTGTATGAATGCTTAAAATAAGAAATGAACCCAATGAAAACTCCAGGGTCCCACTAGACATGCCAGAAATGTTTCACTAAATTTTGTCTATTTCAAGTCTAAGGAAAACATAGAAGAATGATAGGGATAAGTGATCAAAATGAACCCATATTGGTTTACGTGCTATATCTAGACATTATGAGCACTCCTATTTAACTGGGGAGGACTACCTACAAGTAAGAAAACACTACCACAAAATGTTTGTTATTAGATAAATGAGTGGGATACTAAGCTACACACTTGTTCTAGGAAGTGTGAAACTTCCTTAGAGATGATAGTCCACTTTTAAGAGACAAAAGCATAATAAATAACTAAAAGAGAGGTAAAGAGATAGTGAAAGAGAGATAATATTACCGTTATTCATAATCAGAGTGTAGTAGAGAGTAATAGGGTGCAAGTGGTATATTATGTTTGTATTTTAGAAGGTGTTTGGGTAGGTTTTGGAAAGGTTAGGAAAATCCATAGTCATTGATGTTGGTAAAAGAGTGACCAATATTGGTTATTTTATTGATGTCTATGGGTGAATGTGACTGATGTTAGTTATGCTATCAGGATTGGTAAGGGTAAAATTTCCTAAGAGCTTGTAGAAGGATTTTTTGGTTTTGGAAAATGGTTTTGATTAGGTCTAAGAGGTTGGGGAGAGTTATGAGAGAGAGAGAGAATGATTTGGGTAGATTTGGTTAGTGGTTTAGTGTGCTAGGTCAAGGGGAAACAAGTAGGGAAGCTTGGTAATTCCCTCATGGGGGTTCAGTTAGGAATGTGTAAAGAAATGAATAGTAGATGTAAAGTGATAGTAAAGTAATAACATAAAAGACCTATAGAATAAGTGATGTACTTAGCTATAGTGGTGGCTGAATGATAAGTACTAGATTGATGGCTCCGATTAGGTAGTTTGAACTGATGCCCTGAATAGAGAAAATAAGTAGGTACTTTTGGTCTTCAAGAGCTTGGTTTTTGATCATGATTGACTTACATGAGATAACAATAAGCTAGGATGTTGAAAGTTGAATGCTGAGAGCTTGAATGCAAGTAAGAATCAATTTTATTAATTTTTACTGACTTGGAAATAAGGTTGGAGTTTGGCTTATACAACTAACGTCAGCTATGGGTTTACCACTGATTATTTTTTGTTGCTCTTTTTACCAAGTGTGGAACTCATTAAAAAATGGTAAAAATAAGAGATTAAGAAGGATGTAATTGGTTAGGAATATAGTTTTGAGGTGAGAATAAGTCTTGGGTAGTTATGGTGAGGGGACCAAGTGTTGAGGTGACTCATCAGATGAAACTTAGTCTTAGGGTGAGGTGGCTAGGTAAGGTAGCATAAAGGGTTTTTAATTAACTTAATTAAGTATTTTAAACTAATTAAATGCATGAGGGGTAAGAAATGGGTTAGGGTAGGCTAATTTTTTATATTGGTAATGGGCTTAAAGGGGTTTTGATATAGGGAGTTATGCACATGTGTGTGACATAATTTTGGTGTCTACATGTATAAAAGGTCAAGTGTCTGAATAATAATTGATGTGTCAAAGGTCTAGGTCAAAGTGTTCTAAACAAGGTCTAAACTAGGAAAGGGAAAAGTTGAGTTGCTAGGTCTTTTGTCCAAATGCAGAGTCAAAAGCTAGGCTCAAAAAAATAGGCATGTGCTTAAACTTTTGGTCAAATGACATGAAAAACTAGACTTGAAACAAAGGTTGACGTGATTTGATTTAATCTAACAAGTTTGGAAACAACTTTGACATAGAACTGCCACATAAAATCAAACATAAACATAATCAGTTAGCATAAGTCATAAGACAAAAGGCTATTTTAAGAAATATTATGTTTTCCCAAATAAAGGCATAAATAACGATAAGGATAGGTACTAAACAAACAAAACATCAATAGTTTTCAAATTTGGGTAATCAATTGACTAAAGTTATACAACCCAAAAGAGAAAGATCTATGTATCAGTCCCACGAATTGAGGCCTAAATAGAAATCAATCAATGTTTGAATCTAAACTTCACAAGGCTAATTAAAAAATCAATGAAAAAAACTAGGATTTGATCAAACAAGCTAGACAAGATTGGATAACATGATGGCATAAGATAAAGGTCCAAATAGTATACACAACATGGTTTGAAAGAAATAGTTTTGATACAATGGTAAACAAGTCTTGAAATAAATTGAGTAGCTTAATGACATAATTATACTCAAATAATGTAGTCAATGTTATGTTTCAAAGACATAAAAGGCTAAAAATGTTTTGACATGATTTGGGTAACATACAAATACCCTTCAAAACTCAAATTCATTATTTTGACATGGCTTATGAATAAACAAATAAGTTTTAGTCTCAAAACATACCAAGTAAAAATGACCATAATACACTAAGTATAATCATCCAAATCCTAGAAAGGGTATGTCAATGTGAGGTTGACTAAACTAGAAAGATTTCAAACATATCTATGGGAATCAATTGCATAATGACTTTCACATCAAACAATGCAAAAGAAAAGCACAAAAACTAGGTGAGCATGGCATTGGGTAGTTGTAAAAAAGTCTAGTCCTTTTTTACAACCATTACATCCTATTATTCACTCGGTGTAGTGTGATGGTCAAATATAGATACATCCCATGTGCAAATCCAAAGGAGTAAGTGAAGTCAATGCTGGGAGATGAAACCTTAAGTCAAAGGTTCCCTAAATAACTCATAGGAGGTAATGACATCCCCCTTGTAAGCCAAGTTTTCATGAAAATAAAAGACTAATAGAAATACGTTAGGGTAGTTTTCAAGTTCACCTAAACTTTGATGAGTTTTTAGGGAGTGGTTTAGATGACATTCTTTCTAAGCCTTATACTAGGGTTTTTGAAATAGGAATGGCACTTTTGATTCCAAGGGTTCCTAAAAGGGAAAAATGGAAGAGCACACATGCAACATCCCTATTTTTTCCAAACAAAATCTAACTTAAACAACTAAGTAAATACAAAAAACATGGAAAGGTGTGTTCATTTTTAAGCCCAAATGGAAAATGAGGTGGTGTTCATTTGACCCCTTGGTCTTTTTTGAAAACTTTGAAAACATTCACCATAAACATCTAAATTTTTTGTTAAACACCGAAACAAGGTTCCTAATTGATTTTTAAGCTTACAAAAGGTGATGTAAACATGCTTTTAGAAAATGTCAAGCTTGGTACTATATCAAAAATGTTATCATGTCCTCTAGCATTTAATCTCTTTTTGGTTTGAAATAATGAACTTTAGGAAAAGATCTCTCAAGTCTATGTTTTCAGAAAAACATAGTGACCAATGTCGTTTTATAGAACCGATGATGGTTACATTTTTTAATCAATGTTGGTTATCTAACTGACATCAATTATACCAATGTGACTAATGATAGGTATACAATTGATGTTGGTTTTTCTAATTGACGTCGGTTAAGCTATGCAACTGATGTCAGTTTTACTAGCTAACATCAATTACTGTGTAAAACTATGGCAAACAAAAAATGGTAAAATAAAGTTAGAAAATCAATTTGTAAGAGTTTTAAGGGTCTAAATGAATATTTTAAAGATATAAAATGATCTTATTCATGTGTGGGATGCATTTGGTCCCACTGGGCATGCCATTATGTGATCTAGGAATTTAACTCAAGAGAGGATGGTTAGTATGGTGTTAGTTCCAAACTGAAAACAAAATGAAAGGAACACACTAACTAGCATTAAATCTCTAGGCATAAACACTAGGGATAGTTTAGTGAATAAAAAAAATGATAAACATAACTAAAAAACTAAGGAATAAAACACAATAATTCCTTCACCTTCCTTGGATGCTCTAAATACCTTTGTAGTGGTAGCTTGCTTGGCTTGTGCTCATGAAGTCCTTGGCACTAGAAGCTTGGCTACCTCCATCTCTCTTTAGTACCTTTAGCTTATGGCTTGTCTTGGCTTGGAATCAATTTGGCATGGTAACACTAGTTGAAATGGCATTTGAATATATTTGAGCATAATAAATTTGCACCAAAATAGCTTAGAAATGATGTGGTAAGGCCTCCTATTTATAGATTTTTGTAAATGTCTAGAATCAACTTGAATCATCCATCCTAAGATTGAGATGTGTGGTTGAAGATTAATTCAATTTTTGGAATTAAGTTTGTAACTATCCTCATCATGACATTGAAATAAGGGGCAATTAAGAGGCATGGAGGGCATGAATCCTGATATTTGTGACATTTATGGCCTAGGGATGTCTTCCCAAGAAATGAGGTCACCTGATTATGCAAATATTCAATATTCACTTCCAAAAATAATTATTCAACAAGTTTCCATGGAACTATTAGTTAGGCCTTGATTTGGGTTAATTATCTCTTAAACATGTTTAAATACTTTGTGCATAAATTACTCAAATTAATTAGAATGCCTTGTTATTGGTCCAAAATTTGACTAGATTAGAATTGGAAGGTGATGTTATATACATTAGATTTGTATTCCCATTTAGGATGTTACCAAAAAAAAATAATAAAGGCACATGTCTTGTATAAGAGATTTGATAGGAAAGAGCAATCTAGAGCACCTAGGTGCAAAATTGGCATTTTGACTCATAATGATCTGATCAATGTTAGCTGGCCCATAAATTGCATTGCCCCATTTAATGATACCTTGGCCAAAATCAGCACTTAAATATGTCAATTTCACATCATTTAGTGAATTTTAGTGCTTTTAGACCAAATTGTGCATTTTAAGTGGAAATTGGCCAAAAGCCTAATTATAGGTCATCAGTGGCCAGTTTTAGGTGTCTACAATGCTATTAAGAGTTGATACTAGTATATCATCAAACTAGGCAATATTTAGTGGGATTAATCTAATAAATGGGATAAAAAATTGGTTTCTAATTTCCATTTAAATATTAAGGATTTCAATATCTAGAATAGTGGCCTGACCAGGAGATAGAAGAAGCTTTCTGAGACAGGGGTTTATTTTTATAAATCTAGTCCCTTTATAATAAGTAGAAGATAACTCAATAAATTCAAAAGGAATACCTTTGAAAGATAATCTTGTGGTAACCTTTGGCATGAATGTTTTTCTAACCTAATTCTAATAAAGTTTTAAATCTAAGGAATCTTCTAGTTAAAATGATGATGAGGGTCCTCTACTGCTATAAGTGCTTTTCCTTAGCTCCAAACTTGAGCTATGCCAAGGAGAATGCATCCCATCAGTAGTGCTAAAAACTATTGCTAATCAAGAGTATTCCCTTATGAAAATGTGTGATTTTTCTCACTCTTACTAAAATATGGAATCTCTCCTGAGTCTAGATAGCTTTGAAATGGAAAAAATCTCTAGATAGAGGGTTGGTTGCCTTGATGCACTCACTAAAGCTTGTTCTTAAATATACTAACTACTAATTTTGATTATGAAAAGAGTGAAAAGGATACTATTTGAAATGGAATTAAAGTGAAAACTATGAATTATGGTGATGCACCAATATGTATGACCACTTATGCTTGTAACTTACACTCTTATGAAGGGAAGATGCCTGTACACATTGTCTTCACTTCAGGAATGACTTCTATAATAATGTTTCATAAGAAAGAGTTGACAAAATTAGTCTCTACATGAAAGGAATGGAAAGGAACTGAATTCACATCTAATGCTTAGATTAATATTGATAATGAAATTTAATATAACCCATAGAACTCAAATATATTGTATAAAGGTATAAAGACTAGACAATAACATAGGAAAATAAATGATTTACAATGTTATATCAATGGCAAACACCATACACTTCACCATAACCTAAGACTATAGGAAAATAGATTCTTATTTATTCAAAGGTGGGTATAAAATTTGGAATCCTTTCAACACAACCAAAGCAAAAGAATGATAATAATATTCTATAAAAATGAGTAAGAATAGAAAATCAAATGATGGGGAGACAAAGTAGCCCCAAAGTAAGGATGTCAACTTGGCCTTCACACTCCTCAAGTGATATGTAATACCTCATTGAATATATATTTTATTTCATGTCCTTAGGGTGTTATAGATGTAGAGTATCATGAGTTTACGATACTTGGAAATGTCTTCATCATTGATTGATCAAGATTGATCACTTGGAAGGTGCCTATATCATTTCTTGACTCCCTATATATCAGCTCATATGTCTTTGTTGCAGAATAAGTCCTCCTCCTTAAAAATAAGACTTTATTTCTTCTTTAATTATTCATTTAAAACTTATATGACATTCATGAAGTCCCTAAAAATTACGTGGGCTGTTATAATCTCCTTGATGCTTGGTTTGACTCTTGCAACATGTTAGGCATAGGAAGGAAGGAAGGTGTAGTTAAGAGTCTTAAAGAACTTTTCAACCATTGAAATATTATCAAAATTTAAATAAAATTGTTCATTATTGATTTTTTTTATGAGGGATAAATTAACATTAACAAATATTTTGTAAATGTTCTATGCATCGATTAAGTAATTTAAACACCTAATTCCTTCATATGAGCAAAGAGGCATAGGAGAGAGAAAAATGAGTTTTGCCTTGAAATAGAAAAACTTTATCCATGAAAGGTTTATAAACATGAATTTATACCAAAAAATTGTAATTAAAACCATTAAGTAGTCCAAAATATGCCATTTTTCTCTATTTGCTTGTTAAAGTAGCCATTTTTTGTAACCCTAAAAACTAGTAAAATTCCTTGTCTAGAATATTTTAAGAATCAAAATGGAAAATTAGGTATATTTTTTAGTACCCTCTATCCCATTGAAACAAAATAAAAATTTTCATGAGCCAAATCCTAGTGGAAGTACTCTCTTTCTATCATTTCTCTCTCAAATTAGGCCTACTTAGCCCTCATAAGCCTAAAAAGAGAAATTTTGCTCAAATTACCACCCACACTTATGAAACTAGCCAAAATTGTTTAATTAAATTTACCTAGAATAATAAATTTCTCCATGTCAAATTTAAAGCTCTATAATGTCCTATAGATAGGCAAACCATGAAATGGTCATTTACAAGCCTATATGCCTTTGTGAGCTTGAGGGGTAGTTTGAGAGATTTTTCAAGACATTTTTATGTTTTTATGATATAATGTGACATTATTAGAAATTTATGACCCTTATATAACTCAATAATTTATATTTAATTCCTTCATGGCACTCACAAGTGTTCAACAATATTTTTTGGCTTGTAAAACTGAGTTCTTGACACTTGTTGAGCTAGTGGTCATCTTACAAGAGTTGTGTAACTATTTGAGGGACCTATATAAGAATTTATATGATCAAAAAACCTTTATTAAGTCCCCATAAAAAATATTTAAATGATTTTTTTTCACTCCACATTACATACCTTCACAAATAAGCTTAAAACTACCTATTTTGCATTATACCATATGGTACTACACTTGCACCTATGAAAAAATACCTATAAATGGATATTAGGAGAGTGGAGAACATCATAAGTTTAAATTTTAGGTCAAAAAATATCATTTTGAGTCATTATAGATCATTTTTATCCTATCGGGTCAATTCTAGGGTTTTAAGATGATTTTAAGGTGTTTATGTTCTTAATGATAGTTCATAAAGGATACAAGTAATTTCTAAAAATAAATGCAAATAATTTATGGTATGGGGACCCATATAAAATTTATTATAGTATTTATTTCCCATGAAAAACCTAAATCAAGATATGATTGAATAAATTTACCTCCTCAAGCTCTTTCTCGAGCAAAATAGGGTTCTATGTACTCTAGCTAATTGTTCATGAAGTTATGAGATGTAATGACAAAAATAATGTCATGAATATGAATAATAAGACCCCAATAAATACATAATTAAAATTAAATCATTCATTAATCCTTTTCAATAATATATCACACCTGTAAATTGCTCACTCGGCTAGGTGACTGTGTTAAGGCTAAGAAAGGCCATCATGTGTATAAAGACCTAAAAAATTATATATATATATATATATATATATATATATATATATATATATATATATATATATATATATATATATATATATCACATCTTAAATTAAATATTAAAGTGACTCAATGTGACACTATAATCATTGACCCCTTAAATAGGTCTAAAAATTGAATTCTAATCACTTGAGGGTTTCTATGCCAACAATGTATATTGACCTTAGAGTTCAATTCTGAGTATCTCTCCTTTTTAAATGGATTAAAATTTTTTATGGATGTATTTATGAGTTCATCAATACTCTCCTTATACTGTTATACTTACTCCTTTCAATGAAAAATACATTCTCCACCTTTGAACCTATGAACGAGCCTATAGGGTTCTTAAAGACTATCATTAGACTATGCATTTTTCTTGAATTTTATGATATACTAAGAAACATTCATAGAAATTAAATACATTAATACTATAATATCTCATAAAACCTTATCATAACAGGAGTTATATTGTCATATCCATCTACAACCTCTATCAACATATTCACTCCATTCAAAGATTCCCTGTAGGTTCTTAAAGGAATGTAGGTGTCTATTATGTGTTTCCTATAGGTGTACATGGATAAATATAAGTTGTAATACATTTATTATGTAATTTTTATAGATTAAAATTTCTTATCATCTTGGTAAAGCATCTAAAACCTTTCACTTCACATTTATCACAAGATTCTCATTAACTTAGCATAGGCCAAATGCTTGAAGGTGGGTTTCTATTGATATACCTTCATGATTTGAAAGTATATTTGACCTTATACAAAACTTCACAATATAATATGAAATCATTGTTTATCTAAAAACTCACAACTTCCATTTCACTCCACAGTCTCATGTGGTAACCTATAGGCCACATTAATTGACTATGACTGATGGAGGTGGTAAATTTGTACTTGTATAGACTACATGAAAGTCTATTTTCCTTTATTAGGTTACTAATATTATTTAGTATTCATGAGGTCATTTATGTACCTTTAATATTCATATCACAATCTCATTTTTCATCTTCTTGACCTTGTAACTTCCCAAGTTCATATTGGTTAGACAACCTGACTGTGTTTACATCTATATGGTTGTAGGTGTCTATTATGATGTTTAGGTGGACTATATATTCGAAACAAACCACCTTACCTACATTATTTTACTTAAAAAGATATCACCATGGATATAATTTTAGTTCCTTTAAATTGAAATCTAATCCACCTATCTTCAACATAATGCTTCTTGAAATATCCAACTCTAAGACTGACTGCTGTAGGTGGTCTTTTGAGTCACTGTACAGACTGAAGAAAGATATATGGTAAGGTTGATAATTATAAAAGCATTATGTTATAACTATATTAAATTCAAACTCACCCCAAAAACTTATAAGAACATTCAAACTCATGATTAATAAGGAGACCAAAACATATGATCTTACCTTAAAATATTCTAAAGTACCTTAGTTTATGTTAAACTGAGTTTAGAGGAGTTTTCTTGAATGATTTTGATGTACCTTGGTAGAATTGTGAGAATACTCATTCATTTAAGGGATATAAATCACTTTGAACATTCATATTGACACTTAATAAACACATTTACAAAGGCACCAAGTCCCTTGGAGGTCTCTCAAGATGGTAACATAATCATACATTGTCTTGTTATGTTATTTAGTTATTTAAGGCTCCAAAGAGATCATTTAATTTCGTAGTTTCATTAGACATTATGAAGACCTAATTATCATTCTAAAGAAACATCATGACCTAAAAACATGTTTCATTACCCTCATGACTCTTCACATATCCTAACACCTACCATAATGTCCTTTTAGCCTATTCATTAGGCCTACAAGATAAATTTTAAGTTTTTAAGAGGGCATGGTTCTAAGATATTTTATGGAATATCCTAAAAATTTAAAGTGATAATTTCTCATCCTTTATAATCCCTTTGATATCATGACAAACTAACTAAGATGCTCTCCCACACTAAAAATATTATTAGAATTGTAATTGTACTTTGTGGAAGGACCAAATGAATACCTAAGCTATCTCAAGAGAGACCTTTTCAAGATGAAGGTACCTAATTTTTTTAATTCTATGAAGTATATTTATTTTAATTGAAATAGGAACTTGAAAACTTCTGAAAATGAATACATTCAATTGATTTATCAAACATGCTTGAAAATTGCCATGCTTGACAAACAAGATAGGCAACCTATTTCCTATCAAAAGAATAATTATCAAGGAAAATTATCTAATGATTAAAACATGAAAAATATCTTATTTAAACCTAAAACCCTCCCCATAAAACCATATTTCTCCATCAATCTCTGAAGTGAATAAACAAAGATAAACCTATACCTTGTTTGGATGACTAGGACATAATGATCACCTTACACTCTTAGCAAATTTTCATAAATATGGGGTGATTAATATGATAAACAATGCTACTAAATTTAAGTTAAATATGTTCCCTATCATTTCCCAATATATTTTTACATAACTCTCTCTCTCTCTCTCTCTCTCTCTCTCTCTCTCTCTCTCTCTCTCTCTCTCTCTCTCTCTCTCTCTCTCTCTCTCTCTCTCTCTCTCTCTCTCTCTCTCTCTCTCTCTCTCTCTCTCTCTCTCTCTCTCTCTCTCTCTCTCTCTCTCTCTCTCTCTCTCTCTCTCTCTCTCTCTCTCTCGTACTGAGCAAAAATTAACAGCCCTCCTAGAGCTACCAAAGAGGTTGATATGGGAGGTAAGTGGATTTTATTTATTATGACACCTAAAACTCATTCCAAATCATTGATTTTACTTTATCATTTAAAAACAAGGTATTTAATATGATTTAATATCAATTTTACCTTGAATAACTATACATATATCCTCAAAATAGGCCTTTTTCGAACTCAAATTCTAAAATCACTTGAGAATCTTGATGAAATTAATGAAAGATGTATCTATTGTACTTTTATTTATTAAAAAATTACACCATGTCTTTATTTCTATATTATACTATCTTTCCCATGCAAAACCAACTCTAGAAGCTATAAAGTGATCCAAAATGCAATCAACTAGTTCATGAAGTTAGTCAAACATGTAACTAACTAATTTAATCAATTACATACCATGAGATGACTTTGATATAAGACATAAGGCCTCTTTGGATGTTATATACTCTTTTCATCTCTTGAAATAACATAAAACTGGTCAAAAGGTGACTAGATAAGCACATGGTCATGATGATCAAAACCTTAAACTCATCAAATCCACCTGAAAAATATTCTATTTAAGGTTTTGGATGACCATTTTAGAGACATTACAAGACCAACATACTAATTAATAGGAAAAAAATGTGACAAGTAATGTTTTAAGTGACATGTGTGACAATTTGACCTATGAGGTCAAAATTATCAACATTTTGGTGACTCATCTAGGGAGTATGCCTACTATAATTAAGAACAAAACCATTGACGTATATTTTAGACTCATAACAAAACTCTTAAATTCTAAAATTAATAGTATCAAATATGATCAATGACCACAAAACTCTTGACTTGAAACAAGAGAACATTTCTCCTCCAAAATAAAGAAAGAAAACAGACAAAATAAGGAAACTAACTAACATGAAAAATGCACAATTAAAACACTTATTTGAAACAAAACGTAAGAAACCTAATGTGATATAACATAAATTGGAATAAAATAAATAAACTATGTATAAGGAACTTAGCTCTCATTATCAATGTTTCAAATGTATTCCATTAACTGGGATTAGAAGCTCCTCACCATCCATGTTTACAAGTTAGAAAGCATTGTATAATTTGTAGCTAGAGATTGTGTATGGGCCACTCCAAAGGGAGTAAAACTTGGTGTTCCTACCTGGTTTAGATCTATTCTCATCCCACTTAAGAACCAAATCTCATTTGAAACTCCTAGAAGATGTTCCTTTATCAAAGGTTCTCTTCAATTGTGTTTGGTGAAGTTGTATGGCTAACATGGACTGATTTCTAATCTCTTCTATCTCCATAAGCTTAGCATGCCTTACCTCCATTGTTTCATTTTCCAACAACTCCATCTGGTGTATTAGTTCTAAAGTAGGAAACTCAAGAGAAATTGGAAACCTTGCTTCCTTACTATTGCCACTCAATATTGCACCCTAAAGAGGTTTAATCCTTATCTAGATTGAGTGAAAAATTGGATTAATTATAGGTCTATGGGTTGCCTATAGTAGAGTTAAACCTCTAGGTTTAAGGGTTAACTCCCTATATTAGTCTTTGATAGCTTATAAACTACACTACTTGCTTACTTAGATGAAAATAGATAAAAAGGAACATGAAATTAAACTAATCTAATGAGGCATTACACTAGAATGATCTCCAATAGACTACCATATACTTACACTATGAAACATGAATCACAATACTATTCTTAGCATCCTAGTTTTCTCTAACATAATTATTTCAAATATGAATGTGATATGCATTGAACTTTCTCAATGTGAGTCAACATGAGGTTAGATTGTAGATAATAATGCTACTCCTTACACTTGAAGATAGACAAATACACTAGTTACACTTCATGTGACCTGTTAAATGGAGAACTACTTGTATCCAACATGAAATAGTAGAGAGAAGGAAAGGATAGATATTTATCACTTGACATTACACTGTACCACTTTAAACACTTAGACAAAAAAACTTATGAACTTAAAAACTAGATTGCAAATCTTTATTTCAAAGGTAAATACAATATTTAAAACCATTAGGGCTTTACAATCCTAGGTGTGGACTACTTTACAAAGCCAAAAAGGATTGAATTTATAGATCATAAGAGAGGACATATAATAAGAGAAATGGAAGGGTCACAATAAAAAGTGTCAAACTATGATAACTAGTTACATAGGAAGAGAATGAAGTGTCATAGACAAGTGTCCATCAGAATTACATTCTTCTCCTAAAATTAGTGTAGAGACCTCAATTAGCCTTCTTGAAATTTCCCTCATGATGAAGCATCACTTGGATATTATAAACCACAATAAGAATACTTTGACACATATTATATAGTATGGGATGTTAGAAATAAGATGTGATATTCATCAGATACCTTCCTAACTAATAGCCTTCCTCTTCACACTTATGTTCATTGTTTGGAGTCACTTACTATCCCTCTTAGCTTCAATCTTCATATTTGTCATCAAATTGAATGGTAGTTACTAAAAAAATATATGAAAGAGGTGTTTGGACATCTGTTTAATGTCAATTTGTCTTCTAATCCATTAGTTATACCATAAAAAGATCTACTATCAGACCTCTCATCTTTTCACTAGGCAATCACTTACTCTTTTCATTGTCTGTCCAAGACTGCCTAAAATGAATGGATTTAGTAGAGAGGTTTCCATGATTATCTAAGGTTATAAATGAGTATAGGGAGTTAGGATAAGTACCCAAAAACCTTCCGTAGTGACCTTCATCTATCCATTCCTTTTTGCAGCTATGAAACACATCAACTCTGATAAAAAACCTAGATTTAGGTTTGTCCATACAAGTGATAGTACATAAACATTGGGTGTCAAGGATAATAAGAAGTTCATAAAAAATTAAAAAAAAATTTAAAGGATAAATTACCACTTATGAATGCATCTCTAATGATATTTCCTCTTTTAGGTTCTATCAAGGGTTATAGGAGGGATTTAGGTCTCTTTGACTATTAGTAATGGTTCATAAAACATAGATACTAAAACTCCAAAAAAATTCCAAAAATATTGATTATAAGACCCATTTTAACTCCCCAAAATTTATTGAGGCATCATGTAGTCATTCCGTACAGATATGAGCATTTAAAAATGGCCTCTCAAGCTTTCTCATGTATTCTGGGTACCCCTGATAAGAATTTAGGACAAAAATGACCCCTATGTGTAATTCCATGAAAAATAATGGTTGAGATACATCATTAACTATCCAATTAAGTTCATAAAATGTCTTATGAAGATCATGTACTCATAAAAAAAAATTAGGCACTTGTAGGGTTTAGGTCTAGTTTTAGACCTAACAAGCCTAACTATGTTTGATTGCCTATGATCATCTCTGAGTGGTTTTCAGTGACTAAATATGACCTTCAATAATTTATAACATCAAAATCAACCTTTTTAATCATTCCATATTGTTTAAATAATCTTCATATCATTCCCTTCCTATTCATATGCCATATCTATAGATTGGACTACCTATGAAGTGCCCTCTATCTTAGATAAAATAGAAGGAATCACCCCTATTTGTTTGGCCTAAATAAGGTTATGGATGGATTTTTTATGTCATGAATACCATATAATAAAAATATTTTGGTTATCTTATTCTTCTAGTCTTCAACATAACAAATTTGTCAGGATAGGATTATAGGACTAATGACTCTCTGCAAGGTCTAGAAACTTCAAACGGAATGACAAGTTAGAACTTGTCTTTAATTTGTTTACTTTCTCATAGAGTAACATGAAGTTGAAATTAACATTATTAGAGTGGTCTAAATCATTTTTAATCCACCATACACCAATATATACCTTTTTAATCCTATACTCTCCACTTTCCTAGACCAATCCATAGACTATGTTGACTTTGTCACCTATAGGTGAAAACTAGGGAGAATTTAAAGGCCCTCTATAAATGCTCATTTGTGTTTGATTAATTAATTTATTTATCTTGATTCTTTTGAGATCATTGGATCATTTCCAAGTTGAGTGAATTTTTATGCTTTTAGATCATGCTTCTTGTCTCTCATCATCAACACTCTATGGGTCAACCTTATTATTTCAAGACATTGTCTCTAGACTTGGGATACAAGAGATAAACCATTAGGAATATATATACCTCAAGAAAATTTTCCATGGAATGAAATATGTATGAGCAAGCTTGATTTGGAGAAGTTAAGGTAAACTTTCCCAATTACAACCTTTTCAACTTGAGAACAAGGACTTAGGTCTGTCTGCAATGTAATGGATTTAAAATTATCAACTTGATATTTCATATACTCTTATACCTGATTTAAGGTCTCAAATTAGTTAAAAAATTTATCATTAAACACTCCTATACCTGTTTTGTAATGAACTCAAGCCATTATTGGAGAATGCTTTTATGTGCTATCATATATATGATCATGTGTTAAGAATTGGTTATCACCACTAATCTCTAATTTTTTTGGATATATCAGTATTTATTTTCCACCTTGGGAGTATCTTCACAATATTTAAACCTTCATGTTTCATCAACATGACTGACCAAGGTTTATTTACACTTGAGTGTAGGTGACAGTCACAAGGAAATCTGAGTGTGTGTAATTTTTACTATATTCTCCATTAATGGTAATTTTTGAGGCTAAACCTTCCAAAGAAAAACTGATAAACATAATATGAGATATTGAATGCAACATATCACATTTAAACTAAATTCACTATAGGAGGGTGAAACTTTGCTACTGATGAGACATTATCTACATGCTTCAATGGAGTTTTCTACAAGCAAAATGAGATGGTCCTACTTATTCCTTGATATCCAAACATGTAGACCTAATTGAAAACTTTTTGAGAAGGATGGTCATACCATTTAATATCTTTTACACCACCTAGTCTACTTATATTAATGCAATCATGGAAGAAAATTGAAGCAATTAGGGATGTGTAGGAAATTTAGAGTCAGTAACACTCTTAGCAATTTTTCATGAAGTAAATACCACCAACATTAGAAATATGGACATGTATTTGTAGTACATAAATGATAATATCACCCACAAAAATAAATTTCTCTAACTCACCTCTTCCTATCCATACCAATTGGAAACTAGTTGATCCCTTTGACTTGTCTAAGAGAGTGATGTGTGTGTGTGAGAGAGATGTGGAGATCTCAAGAGACACTTTTTTAAGTCTTCCCACATGATATAATTATTGTAATATTTACAACTACTTAAAAATACCTAGAACTACCTGATCTTCTAAGACATATGTTGAACCTATAAAATTTAATCTTGAAACTACCATCCATGACATACTATGACATGTGGTACATTATAATACCTTTTAACACCTTTTTTTTCATGGGAAACTATAAAATTTCATTTAATGACTAAATGGTGACATAAAATGACATACGACAAACTATACAAATGTGACAATAATGAAAACATAATGTTTGTCTTCATTAATGATCATGCTTGAAATTTTCTACCCTAGGAGGCCCTTTAAAAAGTTTTAAATATATAATGGGTTGAACTAATTTTAATTATGGTTGAATTAGTAAACATTATGGTGATTTATTATGGGTGACAAGCTAGCTATGCCAAAGACTAGTATCCTTCTCCTATCCATTAAGCTATGGAGTTATAAACTATAATTGACACTGAAATGAATAAAAAAGAACACCAAACCACACCAAATAATAGGAAACAAACATACAAGATAAGAACAAAAAAAACACACTTGTATTCTCAAGAACACTTAGTGAAAACACCCATACCACACATGTCTTAGAATTTACAAGGACTCAAACACTTGAAGTGAAGAATAAATTCATCATTACTTCAACTAGGGTCAAATATAATGCCTCTTACATCATTTTTTCTCCAAGAAAACATACCTTCATGTGATTCATGTTTCTGAATGAACTCTTGATTATGTATATGGAAAAATGACTCACCATCTTTAGATATTTTAATCACTACAAATGTGTCATATGGAGCTCTCATGAATGTTCCATCTCACCCTCCAAGAGTCTTGTTTGAGTTTATTGTCTGCTTAACCTCTGTCATGTTTAATTGACACTCCTCAAACTAAATCTTGGGAGTCATAAAATTTTCTTCAACTTCACCTTATTATAGAACATGAGGCACTTGATATCTAGAACCATCAAGCTTATCTCTTTGATTCTCCAACATGTTTGAAAGTGATTCAACTTCAAACTAAGTTTTGGACTACTCCTCAATCACAAAACCTTCTACCTTAGCTTCATTGATTTATTTTATGACTAAAACCTTCTTGGTAGTTGTTTGATATTCATTCTCATGCTCAATAAGAAACTCTCCTTCATGTTTATTAGGCTCATCAATAACCTTGATATCAAATTCATGTTTCTTAAGAAGGGGAGTTAACTTACTCAGTTGTTCAAATTCTTGAACTATGACATGGAATTGTTGCCATAAGCATATTCTTCTTCATGGATGTCACATTTATATACTCTTCATCTTATGTAGGTATAATTGAATTGTCTTCCTCATTATCCTAATCTACCATGCTTTGAAAACTACCATCATCATGCATATGAATAAGGGAATTAACCTCAATAGCTTGGGAAAATGAATTATCAATGCTTACATCAGATTATCCATCACCTTCCTCATGGATGATGCATGTGCCAAGGTCAGTTTGTTTAATGAAAGTGTATGGATCATGTCCATAGGTGTCAACACCATACTCATCTAGGAAAATATTAGATATGTCATCTAGCTTGGAGGATGATATATCATCCACATCATACTCTTCTTGATTATTAATGGTACAATTCAAATTAGAGTTTGCTTATACATATGGATCAATATAAAACTTAGCCAATTGTTGTTTCCTAATATTTACCTTTGATCCATACCTTGTTTTGAAATCCAAAAAATACCAATTGATTGAGAGGTAGCCTCTTATCTTGTTTATGAAATCCCTTAATAGGTAGATAGCAAAGTGAGTAGGCAAATCAACCACTACTATATCTGGAAGGATTGGGAAGCTTGGATAATCATGCAAGAAAAATCTCAAATATTTAAGGATGCCAATTGACTTAGATGGTGTCATATCATGTTGTATCACTCCCTTGATATATAGTTTATATTTTAAACCTAATTTATCTACTACAAGCTTGGGTATCCTTGAGGTACTTACCTCACTATACACAATATAATTATGAACAAGCTTGTCTCCCATAATGAGAGTGAGGTACAAGGGTGGAGGATTTTAAAATTTGGTAGAGGGTTAAACTATGTGAGTGGGAACATTAGTGATTTCAAAATTACCATGTTTTTATGGTTGGGGAATAATGTGAACTTGGGATAGATACTCTTCGAGAAGTTCCTTTTGATTGGGCATGTGAATCACTTCTAAAAGAGATATATATATTTTTGAGTGCTCTTGAAACAATCAATAATGTTTAAAAAAATAACACTCATATTTTATTACATTCATCAATAAATTTGAGTTTCCCTTCCTATAATCTAGTTTTGAATAGGTGTAGAAGTTTTAGGGACTATCACACTTACACTCACACCTTGTTTCCTTGTAAGAGGATTGCGTGAACTTGTGTCAACACCATGAACCTATTATAAATCCTTCCTATTTGATCTAGTATCATCTAAAAATGAGGTTCCTTATCTTATGACAAATGTGTCTTCCATTTAATATTTTATTAAATTCACTCCTTAGGGCTGACATCCTTCATTTGTTTTTATTTTCAATAAATTTTCATCTTCTATTGTCAATTGAGAAGTAGGTCCTCTTTGATATACCAAGGCTTATCCTCCATATTAATTGGCATACATCTATTGTCCTTGAGTCTATAATTCCTCTCCTTGAACCAAGTTACTATGGATTGGAACCATATTTCTTTTGATTGAGGTAAAGATTGGATTATATGCATTGGGTAGCCTATTGAAGTTAGGTTATATTTTTCCTCTCCCTTGACCATATTTTTGAGGTGGGAAACTATTTAATTTTAAAGGATAGGAATAGGGGTTTTAGTTAAATCCATTTTATAAATATAGTTTCCTAATATGATATTCTAAGGCTTTACACCATGCATCCAAATCAATGGCATATTATAATTTATTTGGGGAAGCTTTGGACTTGGTGTTTGCATTTGGAATTAGAGAAACATTTGGAGTAACAACATAAATTTTTGGAAAAAGAGGCATATAGAATTTTGGAAGTAGTTTAACAACTTATATTAGAACATTCTCAGCTCTAATTGCTATGTCATATGTGTTGGGTAAAGTGTATCCACCCATGAACTAAAACATGATGGCTATGTTGGTTCCAATAACCCTTAGGTATGTATGGAAAACAAATCCTACAGAGCGTCTCATGAGAGGAGGTAGCCTATACCAAGTTATTTGAAACCTCTCATTTAAGTCATGTATAGTCTCCTTAGGACCTCTTTGAATCAAATTAACCTAATGAATGAGTGATGTGTGATAACTTTTATCCTCAAACCTTTAGGTCAAAAAATTTCCAAACTCATCCCAAGTGGTGATACATCCTCCTGATAATGTCCTATAATAGTCAAGGGATTTCCCCCTAAGAGACATGGAAAGTAACCTAATTTAAATATTAACTTTAGTGACATTAAAAAAGTTTCATAATTATATATTTCCCTAATATGCTCACTTGGGGTGATTGGACATTCCCCATTGAAAGTGGGAACACTCTTGGTAGCATTAGGGGTTATATAATTTTATACATTGAGGTGTATGGGATTTTTAGTATTAAAGGTTGGGAAGGCATTATTTCTAGCCATATTTTCCTCTAATTATTATTCACTCTCTTGATCTTATTAGATTGCAAAGTCTTCTTTCTCTTTAAATGTTAAGATAGGTTGAGGATGTTGAGGGAGTGGGTTTATAGGATTGATACCTCTACCAGTAATTGACCTAGTAATGACCATGAAGTAAGAATAAAATAATGACAGAAAATGGTATATAACTAGATATTACCTTATATGGAGTCTCCAAATGCTGAGTATAACACCATATGTAATTGTGATGTTGTCAAGACCAATATTCACCTTGACAAGATGTACTTGAGATAATAGTCCCATCGATCATGATATAAGTGTTTCCACTCCATATTTCACCCTAGAGAGGTTGTTCAAGCCTTCTCTATATTGAATGAAACATTGGATTACCTTTAAGACTATGGGTTGCCTATAATAGAGGTAAACCTCTAGGTTTAAGGGCTAGATCCCTAGATTAGTATTTGATAGATTATCACCTACACTACGTGCTTGCTTGGATGAAAAGAGATATAAAGGAACATAAAATTAAACTAATCTAATGAGGTGATACACTATAACTATCTCTTCTAGACTAGCATATACTTACACTATGAAACATGACTCACAATACTATTCTCAACATCCTATATTGCTCTAACATAAGTATTTAAAACATGGAGGTGATATGAATTAAAATTTCTTAAGGTGAGTGAACATGAGGTCAGGTTGTAGACACTAATGCTACTCCTTCCACTTGAATAAATACAAATACACTAGCTACACTTCATTTGACCTGTTAGAGGGAGAACTACTTGCATCAAACATGGAAGATTAGAGAGAAGGAAATGATAGATACTTATCACTTGAAATTTCACTATGAACCACTTCAAACACTTAGAAAAAATATATTATGAAATAAAAAATATATTACAAATATTTATTTGAAAGGAAAATATAATATTCAAACTAGTAAGGCTTTGCCATACTAGGTGTGGATTACTTTACAAAGCCAAAAAGGCTTGCATTTATACAACATAAGAGAGAAGATAGAAGAAGATAAGTGGAGGGGTAAAAAGAAAAAGTTTAAAACTATGATAAATAGTTATATTACAAGAGAATTAAGTGTGAAAAATGGCCAAGAGGTTTTCATAGAAAAGTTTCCATCAAAATTACATCCTTCTCCTAAAATTGGCATAAATACCTTAATTGCTTCTTGAAACTACCCTCATGATTAAGCATCACTTGAATATTATAAAATACCTTAGGAATCCTTTGAAACAAATTAGCTATCATGGTATTTTATAAATAAGATGTGACAGTCATCATATACCTCCCTAACTAATAGCCTTCTTCTTCACACTTGTATTCACTATCTACAACCACTTACTAGCCCTCTTGGCTTCAATCTTCAAATTTATCATCAAAGTGATTGATAGTGACTTAATAAATCCATGGAATAGGTTCTAGGAAATATTTTAAAATTCCATTTATCTTTTGCTCCATCATTTAGACCTTAAAAAGATCCACTATCATACCTTTCATCTTCTCACTAGGTAGTCACTTACTCTTTTCATTATATATCTAAGACTTCTTCAAATGAATAGACTAGCAGAGAGGTTTCCATGATTATTTTAGGTGAGATATGAGTATATGGAGATAGAATATGTCCATAAAAACCTTCTATAGTGATCTTCATCTATCCATTCCTTTCAACACCTATGAAACACATCAAACCCTATAAAAAACCTAGATATAGGTTTGTCTGTATAAGTAATAGTATGAAAAAGTTGGGTGTCAAGGAGCATAAGAGGTTCATAAAAAATTAAAAAACACTTTTAAGGTTAAATTAACCCTTATGAATGCATCTCTAATGATATTTCCTCTATCAAGTTCTAGCAAGGGTTTTAGGTCTCTTTGACTATTAGCTATGGTTCATAAAAACCCAGATGCTAAAAATCCAAAAAAAATCCACAAATATCGAGTATATTAACCCTTTAAACTCTCCACAAGTTATTTATGATCATTTAGTAAGTCCATATGGACATGATCATTTAAAAATGGCCTCTCAATATTTCTCTTTCATTCTAGGTACCCCTAAAAGGAATTTAGGGAAAAAATGACCCCTCTATGTAGTTATTTGAAAAATGATGGTTCCAATACATAATTTAATCTCCCATTAAGGTCATAAAATTTCTTATGAGGATCATGTAGGAATATAAATGAAACTAAGCACCCATAGGGTTTAGGCCTAGTTCTAATCCTAATAGGCCTAACTATGTTTGATTGCCTATGATAATCTCTAAGTGGTTTCAAATGAATATATGTGACCTTAAATAGTTTTTCACATAAAAATCAACTTTACACATCATTCCAAAATGTTTTGAAACTCTTCATTTCATTCCCTTTCTATTCATATGCCATGTCTATAGATTAGACTGCCTATGGAGTGCCCTTTGTCTAAGATAAAATAGAGGGAATATACCCTATTTGTTTGGATTGATTAAGGTTATGGATGGATTTGTTATGTAATTAATAAAATATGTAAAAAATATCATGGTTATATCACTCCTATAGAGTCTTCAACATCATAAATTCTTCAAGATAGGATTATATGATAGATCACTATTTGCAGGGTCTAGAAACTTTAGACTAAGTGATAAGTTAGAAATTGTATTTGCTTTGTTTACTTTCTTTGAGAGTCACATGAAGTTTGTATTAACATTGTGAGAGTGGTTTCAATAATTTTTAATCCATCATACACCTTTTTTTACCTTCTCAATCCTTTACTCTCCATTTTCCTATGCTAGTCCATAGACTATGTTGATTGTGTCACATGTAGGTGATAATTATGGATAATTTAAAGGGCCTATGTAGATGATATTTTATTTTTAAGTAATTAATTAATTTATATTTATCCTTATAATATCATTGTATCCTTTCTAAATTGATTAAACATCTATGCCTATAGAGCATGCTTCTTGTCTCTCACCATCAACACTCTTTGGGTATATAGTCAGACTGTAGATGTTGTTTGGGGATATGAGACCTTCCTATAGGTGATGAACTATGTAAAAAAACTATAAATCAACTAATTTGATTAATATTAAGATAATTTGTTTCATATTTCACTAAATAGAAGCATTTTTTCTTGAGTCATATAATCATTGTGTCACTTTTGTGTTTTAAGATCATTTTATCTTTAAGAGTATTGTCGTAAACTTGTTGTAAATGTAATCTTATTTACACTATCTTATCATTACCAAATAATCACCTTATTATGTCAAGACATTGTATCTAGACTTGGGATATAAGAGAGAAACCATTAGGCCTACCAAGACCTCAAGACACTTCACCATTGAATGACCTAGTGTATGAGAAAATTGTATTTGGAGGAGTTAAGGTAAACTCTCACAATTGTAACCTTCTCAACTTGGGAATAAGGACATAAGTATATAAAAAATATAATGGATTTAAAATTATAAATTTGATATTATATATAATCTTAGACTTTATTGAAGGTGTCAAATGAGTTAAAACATCTCTCATTCTAATCTGGGCAGCAATTTAGGTGACAATTAGGGTGACAGTTCTACCCCAATTGATGACAAAACTTCCATGAGCCATAACTTTTTCATTGTATCTCTAGTTCAATCCTCATTTAAACCATTGGAAAGATAATAATGAGGATAACATGATGAAATGTCATGAATCTCTACTCAATGGTTTTTGACCCCAAAAACCCTAATGAAAGTGACTTCAATTTTAGTAGTGCAGTCTAAAAATAGTTATTCCTCAATTTCTATATTGTTTTAAATCATGGAAGTCAAAAAAAATAATTTCACTAAATATTTGTGACCTTCCACATCCTCCTCATACTTTCAAAATGTGTATAAATGAAGATGTAACTTGAAACGGAAATTAGACATCTCTTCCCAGAGATAAACATATAGTTGTATTACAATCTTGAGTAATAAAAAATCTCTTCTCAGAGAATTCATTATTACTGTGTTATTTTTGTGTTCTTGAAATATATTTCAATCAAAATTTTTGAGTTTTGGATCACATTCAACACTCTACCTCTTTTGGATTAAACTTAGACCACTATTAGAGACTACCTATAGGTAATATCAGATATATGATTGTGCTAAGAATTAGTTCTCACCACTAATATCTAAACCTTTTAGATAGATTAGTATTATTATTTACACCTTGAGAGTCTCTTCACAATATTGAAACCTTTAATTGTCATCAACATGACTGGCCAAGGTTTACTGTCACTTGGCTATAGGTAATGGTCACAAGGAAATATGATTGTGTGAAATATTAACTATATTCTCCATCAATGCTACTATTTTATGCTAAACCTTCAAAATAAAAACTTATCAACATGATATGAGATACTAGACATAACATATCACCTTTAATATGAAATCACTACTAGAGTGTGAAGCTCCACTACTGATGAGACACTATTTGAAAGCTTTAATTGAGTTTTATACCAACAAAATGAGATGGCCCTACTTATTCCTTGATATCCACATATGCAAACCTTACTAAAAATTTTATGAAAAGGATGGTCATACCCTTGAATATCACATACACCACCTGGTTTACTCAAATTAATGTAAACACAAAATAAAATTGAAGCCATTGGGGATGTTTAGGTAGTTTAGAGTCACCAAAAATCTTAGCAATGGTTCATGAAGCACAAACCACCAAAATTTTAACTATTGTCACTTTTATTTTCACCCTTTGAGGATATTTCTTAGTTAACATCATCCAATTAGCATAATTAAAACACCTCTAGGCTTGTTGGTAGCCTATAAATGAGGTGAATCTCTAGATAAGGATATTTCCCTCCATGTACCATGTTGGATCACTACTATACCTAAACTTTGGGGGTAAAAGGGAGAGATAAAATTAAAATAAAACTATCCTAAGGGAGGTGATACAAAAAATAAGTTTATTACATATAGCCAACTGCATGTTACACATGAAACCAAGAGACTAACCAAACCTACACTTCTCTAATCTATATCTTCTCACTTCAATATTACATTATGAGGTCTTGGATGAATGTTTAGGTTAAGAGGACTGGATAAGTGGCACTTAATGTCACTATTTAATATAATAAATCACTCAACATTGATACTTCTTAGAAAACTTAACATGCCCTGTAAGAAGAAGCTTTCTAACTAAAAATAGGTGAGAGAATGAAATAATATTGATAAGGAAACAACAAGTCATCACTAAGTAAAATCAATCATCCAATTAAAAAAATTATGAATAGTTATGGAAGAGGTAAAAATTGGTATTATTATTTATTAAACGATATGCAAATGAACAGGTATTTGCCATACTTAGGTGGAGCATAAGTTACAAAGGCCAAAATGGATAGTTCTTATAAAACTTGAGAGAGAGAGAGGAGAAGAAAAAAGTCCAAAGGTCATAAGAACACCTGTTAGATGAGAACAATATATAATTATGCATGATAAAGGAATGAAAAATTAACCATGTAAGGTTAGGAGGCAAAAGTGTCCATACAAGGCATGAAACTCATGAAAAGTGGCATGAAAGTTCTCATTCTAGTTCAAAAAATGAGCTCCATGATTTGGACCTATTTGAACGTCCCAAAACTAATTATGGATATGTATGATGATTATAATGAGAGATAATACTTTTATATATGCCTATCCATGCATTGGTTGTAGTCTTGGTCATCTAGAATCTCCCTAAAATAAACTATCACCATCTATAATCTAAAAAAACTCTTCTTTCCCTCAGCGTACACACTTGGCCTCAAATTTGGCTTCAATTTCCCATGAAAATACATAAAATTTAGTGGATGACATGTTTCAATACCCTCCATGTACTTAGAGTCATTAGGCACACCTTAAAGTCAACTTACATGAAGTTTTTTACCCTTCTCTCTAGCTTGGTCACTATGCTAGTTTTGACTGGCTAAGATGAAACAACTAGTTGGGGAATTTAGGAGTTGTTACAAGGCATCAAATTGACATTTAGAGTTATATTAAGTCCTAATATTCCATTCTATGTGATTTACATCTCTTAGAAATTCTTGAAAGCTACACAACACATAAAATAGTCAAGAAAACCTTATTTTTACCCTATTTGTATAGATTTCATACAACTAATTTTGATGGTAGGGATCCTGACTGAGTCTTATTCACATTAAATCATTTTTTATTCTATTCTGGTCCATTCTAATATTCCTTCATCTTCATTTATCGAATTGGTTCATTGTAAGGGTTTACAAAGGATTTTGAGTGCTTTCTATTCTTAAGGTTTGTTCATGAAGTTATAAGATTAAATTTGAAAAAAAATTACACTAATGTGATGTTAAAGGACTCTATTAACCTCCCTAAATGCCTTTGGTCTCCATGAAAATCCTCCAAGAATATGTGAGCACTTCAACCTAGCCTATCGAGCTCTTCTTTTACTTTACATAGGCCTAATGTTGCCTTTGGGCCAAAAATGGATTCCCTTGAAACTTATATGCAATAAAATAGATAATAAATGTCCAAATTAATCTTATAAACATGTTCCAACTGATTATAAATCTTACCCAAGACTGGAAATGAAGTTGGCCCCTCATTTGGATTTTAGTCCTAAACATGCCTAATAGGCCAGACTATAACCTTTGATGATTTAGATCTCCTTGTTTAGTTTATCCCTTATATGAAATTTATATCATGATGTACTATATGTGTTAAAAATTTACACACTTTCCTACAAGGGGTTTTTAGGTTCTAGTTCAAGGTTTCTCACCCATCTTCTCAAAAATGCAAGTTTTATGCACAAGGGAGTGCCCTCTATCTGAGACAAAATAGAGGGAACTCCAATATTTACTTAGATAATATTGATAATTTTATGAGTTATCTAGGTATTAAGGATATTCCATACAAAAATTAATCCCTTGGTAATCTCCTATAACCTTCTAAAAGCATTAAAAACTAAGGTAGACTACTAGAAGAGTGATTGTGTGCATGGTTTACTCCAATGGACTATGTTTTACATTATGGAGTAATTTATTGTTCTTGATTTATATTTTATGAGGGGTAATAAATAATTTTATTATCCTATTGAAGGTTTCCTATCTTTCATTCATTACTTCAACCTTCCATATGTCCCTCATACTGCTTGTCTGGTCAAGACTGCATTACCCTACCTATCTTCCTTAATAATGAATCTTGTAGGTAATATTAGATTGAGTTTTACATTGAAACATTTAATAATCATTTATTTAATCTTTACATGGTCATTTATCACCTATTGGACCTATGTTTCACCTTATATTATACACTATCAACACTCATAATCTTCAAATCTACTCACTATTACCACAGTCAAACACATTTAACTATGTTGTGACTAGTATTCCTATAGGTGTTGTTTCTTTGCTTGATAAGATATAATCCACCCTTGGATACTTTTATAAATTTGGAAACATCTTACATAGGATAATTTTTATGTTTCCATTCCTAAGTCCTTCTCATGGATGGTATAGAACTTACAATCAACTGATAGGTGCATATATGCATGATGGGACACCTGTAGGTGATCACTAGACCTTGAGACATCACTGAT